>CM061751.1:207764688-208289879 GCA_030979885.1 Lolium multiflorum
AAAACATACATGATGATGTATGTGGTTCACTGGGCATAGTTGTGTGCGGGAGATTCTTCTACTTCATGAAAACTTCCAACAATGAATTGAGTATATATATGTGGATATATTCGATAAGGAAGAAGTTTGAAACATTTGAATAGATTCAAATAAATTTCAGCATGAAGTGGAAATCATCGTAATAGAAAAATCAAATATCTATGATTGGATCATAGTGGAAATATTTGAATTACTAGTTTTAGCGAACATCTAAGAGAGTTATGAAATTGTTCTACAACTCACATTTCTTGGAGTATCATAGTGATGATGAAGTATCCGAGAGATGTATCCAAACCTTGTTGGGTCAATGATGAGATAAAATATTAATGCCATTATAATTTTTGTGGATTATGCTTTAGAGACTACCGCTTTTACACTAAATAGAGCATCATCATGATCCGTTGAAATGACACCATACAAGTTATGGCATGGGTATAAACCCTAATAGTCCTTTCTTTAAATTTTGGTCTAAGAGTTTACAACCAAAAACGGATGAATGTCTTTGTTGGTTATCCCAAAGAATTAATTGGGAATTCTTTCCACTATGAAGTAAAAGACAAAAGTGTTTGTTAATGTTACTTGCTTATTTCCAAGAAATTGTTTTCTAGCGAAATATTTGAGTGGGAGGACAATAGAACTTGATAAGGTTTATGAACCTGAGCATAATGATCAGAGTAGCGCAGCATCGGAAATGGTTCCGGAAGCGGCCACGACAATCATGGCTCCCATGACTACAAAATGTTTCAAGCCATGGAGATCGAAGTACATATTGAACCTTGTAGGTATGGTTTACTTTGTGATCAAATAAATGATTTTGTGGACAAAGGATTGATTTTGAACAATGATAAACCAACTACAAACAAAGAAGTTATGATGGGCCCTGACTCCGTTAAAATGGCTATATGCCATGAAATCCAAGATAGATGAATACTTTTTGAAAGTAAATGGATCTATAAAATTGATGGACTTGGATGAAAAATCCTTGAAGAAGTTCGACTTGTCGAAAAGCTGTTTACGACAAAGGGAATCGGTATCGTATGTGAATGGTTCATTCGATCACTAAGTCATCGTTGAATATGTGGGAGCCATTATGGATCTCCAGATCCCGCTATTGGTTATTGGTCGGAGAGAAGTCTCAACCATGTCTGCATAGTTCGCGAACCGTAGGGTGACACACTTAAGGTTTGATGTCGTTTAAGTAGATATGGATATATGGAATGGAGTTCGAAGTTTTGTTCGGAGTCTCGGATGGGATCCCGGACATCACGAGGAGGAATGGTCCGGAGAATAAGATTCATATATAGGAAGTCATATTCCAAGTTTGGAAATGATCCGGTGCATTTATGGCAGGTTCTAGAAGGTTCTAGAAAAGTCCGGAAGAAAGGCACTATGGAAGGTGGAGTCCCGGAGGGACTCCACAAGCTTGGCCGGCCAAACCCTAAGGGAGGAGTCCCAGGTGGGCTCCACCTGAGGTGGCCGGCCACCCCACCTCAAGGAAAGGTGGGAGTCCCACCTTGAGTAGGACTCCCCCCTTGAGTAGGTTTCCCACCTTTGGGAAGTTTTGGTGTTGGGGTCTTATTCGAAGACTTGGACTACAACTCTTGGGGCTTCCACCTATATAATGAGGGACAAGGGGAGGGTGGCCGGCCACTCTTGCCTCCAACCTTGGCTGCCCCCCTTTGTGGCCGGCGCCCAAGGCACCCCTCTCCCCAAACCCTAGCGCCCCTCCTCCACATACAACTCCCGCATACGCTTAGGCGAAGCCCTGCCGGAGTTCTCCATCGACACCGCCACCACGCCGTCGTGCTGCCGGGATTCCGAGGAGGATCTACTACTTCCGCTGCCCGCTTTTCTATTTCTATTTCTTTTATGTTTTCTTTGCTGTTTCTTTTCTATTTCTTGTATGTTTCTTTTCTTTTTCCTTTTTATGTTCCTTTTCTTTTGTTGTTTCTTTTCTATTTCTTTTTTCTATTCTGTTTCCCGCCACGACGCCGCGCGTGGGAGAAAAAAGGCGAGAAAGAAAGGGCGGGAATAAAATTTTATTACGATTGAACTCGAATTAAAAGTACATAGCTTAACTGAAAATTAAGATACATGGCCAGATTCTACTGTTGGAGTCATTCAGTCATACTCGTGCCTAGCCCTGTAGTAGTCGCCACTGTAGTCGTCGTAGTCGCCGTCATCATCGTCACTGTAATTTTATGACGCCCTGGAGAGTCCGGCCGCGCCACCACAGCCGACGGCCGGCCTCGTTGAAGTTCGAAGGAGGCGGGCCGCCCTCCTCGTGCCTGGCAAGCGCCCTCTCACGCCGATTGATGAAGAAGCTTTCCCAAGTTGGGCTGTAGTCGGGATGCCACTGGGGATTCCTCCGCTGCTCTGGCGTGAGCTCGAAGTAGTAGTGGTTCGTGATGGCCATCTCGCGCGCCACACCTAGAGGGACTGGAGGGACCGGTACGCCTCCGACGCTTAGCAACCAGCCGGTCGGGACGCGGTAGCCCGGCGGGCAGGGGTAGTTCGAGGCGCAAAGCGCCTCCGCCTCCCGGGGGGTTAGAGATACGATGGAAGCCATGGGAGAGAATGATGAGGTTTGCAGATATGAGTCTAGATGTGATATGTAAATGGAGGCCAAGCCTACATACATATAGTGAAAAAATGGCGGGAAACGGAGGCGGGGCGGGAAAGCGCGAAGAAAATAGGCGGGAACCGGTGGAAGCGGGAAGAAAATAGGCGGGAAACCTTTAGTACCGGCTGGTGGGTGCAACCGGTACTAAAGGTGGTTTTTCTGTCATGTAACAAAGCTGTCGGTGGGATAAGGACGCGTGGGTAACCTTTAGTACCGGCTGGTGGGTGCAACCGGTACTAAAGGTGGTTTTCTGTCATGTAACAAAATTGTCGGTGGGATAAGGACGCGTGGGTAACCTTTAGTACCGGCTGGTGGGTGCAACCGGTACTAAAGGTGGTTTTCTGTCATGTAACAAAGCTGTCGGTGGGATAAGGACGCGTGGGTAACTCTTGGTACCGGCTGGTGGGTGCAACCGGTACTAAAGCTGTCGGCAGGATAAGGACGCCCTGCTCGATGAGATAAAGCATGTAGCGCACGACGCCCTGTCGGAGGAAGCGGCGCCGTGCCTAGCTATAAAAGGAGCATCGATATGCCACGTCAAGCAGCTCAACAAGCCAACATGGCCGGATGGAGAGTTTCATCACCATGGATGGGGAAAGGGTTGGGAAATCTCCCGTGGCGGAACTTGTCGAAGATGCCCTTGGTGCACACGCCCTATGGCATCTTCGGAAGTTCCGCCTCGGAAAAATTTCCCTGCAAGCCCGTGAAAGACTCCATCTCCTCTAACAATGTTGGGGAAAGGGTTGGGAAATCTCCCGTGGCGGAACTTGTCGAAGATGCCCTTGGTGCACACGCCCTATGGCATCTTCGGAAGTTCCGCCTCGGAAAAATTTCCCTGCAAGCCCGTGAAAGACTCCATCTCCTCTAACAATGTTGGGGAAAGGGTTGGGAAATCTCCCGTGGCGGAACTTCTCGAATATGCCCTTGGTGCACATGCCCTATATATGGCATATTCGGAAGTTCCGCCTCGGAAAAATTTCCCTGCAAGCCCGTGAAAGCTACTTAACTAGTAAAACAAGCCAACCATCTCCATTGTTAATATCTTACATACAGTAACATCATTACACAAAAGTGATTTCCATATTGAGATACACAAGTTATGATCCCTATATCTAGCTAGTCTTCTGAGTTTTCTTCGTCTGTTTCCCTTTCTTCTTACTGCGACGCAACCATGGACAATCTTCATTGTTTAAGATGATGCTTGGGTCAATTTTTACCTTGAAGGGTGGAATATCATCAAACTTATTATAATCTTCTGACATGTCTGTCTTGTCCTCTACTCCCACGATGTTTCTTTTTCCTGAAAGAACTATGTGCCGCTTTGGCTCATCGTATGATGTGTCCTCTTGCCTTTCTTTTCTTTTTTTCGGTTTGCTAGACATGTCCTTCACATAAAAAACCTGAGCCACTTCACTGGCTAGGACGAATGGTTCGGTGTCGTACCCTAGATTCTTGAAATCCACTGTAGTCATTCCGTACTGCGGGTCTACCTGTACCCCGTCTTTCAGGTTGAACCATTTACACCGGAACAAAGGGACCTTGAAATTAGGTCCATAGTCAAGTTCCCATATCTCCTCTATGTACCCATAATATGTGACCTTGTTCCCATTGCCATCTTCTGCATCAAAGCGGACACCACTGTTTTGGTTGGTGCTCTTTTTGTCTTGGGCGAAAGTGTAAAATGTGTTCCCATTAATCTCGTACCCTTGAAAAGTCGATATAGTAGAAGATGGTTGCTTGGCCAACAAGTACAGCTGCTCGTCATCGGTGACATTCATGAGACGTGTTTGCAACCAACCGCCGAAAGTCTTCATGTGTTCTCCATCAATCCAATCTTCACGTTGCTCCGGGTATTTAGAGCGTAAGATATCCTTGTGTTCCTCTTTGTACGGAGCCACCAAGATGGAATTATGTAGAACTGTGTAGTGTGCTTGAGTGAAAGAATGTCCGTCCATACACGTTGTTGATTTCTTTCCTAGCGTGCTGATACGTCTCCGACGTATCGATAATTTCTTGTGTTCCATGCCACATTATTGATGATATCTACATGTTTTATGCACACTTTATGTCATATTCGTGCATTTTCTGGAACTAACCTATTAACAAGACGCCGAAGAGCCAGTTGCTATTTTCTGCTGTTTTTGGTTTCAGAAATCCTAGTAAAGAAATATTCTCGGAATTGGACGAAATCAACGCCCAGGGTCCTATTTTGCCACGAAGCTTCCAGAAGACCGAAGAGGAGACGAAGTGGGGCCACGAGGTGGCCACACCCTAGGGCGGCGCGGCCCAGGCCCTGGCCGCGCCGACCTATGGTGTGGGCCCCTCGTGCCGCCTCTTTACCTGCCCTTCCGCCTACAAATAGCCTCCGTCGCGAAACCCCCGTGCCGAGCCACGATACGGAAAACCTTCCAGAGCGCCGCCTGCCAATCCCATCTCGGGGGATTCGGGAGATCGCCTCCGGCACCTGCCGGAGAGGGGAATCATCTCCGGAGGACTCTACGCCGCCATGGTCGCCTCCGGAGTGATGTGTGAGAGTAGTCTACCCCTGGACTATGGGTCCATAGCAGTAGCTAGATGGTTGTCTTCTCCCCATTGTGCTTAATTGTCGGGTCTTGTGAGCTGCCGAACATGATCAAGATCATCTATCTGTAATTCTATATGTTGTGTTTGTTGGGATCCGATGAATAGAGAATACTTGTTATGTTGATTATCAATTTATATCTATGTGTTGTTTATGATCTTGCATGCTCTCCGTTACTAGTAGATGCTCTGGCCAAGTAGATGCTTGTAACTCCAAGAGGGAGTATTTATGCTCGATAGTGGGTTCATGTCTCCGTGAATCTGGGGAAGTGACAGAAATCTCTAAGATTATGGATGTGCTGTTGCCACTAGGGATAAAACATTGGTGCTATGTTCGAGGATGTAGTTACTGATTACATTACGCGCAATACTTAATGCAATTGTCTGTTGTTAGCAACTTAATACTGGAGGGGTTCGGATGATAACCTGAAGGTGGACTTTTTAGGCATAGATGCATGCTGGATAGCGGTCTATGTACTTTGTCGTAATGCCCAATTAAATCTCACAGTACTCATCATAATATGTATGTGCATGGTCATGCCCTCTTTATTTGTCAATTGCCCAAGTGTAATTTGTTCACCCAACATGCTTTTTTCTTATGGGAGAGACACCTCTAGTGAACTGTGGACCCCGGTCCTATTCTTTACATCGCATACAATCTACTGCAATACTTGTTTTACTGTTTTCTGCAAACAATCATCTTCCACACAATACGGTTAATCCTTTGTTACAGCAAGCCGGTGAGATTGATAACCTCACTGTTTCGTTGGGGCAAAGTACTTTGGTTGTGTTGTGCAGGTTCCACGTTGGCGCGGAATCTACTGGTGTTGCGAACTACATCCGCCGCCATCAACCTTCAACGTGCTTCTTGACTCCTACTGGTTCGATTAAACCTTGGTTTCTTACTGAGGGAAACTTGCCGCTGTGCGCATCACACCTTCCTCTTGGGGTTCCCAACGGACGTGTCAACTACACGCATCAAGCAAATTTCTGGCGCCGTTGCGGGGAGATCACAGCAAGGGGAGTCTCCACATCGCAATCTCTTTACTTTGTTTTTATCTTGCTTAGTTTTATTTACTACTTTGTTTGCTGCATTAAATCAAAATACAAAAAAATTAGTTGCTAGTTTTACTTTATTTGCTATCTTGTTTGCTATAAAAACACAAAAAAATTAGTTACTTGCATTTACTTTATCTAGTTTGCTTTATTTACTGTTGCTAAAATGGGTACTCCTGAAAATACTAAGTTGTGTGACTTCACAACCACAAATAATAATGATTTCTTATGCACACCTATTGCTCCACCTGCTACTACAGCAGAATTCTTTGAAATTAAACCTGCTTTACTGAATCTTGTTATGCGAGAGCAATTTTCTGGTGTTAGTTCTGATGATGCTGCTGCCCATCTTAATAATTTTGTTGAACTATGTGAAATGCAAAAGTATAAGGATGTAGATGGTGATATTATTAAATTGAAATTGTTTCCTTTCTCATTAAGAGGAAGAGCTAAAGATTGGTTGCTATCTTTGCCTAAGAATAGTATTGATTCATGGACTAAATGCAAGGATGCTTTTATTGGTAGATATTATCCCCCTGCTAAAATTATATCTTTGAGGAGTAGCATAATGAATTTTAAACAATTAGATACTGAGCATGTTGCACAAGCATGGGAAAGAATGAAATCTTTGGTTAAAAATTGCCCAACCCATGGACTGACTACTTGGATGATCATCCAAACCTTTTATGCAGGACTGAATTTTTCTTCGCGGAACCTATTGGATTCAGCTGCTGGAGGTACCTTTATGTCCATCACTCTTGGTGAAGCAACAAAGCTCCTTGATAATATGATGATTAATTACTCTGAATGGCACACGGAAAGAGCTCCACAAGGTAAGAAGGTAAATTCTGTTGAAGAATCCTCTTCCTTGAATGATAAGATTGATGCTATTATGTCTATGCTTGTGAATGATAGGACTAATGTTGATCCTAATAATGTTCCGTTAGCTTCATTGGTTGCCCAAGAAGAACATGTTGATGTAAACTTCATTAAAAATAATAATTTCAACAACAATGCTTATCGGAACAATTCTAGTAATAACTATAGGCCATATCCTTATAATAATGGTAACGGTTATGCTAATTCTTATGGGAATTCTTACAATAATAATAGGAATACACCCCCTGGACTTGAAGCTATGCTTAAAGAATTTATTAGTACACAAACTGCCTTTAACAAATCTGTTGAGGAAAAACTCAATAAAATTGATATTCTCGCTTCTAAGGTTGATAGTCTTGCCTCTGATGTTGATCTTTTGAAATCGAAAGTTATGCCTAATAGGGATATTGAAAATAAAATTGTTACTACAGCAAATGCCATCCAAGTTAGAATTAATGAGAATATAAGATTAATGGCTGAATTGCGTGCTAGGTGGGATAGAGAAGAAAATGAAAAACTAGCTAAAGATAAAAATATAGCTAAAGTTTGGACTATAACCACCACTAGTAATGCTAATGCTACACATGTTGCTGCACCTCCTACTATTACTAATAAAAGAATTGGTGTTAGCAATGTTTCCACTTCTAATGCAAAGCGCCTGCCTGAAACTGCTGAAACTGCCTGTGATAAAACTGCTGAAATTTTTTCCAACATTGGGGATGATGATCCCATTGCTGTAGCTCATAATGATTTAGATTTTGATGATTGCCACATCTCTGAAGTTATAAAGTTCTTACAAAAACTTGCTAAGAGTCCCAATGCTAGCGCTGTAAACTTGGCTTTCACAAAACATATTACAAATGCTCTCATAAAAGCTAAGAGAAACTAAAACTTGAAACTTCTATTCCTAGAAAGCTAGAGGATGGTTGGGAGCCCATCATTAAGATGAAGGTTAAAGATTTTGATTGTAATGCCTTATGTGATCTTGGTGCAAGTATTTCCGTTATGCCTAAGAAAATTTATAATATGCTTGACTTGCCACCGCTGAAAAATTGTTATTTGGATGTTAATCTTGCTGATCATTCTACAAAGAAACCTTTGGGGAAAGTTGATAATGTTCGCATTACCGTTAACAATAACCTTGTCCCTGTTGATTTTGTTGTCTTGGATATTGAATGCAATGCATCTTGTCCCATTATATTGGGAAGACCTTTTCTTCGAACCGTTGGTGCTATCATTGATATGAAGGAAGGTAATATTAAATATCAATTTCCTCTCAAGAAAGGTATGGAACACTTCCCTAGAAAGAGAATGAAGTTACCTTTTGATTCTATTATTAGAACAAATTATGATGTTGACACTTCGTCTCTTGATAATACTTGATACACACTTTCTGCGCCTAGCTGAAAGGCGTTAAAGAAAAGCGCTTATGGGAGACAACCCATGGTTTTTACTACAGTACTTTGTTTTTATTTTGTGTCTTGGAAGTTGTTTACTACTGTAGCAACCTCTCCTTATCTTAGTTTTATGTTTTGTTGTGCCAAGTAAAGTCTTTGATAGTAAAGTTCATACTAGATTTGGATTACTGCACAGAAACAGATTTCTTTGCTGTCACGAATCTGGGCTGTTTTCTCTGTAGGTAACTCAGAAAATTATGCCAATTTACGTGAGTGATCCTCAGATACGTACGCAACTTTCATTCAATTTGAGCATTTTCATTTGAGCAAGTCTGGTGCCTCGATAAAATTCGTCAATACGAACTGTTCTGTTTTTGACAGATTCTGCCTTTTATTTCGCATTGCCTCTTTTGCTATGTTGGATGAATTTCTTTGATCCATTAATGTCCAGTAGCTTTATGCAATGTCCAGAAGTGTTAAGAATGATTGTGTCACCTCTGAACATGTTAATTTTTATTGTCCACTAACCCTCTAATGAGTTGTTCTAAGTTTGGTGTGGAGGAAGTTTTCAAGGATCAAGAGAGGGAGATGATACAACATGATCAAGGAGAGTGAAAGCTCTAAGCTTGGGGATGCCCGGTGGTTCACCCCTGCATATTCTAAGAAGATTCAAGTGTCTAAGCTTGGGGATGCCCAAGGCATCCCCTTCTTCATCGACAACATTATCAGGTTCCTCCCTGAAACTATATTTTTATTCCGTCACATCTTATGTGCTTTTCTTGGAGCGTCGGTTTGTTTTTGTTTTTGTTTTGTTGAATAAAATGGATCCTAGCATTCACTTTGTGGGAGAGAGACACGCTCCGCTGTAGCATATGGACAAGTATGTCCTTAGGCTCTACTCATAATATTCATGGCGAAGTTTCTTCTTCGTTAAATTGTCATATGGTTGGAATTGGAAAATGATACATGTAGTAAATTGCTAAAATGTCTTGGATAATGTGATACTTGGCAATTGTTGTGCTCATGTTTAAGCTCTTGCATCATATGCTTTGCACCCATTAATGAAGAAATACATAGAGCATGCTAAAATTTGGTTTGCATATTTGGTCTCTCTAAAGTCTAAATAATTTCTAGTATTGAGTTTGAACAACAAGGAAGACGGTGTAGAGTCTTATAATGTTTACAATATGTCTTTTATGTGAGTTTTGCTGCACCGTTCATCCTTGTGTTTGTTTCAAATAACCTTGCTAGCCTAAACCTTGTATCGAGAGGGAATACTTCTCATGCATCCAAAATCCTTGAGCCAACCACTATGCCATTTGTGTCCACCATACCTACCTACTACATGGTATTTCTCCACCATTCCAAAGTAAATTGCTTGAGTGCTACCTTTAAAATTCCATCATTCACCTTTGCAATATATAGCTCATGGGACAAATAGCTTAAAAACTATTGTGGTATTGAATATGTACTTATGCACTTTATCTCTTATTAAGTTGCTTGTTGTGCGATAACCATGTTTGGGGACGCCATCAACTATTCTTTGTTGAATATCATGTGAGTTGCTATGCATGTCCGTCTTGTCGAAGTAAGAGAGATCTACCACCTTAATGGTTGGAGCATACATATTGTTAGAGAAGAACATTGGGCCGCTAACTAAAGCCATGATTCATGGTGGAAGTTTCAGTTTTGGACATATATCCTCAATCTCATATGAGAATAATAATTGTTGCCACATGCTTATGCATTAAAGAGGAGTCCATTATCTGTTGTCCATGTTGTCCCGGTATGGATGTCTAAGTTGAGAATAATCAAAAGCGAGAAATCCAAAATGCGAGCTTTCTCCTTAGACCTTTGTACAGGCGGCATGGAGGTACCCCATTGTGACACTTGGTTAAAACATGTGTATTGCGACGATCCGGTAGTCCAAGCTAATTAGGACAAGGTGCGGGCACTATTAGTATACTATGCATGAGGCTTGCAACTTGTAAGATATAATTTACATGATACATATGCTTTATTACTACCGTTGACAAAATTGTTTCTTGTTTTCAAAATCAAAGCTCTAGCACAAATATAGCAATCGATGCTTTTCCTCTTTGAAGGACCATTCTTTTTACTTTTATGTTGAGTCAGTTCACCCATTTCTCTCCACCTCAAGAAGCAAACACTTGTGTGAACTGTGCATTGATTCCTACATATTTGCATATTGCACTTATTATATTACTCTATGTTGACAATATCCATGAGATATACATGTTACAAGTTGAAAGCAACCGCTGAAACTTCATCTTCCTTTGTGTTGCTTCAATGCCTTTACTTTGATTTATTGCTTTATGAGTTAACTCTTATGCAAGACTTATTGATGCTTGTCTTGAAGTACTATTCATGAAAAGTCTTTGCTATATGATTCACTTGTTTACTCATGTCATATACATTGTTTTGATCGCTGCATTCATTACATATGTTTACAAATAGTATGATCAAGGTTATGATGGCATGTCACTCCAGAAATTATCTTTGTTATCGTTTTTACCTGCTCGGGACGAGCAGAACTAAGCTTGGGGATGCTGATACGTCTCCGACGTATCGATAATTTCTTGTGTTCCATGCCACATTATTGATGATATCTACATGTTTTATGCACACTTTATGTCATATTCGTGCATTTTCGGAACTAACCTATTAACAAGGCCGAAGAGCCAGTTCTTGTTTCTGCTGTTTTGGTTTCAGAAATCCTAGTAAAGAAATATTCTCGGAATTGGACGAAATCAACGCCCGGGGTCCTATTTTGCCACGAAGCCGAAGAGGAGACGAAGTGGGGCCACGAGGTGGCCACACCCTAGCGCGCGGCCCGAGGCCTGGCCGCGCCGACCTATGGTGTGGGCCTCGTCCGCCTCTTTACCTGCCCTTCCGCCTACAAATAGCCTCCATCGCGAAACCCCGTCCGAGAGCCACGATACGGAAAACCTTCCAGAGACGCCGCCGCCGCCAATCCCCTCTCGGGATTCAGGAGATCGCCTCCGGCACCCTGCCGGAGAGGGGAATCATCTCCCGGAGGACTCTACGCCGCCATGGTCGCCTCCGGAGTGATGTGTGAGTAGTCTACCCCTGGACTATGGGTCCATAGCAGTAGCTAGATGGTTGTCTTCTCCCCATTGTGCTTAATTGTCGGGTCTTGTGAGCTGCCGAACATGATCAAGATCATCTATCTGTAATTCTATATGTTGTGTTTGTTGGGATCCGATGAATAGAGAATACTTGTTATGTTGATTATCAATTTATATCTATGTGTTGTTTATGATCTTGCATGCTCTCCGTTACTAGTAGATGCTCTGGCCAAGTAGATGCTTGTAACTCCAAGAGGGAGTATTTATGCTCGATAGTGGGTTCATGTCTCCGTGAATCTGGGGAAGTGACAGAAATCTCTAAGATTATGGATGTGCTGTTGCCACTAGGGATAAAACATTGGTGCTATGTTCGAGGATGTAGTTACTGATTACATTACGCGCAATACTTAATGCAATTGTCTGTTGTTAGCAACTTAATCTGGAGGGTCGGATGATAACCTGAAGGTGGACTTTTTAGGCATAGATGCATCTGGATAGCGGTCTATGTACTTTGTCGTAATGCCCAATTAAATCTCACAGTACTCATCATAATATGTATGTGCATGGTCATGCCCTCTTTATTTGTCAATTGCCCAACTGTAATTTGTTCACCCAACATGCTGTTTATCTTATGGGAGAGACACCTCTAGTGAACTGTGGACCCCGGTCCTATTCTTTACATCGCATACAATCTCCTGCAATACTTGTTTTACTGTTTTCTGCAAACAATCATCTTCCACACAATACGGTTAATCCTTTGTTACAGCAAGCCGGTGAGATTGACAACCTCACTGTTTCGTTGGGGCAAAGTACTTTGGTTGTGTTGTGCAGGTTCCACGTTGGCGCCGAATCTCTGGTGTTGCGCCGCACTACATCCCGCCGCCATCAACCTTCAACGTGCTTCTTGACTCCTACTGGTTCGATTAAACCTTGAACTTGGAAACTTGCTGTGCGCATCACACCTTCCTCTTGGGGTTCCCAACGGACGTGTCAACTACACGCATCACGTGCCTTTTCCACGCAGTCTCCCCTCATAGCGCGATTCAGGAACACCGATCGGCTTAAGGTCAGGAATAAAGTCAACACAAAACTCAATGACCTCCTCTGTTCCATAGCCCTTGGAGATGCTTCCTTCTGGCCTAGCACGGTTATGAACGTACTTCTTTAAGACTCCCATGAATCTCTCAAAGGGGAACATGTTGTGTAGAAATACAGGACCGAGAACGCCAATCTCTTCGACCAGGTGAACTAGGAGATGTGTCATAATATTGAAGAAGGATGGTGGGAACACCAACTCGAAGCTGACTAGACATTGGACCACATCCTTCTGTAAATTTTGTAGAGTAAGTGGATTGATCACCTTCTGAGAAATTGCATTGAGGAACGCACATAGCTTCACAATGGGTACTCGAACATTTTCCGGCAGAAGCCCCCTCAATGCAACCGGAAGTAATTGTGTCATAATCACGTGGCAGTCATGAGACTTTAGGTTTTGAAACTTTTTCTCTGACATGTTTA
The DNA here is from genome assembly GCA_030979885.1 of Lolium multiflorum. Taxonomy (NCBI): domain Eukaryota; kingdom Viridiplantae; phylum Streptophyta; class Magnoliopsida; order Poales; family Poaceae; genus Lolium; species Lolium multiflorum. The sequence continues at coordinate 207,777,891 of CM061751.1, forward strand.
TTATTCCCTTTATATTCGACGAGAAGCCAGACGGGACCTTGATGCTACTCAGGACTTCAAAAAAGATCTCCTTCTCCTCTTTGGTAAGAGCGTAGCTGGCAGGACCTTGATACTTCTCTGGATTCAGGTTGTTTCCTTCGTGGATACTTTGCTGGTCCTGCCGTGCATCCGGTGTATCTTTTGTCTTCCCATACACGCCCAAGAAGTTTAGCAGGTTCACGCAAAGATTTTTCGTCACGTGCATCACGTCGATTGCAGAGTGAACCTCTAAGAATTTCCAGTAGGGTAGCTCCCAAAATATCGACTTCTTCTTCCACATGGGTACGTGTCCGTCAACATCATGCGGAACAGATTGTCCGCCAGGACCCTTTCCAAAGATCACTTTTAAATCCTTGACCATATCATATATAACTTCCCCAGTAGGGCGGGTAGGCTTCGTTCGGTTATCTGCCTCACCTCCGAAATGCTTTCCTCTCTTTCTTACGTGATGTTGTTTTGGAAGAAATCGACGATGCCCCAGGTACACATTCTTGTTTCCCAAATAATTACTGTCAGTCTCACCTAAACAGTGTGTGCATGCATTGTATCCCTTGTTTGACTGCCCTGAAATGTTACCAAGAGCAGGCCAATCATTGATGGTTACAAATAACAACGCTCGTAGGTTAAATTCCTTTTGTTCGTGCTCATCCCACACAGGTACACCTTCGTCACGCCACAACTCTAAAAGTTCTTCAACCAATGGCCTCAGGTACACATCAATGTCGTTGCCGGGTTGCTTCGGGCCCTGGATGAGCACTGGCATCATAATGAACTTCCGCTTCATGCACAACCAAGGAGGAAGGTTATAGATACATAGAGTCACTGGCCAGGTGCTATGACTGGAGCTCTGCTCCCCGAAAGGATTAAAGCCATCTGTACTTAGACCAAATCTTAAGTTCCTTGCGTCATCTGAAAATGACTTGAACTCTCTGTCGATTTTTCTCCACTGCGACCCGTCAGCGGGGTGTCTCAGCATCACATCTTTCTTACGGTCCTCTTTGTGCCATCGCAACAACTTGGCATGCTCTTTGTTCTGGAACAAACGTTTCAACCGTGGTATTATAGGAGCATACCACATCACCTTCGCAGGAACCCTCTTCCTGGGGGTGGACTCGCCCTCAACATCGCCAGGGTCATCTCGCCTGATCTTATACCTCAATGCACTACATACCGGGCATGCATTCAAATTCTCGTACTCCCCGCGGTAGAGGATGCAGTCATTGATGCATGCATGTATCTTCTGCACCTCTAATCCTAGAGGGCAGACAACCTTCTTTGCTTCGTACGTACTAGAGGGCAATACGTTCTCCCCTGGAAGCATCTTCTTTATTATTTTCAGCAACTTTTCAAATCCCTTATCAGAAGTACCATTCTCTGCCTTCCATTGCAGCAATTCCAGCGTGGTACCCAGCTTTTTCTGACCATTTTCGCAATTTGGGTACAACAGTTTGTTGTGATCCTCTAACATTTTCTCCAACTTCAACCTCTCCTTTTCATTTCCGCAGTTCATCTTCGCATCAAGAATGGCCCGACCCAAATCGTCATCCGGGTCATCAAAAATCGGCTCATCGAAAATGGGCTCTTCTTCAGCTTCGTCTTCCCCCATTCTACTATCACCGTCTTCAGTGAATAAGGGATAGTTGTCACTATCCTCTTCTTCTTCGTTGTCTTCCAATATAACCCCTCTTTCTCCGTGCTTGGTCCAACAATTATAGCTGGGCATGAAACCGTTCTCCAGCAGGTGGACGTGAAGGGTCTTTGAGGTAGAGTAATCCTTCATATTCTTACAGGAACTACATGGACAATACATGAAACCATTCGACCGCCTGTTTGCCTCAGCCACGTTGAGAAAATAATGCATGCCATTAATGAACTCGGGATGGCACCGGTCACCGTACATCCATTGTCGACTCATCTGCATTTTATATGTATATCAAAAATCATTAAGTACACAACATCGTGGATATATGAGTGACCAACTTAATTAATATTCAAGTTCATCACATAAAACTAATTGTTTTTATAAAAAAGAAGAGGGGCTCACCGAGGTGGTACCGTGCCGGCTAGGGGACGACGCTGGCGATCGACGGCGGTGAGGACGGGGATGATACTAATTAAAACCTACAAAACATACCATAATTTCAGCTCAAATTGCATATAAAAAAATAAAATCCCTAACTTAGGCATTTCATCGAACACCTTGCTAGCACTAGAAAAATAGTACGAGTTAAAACTACCAAAGAAATGAGCTAAATTAGGAACGCCGGAAGGAAGGATGATATTGCTAACCCTTGGATAGATGTATGCCGTTAATCTTGTTAAAATGGTGGAGAAAAATGAAGATTATTGGAGTGTGAGAGGTGCAAAATATTTGGAAATGTGAGAGAGGATGAGAAGGAAATGAGATGCAGGGAGCTCGGGCGGGGCGGCGCGCGCTGATATAGCACAGACCCTTTAGTACCGGTTCCTTATATGAACCGGTACTAAAGGTGCAGCCCTGGCCCCACCTCCACCTGGAAATGGGCTGAAACCCTTTCATACCGGTTCGTTTACGAACCGGTATTTCCATAACGAACCGGTATTGATGTCCCACGCATGGAACCGGTCTTTAATGTGTTCAGTAGGGAGTCCGGGAACCGGTACTAAAGGCTTAGATGGATGCCCATTTTTCTACTAGTGATTTGCCTATTTCCTGCACAACAAAGTTGAAACCAAGAACTTGTGCACTTTTGCAACTATTAATAGGTTAGTCCCTTAAAACATATGGTAATTGGTGTAAAACAAGCATGGAACATCAAAAATTATAGATACGTTTGCGACGTATCAGGCCACCGTCGGTGTAGCGTACGCCGAGGGCTAGGCCGTGCTACGCCGAGGGCTGGCGGCTGTCCGCAAACCGTCAGATTCCTGTAGTGAAAATAGATCCGGATTTTCCTCAAATAAAGAAAAGGTGGACACATTGTTTTCATGTCCCTGCTTTTAGTTCGGTCACCTAGAAGGGCAAGTACGCAACGCATTAACCTTTCCTCCAACAAATATGCATTCAACTTAAAGCCAGCTAGGCAGGTACGTACCCCTTTCCTTTGATCCATATATGCTCGTGTGCTGCTGCTATTATTAACGTCTTTAGGCCATTGTGCTAGAAAAGAAAACCGGTCATGATGAGTGCATGGTTTAGTAGCCACCACTCGATAGGTAGCTAGTGCTATCACACGTAGCATGCATGGAACGGAGGTGTCGCTCGCAAAACAAGGACAAGCAACGATCGAACTGACGTCCGAGCGAGCGATCGCGGTCGGTCGATCGAGCTAGCTAGTGATCAGTGAAGCAGCTGATCGAGGTTGACGTGCTGTGACCACCGTTCGGTCGAGTCAAGTCCGCAACGTACGTACCCATGTCGACGTAGGGTAGCATAGCTAGCTAGTTGGGTGAAGACGATCGAGCTGACTAGAAGAAGCATATCATATGTAGGGAGCCAACTAAGGATGTGTTTGGTTGGGGATTCAGACTGCATGGGTTATGGCCAACCATATTTTGCCGGGTCACCCCATTCGTCTGAGTGTTTGGTTGTCTGAGTGGAGCGAAACGAGTTTCGTGATTGGTTTTCTGAGTGGGAGTGAATGGAACAAACCACTCTCATGTTTGGTTGTTTGAGTCATGGCCACCGCAGCCGCGACACTGCTCGCGCCGATCCCGCCATGGCCGAGCTGCGGCACACCACGGTAGCGGCGGCTCCGGCCCGCGCCTCCAGCTTCCCCGCGGCCACCTCCGCCTCCTCCCCGTCCTTGCCGCCGCGCCGTCGCCATGCTTGCCTGCCTCGCCCTCGCCGCCCCGTCCTTGCCGCCGCGCCGCTCCTTCCGAAGCAGCCGCCGCGCTGCTCCGGCCGCCGCCGCGCTGCTCCGGCCGCCGCCGCTCCTTCCCGCGCCGCCGCTCCTTCCCGCTCCGGCCGCCGCCGCTCCTTCCCGCCCCGTCCTTGCCGCCGCGCTCCTTCGGCCGCCGCCGCGTGCTCCGGCGCCGCCGCTCTTCCCGCGCCGCCGCCTTCCCCGGCGCCGCCGCTCCGGCCGCCGCCGCTCCTTCCCGCTCCGGCCGCCGCCGCTCCTTCCCGCGCCGCCGCCGCGCTGCTCCGGCCGCCGCCTACCCGCGCGGATCGTGGAGGGAGCCAGGAGAGGTCGAGGCCTCGATGGGTGAGCGAAGAGGGCGATTGGAGCGAGTCCGCTCGCGGGCCGCGTGAGTCGACCGATTTTGCCGTTTCGCCCCATACAGCATAATTTGGGTATATTCCCTCACGGGCCGCTCCGCCCCTTACCGCTCGCGAACCAAACAACGGGCGAACCGGTGCGACCCGACGCGAGTCGACCCAGCTCCCCCAACCAAACACATCCTAAGTGTAACTCAATTGGTTAATTTAGGTGACAAAGCCTAGATATATAGTTACTGCATCTATTTGTACTCTGTTGTTTTCTTGACCCCACTTGGCCACTTGTGAAATCCGAACATGGTAGCTGACTCGGATAACATGATCAACTCTTGTTCTCGATCGGTATTTTTCAGTGAACACAGATTAACCTTAATGATTAACTAAACATATTACTCCTTCATAAAGATGGGTTCTACGAAGACCGCGGCGGCAACTTCTGTAGTTTGCGCATGAGTGGTGTGCATTGCTGGGAGGCCAGTGTACATGGCCCTAATCATGGCCACCCCTTCATCAAGTTTGTAGATGTAGCGATTCTTAGAAGGTGATTTTTGATTGATCGATGTATTATGTTGTAAATCTTTGGTGAATAAATTAATAAAAAGAGTCATGTTCGTCATTTCGATGTAGAGGCTGGTGGGGGTATATCCCCTTTTTAGAAAAAAAACATATTACTCCCTTTGTCCCGAATTGGATGTTGTCTATTTATCTAGATTCGCACTGTATATATTTATACACTAAAGCGCATCCAGATACATACACACTTTTACAAATCCGTGGCAACTAATTTATGATAGAGGGGGTATGTGAGACTGAACTAACTACAACACAAACATACACCAAAATATCATAAGACTGTATTCTTCTCTAACACCATCTTCTCTTGCATATCTTGATGTTCCTCCAAGACTCCGGTGTAATACACATGCAAGCGCAACTTCATTTGTGCATGTCAAAAGCGCGAGGCAGTGATTCTTTTTCAAAACTTTCAGATAAAAGGAATGCTTCATTGCATCCCTCCTTCACCAAAACTTAAACACATAAAAGGCTGACATCACTTCATACATTTTTCATAAGTTTTGTGATGAAGGAGCATGGAGCGATCTCAGCCTTTGATCTGTTTGAGTATTGGGGAGGGGATGCACTGAAGAAAAAATCTTAGGAAAATGCTTGTGGCCGGCCAACCGATCCGGAGGAAAAATCGGTCGTGCACGGGCGCACACCCACCTGCCAGCTTCTCTCCACGTGCAAAGGTATTAGCTAGGCTTAGTTTGCTGCATATGCACATGCGTATGCACCTGCGAGCCTCTGTGGCTAGCTTGGAGCATACTCACACGCCCAGCGTAGCTTAGCTAGCTTCTCGCTGCTTTAATGCATGCATGAGAGCTTTTAGTGTAGCGGCCACACCAAACTGGTGAGACATGGTCTGCCGATTATTTTGATGTTGCGTGTGTTCGATTGTAATAAGAAAATGCTTACGATTCGACAAATCGTTAGCGAGTAATCGATTGTACAATGCGAGCAGTCGTGCGAGCGTCTCGTCGTCATGGTCTAACTATGTTTTGAGGCTCGTTTGGATGTAACAGAAGGTTTTTTTAATCACAACTTAGATTGGATGCCTGGCATTTTTCTATCACGGGAGTTGATCCGAAGACTAGCTAAAGACTTGCTTTTTTCTGCGTTATTTTTTGTGGTTGTAATCCTTTGTGACTTTTGTAAAAATAGTTGACAACTTTTATTGTAATTCAATCTGTAGCAAATTAATTGTTACATGACCATTTTTAATTGTTTAAAAACATATGAATTTTTGTTGTAATCATTTGCAACTTTTGTAAAAATAGATGATGATTTTTATTGTAATTTCATTTGTAGCAAATTAATTATTTCTTAACCACTTTTGCATTTTTTTGCAAGGCATAGTTTTTTGTTGTAATAGTTCATCATTTTTGTGGATAATGTTTGCAACTTTTGTTGTAAATCTATATGCATAAAAAAGTTGTTAGTTTAATTACTTTTTTACAAGACTCGGAGGTTTTGTTGTAATATTATATATTTTTATTATGCAAGCGTCGCTTTTTTTTGCTGCAATACGATAAATCATCATGGTGGCATATTTGTTGTAAATATATAGAAGGACAGAGCCAAAGTTATATAGATTTTCGATTTAAGTGGCAAAACCTGGGACTGCGGGTCGATTTTGCAAGAAACAAGGGGGTCAAACTGTAAAAATGTGTTGCCTTTGTTGTCAACGTTGGATGTCCATCGGACGGCCAGAAGGAGAACCGATTTTGGGCGATTTTGGGCAAAGTGTCAGCCCACTGACGCCTAGCGTCCGCCAACATCTTAAGATAATTCCGATGAGTTTCTTTTAGTTTGGGAAAATGATGTGGCGGCAACTAACTAGTATATCTCAAAGTAATTATAACTACTTCTGCCATCTTATCAAAATTTGGCTATATTAAGATATGATTTAGTGTATATTACTAAATTTAAATAAAATTGTGATATCCTTTGTTGGATGGAGAAATTAATTGTGATGTTTCAACTAACTATTATTCCAGAACTATAAATAAACACCTTCAAAGTGACTCTATAAAAAGATGTGAATAAAGTAACTCTATAATTAGATGAGTGTGCTTTCAAAAAAGACAAGTACACAACAATACGATGTTATTGAGCTAGCTAGCTAGCGGATCCTGATCAACCAACATGACTCCGTCACACCTGAAGTATTACATATTTACATGGTCGGTCGTACCTACCTAGATAAATGCTTCGAACGTCATCTAAGAAGGGTCAAAGAATAAGAAAGCATGAGTCAAGCCAAGCCAAGTCTCCAAAAGATGCAGTGATAATGTATTATACTCGGGTTTAGTGCTCATGCATGTTAGCCTAGCAAGATGGTAACTGAGGTTGGATATGCACGTGGCTCCCGTCGCTTGTCAAATTCACGCGTGTTTTGCCTTTCGTAAAGGTTCAGACGGCGTTTCAAAATGTGCCTATGTTAAAGCAATTTTGATACGTTTTGTTCCTCCAAAATATTTTCTAGAACGAGTGGAACAAAACATATTTTATTAGGGATTGCACCTGGGTATGGGTACAGGTATAACCATCCCATACACGTACCCATCGCCTTTAAGGTTACCCGTAACCCATACCCTTATCAACAGAACAAGTTTTTCCCATACCCGTTATCCGGCATGATAAATGGGTACCCGTGGGTTAAAAATATCCGCACTTACAACGTATCAAATTGATAAAAAAAATACCATGAGGTGAAGGGATCGTAAATAGGGGTCTAATCCTCACTAACCTACCAACGATTGTGAGATCAAAATGTGAGGTTCAACCTAGTAATGTGATGGCGTTATTAGGGGGAAAATTAAGTTGTTTAGAACATTACGGCCGTCCACTTGTCAAATTAATTTAGATGGGTAAATGAATACGCGGGTATGGGTTATAAAAGCCCATACCCGTACCTGCTCTGTTCGATGGGTATGATATTTTCTCATTTACAAATTTATAGGTAATATTTTATCCTATATCCGTACTTCTATTGAATTTTCACCCGATGCATATGCTGGTCAAGGATACCCATTGCCATCCCTATATTTTATACATTTTTGTTTGCTCCTCAAGGCGTCTAAAGCATCTGCCTATTAATTTGAGTATCAGTGTATCGCGTTGAGTGACCATCATGTCGTTGAGTCCGCAGCGTGATCTGTACGGTTAACTAAGCAGGATCGACGAACAAACTAGCTAAGTTATCATGACTTAATCGCTAAGACAAGCATAGTTAATGCAAGCTCCAGCTGTAGTAATCGGTCTATATATACTTCCGTGGTTTTTCCTCTAACTTTCTGATTGTCCAGGGCTCAGCTTCAAGCTTTCTTGACCTTCTGCTGTGTGCATCGATTCTAAACCTGTTGAAATGAATTGGAAAACTTTCCCATTTGACCTACTTTTGTTCACTGCTATAAGACTTTTTAGATTTTATAGAGAATGCATGTATGTAGATCTATATTTATGTGTATGATAAATTGTTTCGGTCCGATCTAATTCATATTGAAATATTTTAAAAGGTCTTTTAATAGTGAATGGAGGGAGTACATATTAATTTTTACTCCCTCAAGTAAAAAAATGGTGATGGTTTCGACATGGTTATGTCTTGTCAAAGCTATAAAAATCTTTATAAATACATGGTAGAACAATTGGTGATGATCAAAGTTGTGATTGTAGACCATGTACATACGCAAAAATATTTTATTCGAAATAAATCGTATACATATCAGTTGTGGTAGTTGCGAAGATAGGCTAGCGGCTCGCCAAAGTTCTAGTAGATAACATTTTGTTTTCAAACTCGAGATACCCTTGCTCTTACTTAGCAAAACCAAGTGATTCATGAAGAAAACGAATATAGCCACGCTATCAGAACCATACCAATCCTACACCCATTTGAGGCACAAGATTTTAGAAAATAATTATTTAAATAATTATTTTTTCTTTTGCGAAAAGGCCAACGGTTATATAATAAGTAAATGCTTACATACAAGGTCTTGGGGTATCGATATCGTCTTCCTCATGCATATTAAACCTAATAACACACAAGCCACAACAATATTTATCCAGTTGCACACCATAAATGGCCCAAACACACAGTAAAGAAACTTTTCCAGCAAATAAATAACACATAATGAAATCAGAAATGGTGCTCAACTTGCTAAAATACACATACCCATACGTGGACTAGGATTGTAAACCATGTTGTACTCCAAGTCTACTGTCCTTTGATAGATACCAATTACACTCAATTTTTGTAACAACGCGGTACCCTAATGGTAACACACACACAACTAAAAAGGAAAAAAATCTAAGAAAAAGAAGTCCCCTCCGGTACTCCAGCCCAAGAAACAACAGTTCAACCACCACCAAGATAGCACCTGAAATCCAGACACTCCACATACGACGCCTCCAAGAAGGAAATAGTGCACAAGCAACGTCTCCATTAGCTAAGGGATCATCTTTTAAGAAACAAGGGAAGACTATTTTCTCCTTTATATCACGTATGTCTTCCCTTAGCAACAAATTTTCTACCAAAATTTAATTATTTATATTAATTGTTAGAGATGGCTGTAAGAGATAATGCATTGTATGACTTTTATATATTGCCTTCTCTAGCTGATGTGGCGGGGTAAGGGAAGGCATACATTCTCTACCATTGTAAGTGTCCATAAATGTGGAGTGTTTTATCCATGTACGTGGGAACGATTTTGGAGTGGGGGGGCGGGGTGGGGTTGAGGCGTTAGCTGGTTCTCCTCTCTACAATTGTCATGTTTTTGTAGGCTAAAATAGCATACCAAAATACAGAGAATACATTGATGCACATGGCTGCCAACGCACCCCATGCATGAAAAAACACTTTAAAAACAAATGGTTAAAAAAATTCAAATGAAATTTGGAATCAAAGATGATTAATTATTTTAATTGTATAACCATATTTTGCGAGGGGATTACTATCACTGTGTCCTGGGTAAAAATAACAAAACCGAACCATGCAATATTCATGTACTATTCACGCTATATTCATCGTAAATTTTATTTTCTTTGTCTTGAAGTCCATGTAAATCATTTCTTGCCCAAATATGTTTATACGAGTATAATCCTTGATCATGGTTGGTTTCTAGGGGTAATCGATTTTTTTTCAATATTCCAAATTACTATTCCATCCGATTCATATTATTTGTCGCTATTATTGATATATCTAAAACTAAAATATATCTAGATACATCTATATTAGAAACAATTAATATGAAATTCGAAGTATAGATTTTGGGGTTTATGGGGTGCTTTTCCATCCATGTGCGAGAAATTCCCGTCCACCAAAACACCTCACATTTTGGACTCGAAATAATAAATAGAGATCAAGATAACATACTGACCAGAATTTCCATAACCTATCATTAGTTTCGCACACTGCTATTTTAGGGTGAATAGCTCCTGTGCAACGTTTTTTTTGCATGGAATTGGATGAGAAGCGACGTTGTTCGTGAAAATGGCTAGCATGCGACATTGTTTAGGCATGAAATAGCTCAGGGTCACCCGTGCCATAAAATGGCCGTTAAGGAGAAAGTTAGGTTAGTTAACGGTTAGATTAAGTTAGTGGTGGCCCGAGTTAAACCAACCGACCCAACCGCATGTTCCAACCGAGCGCTCGCACATTTCTTGGCGGCGGTGGAGCTCACCATCTGACATAGGCATCCCCAAATGGGCCTGCCGAAGATGGTACCCGGGGTTTACTGAAGGCCCACGACTCGATGGTTATAAAGATTCGGAAGCCCAAGTTAGTGTTAAGAAAAGCTAGAGTTGTATTAGGAGATACAAACTTGTAATCTTACGGGATGAGTTAGAAACCCTCCCGGACTCTGTAACTTGTGTATTATGAATCCCTCGACTCCACCTCCTATATAAGGGGGAGTCGAGGGACAAAGAGAGCATCGATTCATTGTCTCACGCAACCCTAGTTTTTACATCGTCGAGCACTTTTCGCTGAAACCTTTGAGATCTACTTGCCCTCTACTTCCGACTAAAACCCTAGTCTACAATCTGTAGGCATTGATAAGTTAATCCCTTGTCAATTGGCACCGTCTGTGGGAATTAGAGGTGTCAAGGATCTGATCTCGATGGCACGTTCAAGATCGTCGATTTCGTCAACTGCAAGCAACGCGATGGACAGAGGTAAACAGATCGAAACCGGTCTAGTTGATTTTGTTCCTCACCCGCCCTCCCGTTTGGATGCATATGCGTATCTGGAGGAGCCCATGGAGATGACGTTCGGAAAGTTCCACTTCCACGTCGAGAAAGAAGGAGCGTATCGTCTCGAAGTTCCGATCTCGTCGGGATTATCGGCGGTCGATCCCGATTTTTCGAGTTCAGCATCGTCAATCGAGTCAGGCGACGAGGAGATTTCGTCGCCACGCTTCATCAGCACTATGGCAAGTGAAAAACTCGCCAAGATCTTCAGCGACATGTCTTTCGAGTCATCTGCGGACTCCGATATAAGCGATGACTCGAGCAACATCGACAGCTTCAACTTCATCGACAGATCCACTATTGTTGGAGAGGTCTTCACCAATCTCTATGATGGTGTCACTAAACCCAACAAGGTTCAGTATCCAAAATATCATCAGATTTATGCCATCGGAGAACCAAGTCGCGAACAGGAGGAGACATCAGAGGCTTTAGACGATGTGGGAAATCCATACGTCTATCCCACTGACCTTAGGCATGGTTTAGGCACTAAATATGTCGGGCCTACGCCGCATTTAAGGGTTCAACTTCCACAAGAAGCATGGGATAGAGCCGCAAGAGCTATGGATGGTACAGAACCAATGACTACAACTGCTACGTCGGAAGAATTGCAAGCATACCAATATAGACTGGCCCGCATTGGAAGAGAATTGGAAAAACAGACAGCTGCTCTGAATAGAAGAAGGGGGGCAGCTTCCGCATCAAGTAGGCGAAGGGCGGAGTTAAGCCGACAATCAGGAACTTTGGGAGATAGTCACAGAGAAGCTCGAAACAGAGCAAGATCTCGGCTGCAAAACATACCTGAGGCTGACAGAGAAAATCTGGTTCAAAACCTCGACATGTCCTTTATGTCGATAGACACGAGGGGGAATATTATCCCTAAGACACCGGAAGCTGGGTATATGGCGACGCAAGCCTTCATCCTCGCATCCAAGCCACCTCCCGGAGATCCAAGAGAAGCATTGTATAATATGGCCATGGCAGGAGTCGGAGCCATGGGAACGGCGTTTGTAAATTCACCTCCCGAAGGAGCAGCAAGGAAAAATAGTCCATGACCTACTGCAGCAGCACCAGGTCCCGAGAGAACAAGTGGAGCAAGAGACACAGCAACACAAGCACGGGTGGACAGAGCACGACAAAACAGAAGGGAACATCGGCATTCCCCAGAGATAGATGATGAGGATATGTGTGGGTTGCCATGCTTTACGAGGAGGGTCCGAAAAACTCGAGTTCCTTCAGGGTTTAAATTACCCGATAATTTCAAAAAATTCGACGGCCTGCAAGATCCAGAGGATTGGCTAGTTGATTATCTCGAAACAGTGAAGCTGATAGGAGGAACCAGAGCAACAGCGAAGTACATCTGAGTGGAGCCACGCGATCTTGGATAAAGAAGCTTCCTCCAGGCTCCATCGACAGCTGGGACAGTTTCGAGGACGTGTTCGTCAAGAATTTCCGGTCCACCTGCAAAAAACCCGCTGATACGTCTCCAACGTATCCATAATTTCTGATGTTCCATGCTTGTTTTATGACAATACTTACATGTTTTGCTCGCACTTTATAATGTTTTTATGCGTTTTCCGGAACTAACCTATTAACAAGATGCCACAGTGCCAGTTCTGTTCTGCTTTTTTTGGTTCCGAAAGGCTGTCCGGGCAATATTCGGAATTGGACGAAATCAACGCCAAACATCTTATTTTTCCGGAAGACCCCAGAACACCGAAGGAGAGTCGGAGGCGATCCACGGGGCCCCACACGCCAGGACGGCGCGGCCAAGGGGTGGGGCGCGCCTCCCTACTGTGTGGGCCCCCCAGAAACCCTTTTGCGCCGCCTCTTCACCTATAAGACCCCTCGTGACCTAAATCTTCGATACCAATTGACGAAACTCCAGAAAGACTCCAGGGGCGCCGCCGCCATCGCGAAACTCCAATTCGGGGGACAGAACTCTCTGTTCCGGCACTGCCGGGACGGGGAAGTGCCCCGGAAGCCATCTCCATCGACGCCACCGCCTCCATCATGCTCCGTGAGTAGTTCCCCCATGGACTACGGGTTCTAGCAGTAGCTAGTTGCTACTCTCTATCCCATGTACTTCAATACAATGATCTCACGAGCTGCCTTACATGATTGAGATCCATCTGATGTAATCGGTGTTGTGTTTGTTGGGACCCGATGGATGATACATTATGATTAGTCTATCTATAAAGTTTGTGAAGTTATTGTTGCTGCAATCTTGTTATGCTTAATGCTTGTCACTAGGGCCCGAGTGGCATGATCTTAGATTTAAGCTCTATAATTATTGCTTAGATTGTATCTACAAATTGTATGCACATGTCTATGTCCGGAACCAAAGGCCCCAAAGTGACAGAAATTGGGACAACTGGAGGGGAAGGCGTAGGTATGAGGATCACATGTTTTCACCAAGTGTTAATGCTTTGCTCCGGTACTCTATTAAAAGGAGTACCTTAATATCGATAGATTCCCTTGAGGCCCGGCTGCCACCGGCTGGTAGGACAAAAGATGTTGTGCAAGTTTCTCATTGCGAGCACGTACGACTATATATGGAAAACATGCCTACATGATTAATAATCTTGATGTTCTGTCTTAATGCTATTTCAATCCTATCAATTGCCCAACTGTAATTTGTTCACCCAACACTTGTCACTTGTTATTGGAGAGTTACCACTAGTGTAGATCGCTGGGAACCCCGGTCCATCTCTCATCATCATATACTCGTTCTATATGTCATTGGAAGTAGTATCAACTATTTTCTGGTGCCATCGCCTCGGTGTTATTGCTACTGCTGTTGTGTTACTGTTACTATTGCTCTCATATTACTGCTGCTTTCACATCACCCCTATTACTAGTGCTTTTCGAGGTGCAGCTGAATTGACAACTCAGTTGTTAAGGCTTATAAGTATTCTTTACCTCCACTTGTGTCGAATCAATAAATTTGGGTTTTACTTCCCTCGAAGACTATTGCGATCCCCTATACTTGTGGGTTATCAAGACTGTTTTCTGGCGCCGTTGCCGGGGAGGCATAGCTCTACTCATAAGTTCACCTGGGGAGTACACTCTACCTCTCTCTCTGTTTTATTTTATTTTGTTTTGCTTAGTTTATTTCTGTCTAGTATTATTTTGCTTAGTTTACTTTTGCTTAGTTTCTTTTTGTTTTGTTTTACTTTTCTCATATACCCAAAAATCCATAAAAAATTGAAAAACCTAAAAATTAAAAACTGTTGTTATGGAAGAACGCATAACCATGTTGGAGCTTATAGAATTATATAATAATTATAGAGAATCAAGAGCGGGTGAAGTGATGAGTGCTGTGATAGAAAAATTGAATACAATTGCTAAAATCTTGCTTAAACGCCATGATATAAACTGTTGCTCTCAACAGGATACTAAACATCTTAAATTCCAATGTGCCTTTAGTGAAGAAGCTTTAATTAGGAACTATAATTGGAATAACTATATTCATCTTGGGTTCGAAAAGGTAGAACAATTTGTCTTATTTATGGGAGCTTCTGAGATAGAATCCTTCATGTCTAAAAATTATGAAACTTGTGTTGTTTGTAAGGACCTTAAAGATTATGTCTCTTCTATCCTTAATTTTTGCATAGAAAGTTACAGTGATAATCCTTATATCATTGATTATAAAGAGAGACTCATTAATGCACAAGAATGCACTCACAATTTGCAGGAACCTGTGGAAGAAGAAATTGATGAACCTGAAAGCTCATTGGATGAAAAAGAGGAGGAAATTGATGAACCTGAAAGCTCATTGGATGAAAAAGAAGAGGAGAGTGATGAACAAAAGGAGGAAGAATGGATTAGCTACCCATGCCAACCTTCTAATGAGAGTAACTCTTTATCTCTTACACTATTTGATTGCCCTCCATGCTTACCGAAAGAGGTTGAATGTTATATTCCTGCGGATTCTCTTGAAATATTACCTATAAGTAAAACTTGTGAAAATAATTATGCTACTGTTATATATGATAATCCATGCTATTTTGATAAATCTTATGATAATGCTTTATTTCTGCCTGATGTCGAAATGCATGGTACTAAAGAATTTTGCATGGCAAATGTTTATGATAAAGCTCTAGATGATGGTCATATGTTACTTGATAATATTAATTGTACTACTTGGAGAGTTCTTGAATTTATCTATGAGTCCCATATCTCTTGAGATTGATCAATCATCATGTTATATTGTTGATAAAAGCGGGTTTGAAAGTTTTGATCCCACTATTTTTGAGCTTGATAAAGATTATGTGTTTATGGATCATGAGAAACATGCTTTATGTGATAGTTATATTGTTGAGTTTGTTCATGAAGCTACTGAAAATTATTATGAGAGAGGAAAATATGGTTGTAGAAATTTTCATGGTACTAAAACACCTCTCTATATGCTGAAAATTTTGAAGTTACTCTTGTTTTATCTTCTTATGCTTGTCACTTTGTTCTTCATGAATTTATTTGTGTACAAGATTCCTATGCATAGGAAGTGGGTTAGACTTAAATGTGTTTTGAATTTGCTTTTTTATGCTCTCTTTTGGTTCAACTCTTATTTTTTTTGCGAGTGCATCATTAAAACTGCTGAGCCCATCTTAATGGCTATAAAGAAACAACTTCTTGGGAGATAACCCATGTGTTTATTTTGCTACTGTTTTGTTGTGTCTTGGAAGTTGTTACTACTGTAGCAACCTCTCTTTATCTTTATTTTATTGCAATGTTGTGCCAAGTAAAGTCTCTAATAGGAAGTTGATACTAGATTTGGATTTCTGCGCAGAAACAGATTTCTATCTGTCACGAATTTGGGCAGGGTTCTCTGTAGGTAACTCAGAAAAATCTGCCAATTTTTGTGCGTGTTCCTCAGATATGTACGCAACTTTCATTAGTTTTGAGTTTTCTGATTTGAGCAATGGAAGTACCTCTTTAAAATTCGTTTTTACCAGCTGTTCTGTTTTGGCAGATTCTGTCTCTGTTTTTTGCATTGTCTCTTGCGGACTTTAAGCAAGGCTTTCTAGACGTGGAGAGCTGTAGCTAATGTTTTATTGAGTTCTTGCAATGTGTCACTACAGGACTAAAAGTGGATTCAAGTTTTTTGAGTACTAACCCCTCTAATGAAGTTTATGAGAAGTTTGGTGTGAAGGAAGTTTTCAAGGGTCAAGAGAGGAGGATGATATATGATCAAGAAGAGTGAAAAGTCTAAGCTTGGGGATGCCCCGTGGTTCATCCCTGCATATTTCAAGAAGACTCAAGCGTCTAAGCTTGGGGATGCCCAAGGCATCCCCTTCTTCATCAACTTATCAGGTCACTTTTATTGAAACTATATTTTTATTCGGTCACATCATATGTGCTTTACTTAAATCGTCTGTGTGCTTTTATTTTTGTTTTTGTTTGAATAAGATCGGATCCTAGCAATCCTTGTGTGGGAGAGAGACACGCTCCGCTTTTTCATATGAACACTTGTTCTTCGTTTTACTTTTAATGTTCAATGATAAAAGTTGGAAGCTACATCACTTATTGTTATTTGGTTGGAAACAGAAAATGTCTCATATTGTCTTGGATAATTTGACACTTGGCAATTGTTTTGAGCTCTCAAGTAGATCATGATTAAGTTCTTGCACCATGTAGTTTAAACCTATTAGTGGAGAACTACGTAGAGCTTGTTGAAATTGGTTTGCATGATTGGTCTCTCTTAAGGTCTAGATATTTTCTGGTAAAAGTGTTTGAGCAACAAGGAAGACAGTGTAGAGTATTATAATGCTTGCAATATGTTCTTATGTAAGTTTTGCTGTACCGGTTCATACTTGTGTTTGCTTCAAACAACCTTGCTAGCCAAAGCCTTGTACTGAGAGGGAATGCTTCTCGTGCATCCAAAACCTTGAGCCAAAACTATGCCATGTGTGTCCACCATACCTACCTACTATGTGGTATTTCCTGCCATTCCAAGTAAATACTTCATGTGCTACCTTTAAACAATTCAAAATGCTTCTCAATTTGTGTTAATGTTTTATAGCTCATGAGGAAGTATGTGGTGTTTTATCTTTCAATCTTGTTGGGCAGCTTTCACCAATGGACTAGTGGCTTCATCCGCTTATCCAATAATTTTGCAAAAGAGCTGGCAACGGGGTTCCCAGCCCCAATTAATCAACTTTCATTAATAATTCTCTTCACATGTTTTGCTCTGATTCGTCAGTAATCAACTTAATTTTGCAAATAGACACTCCTCCATGGTATGTGAAATGTTGGAAGGCACCATTCGGTTAGCCATGGCTTGAGAAAGCAAAGGTGGGGAGGAGTGTCATCTAAATAAAACTAAAATAAAAGGCACTCCTTCATGGTATGAGATTGTTGGCAGGCACCCGAGGATTCAGTTAGCCATGGTTTGTGAAAGCAAGGTTGGAAGGAGTGTCACCCAAAAATAGAAATAAACTAAAACTAAAGTACATGTGAGAGATAAACATGGGAGCCGCTCTTCGAAAGTCTGTTTGGCAAGGGGGTTAGAGTGCCCACTACCATTCGTTGACAACAACAAACACCTCTCAAACTTTACTTTTATGCTCTCTATATGATTTTAAAACTTGAAAAGCTCTAGCACATGATTTTATCCCTGCTTCCCTCTGCGAAGGGCCATTCTTTTACTTTATGTTGAGTCAAATTACCTACTTCCTTCCATCTTAGAAGCAAACACTTGTGTTAACTGTGCATTGATTCTTACATACTTGCATATTTGCATTCATCATATTACTTTATGTTGACAATTATCCATGAGATATGCATGTTGAAAGTTGAAAACAGCCGCTGAAACTTATATCTTCCTTTGTGTTGCTTCGATGCCTTTACTTTGAATTTATTGCTTTATGAGTTAACTCTTATGCAAGACTTTTGATACTTGTCTTGAAAGTACTATTCATGAAAAGTTTTGCTATATGTTATCTATTTGTTAGCAACTATGGATCATTGCCTTGGGTCACTTCATTCATCTCATATGCTTTACAATAGTATGATCAAGATTATGTAAGTAGCATGTCACTACAGAAATTATTCTTTTTATCGTTTACCTACTCGAGGACGAGTAGGAACTAAGCAGGGATGCGATACGTCTCCAACGTATCCATAATTTCTGATGTTCCATGCTTGTTTTATGACAATACTTACATGTTTTGCTCGCACTTTATAATGTTTTTATGCGTTTTCCGGAACTAACCTATTAACAAGATGCCATAGTGCCAGTTCCTGTTTTCTGCTGTTTTTGGTTCCAGAAAGGCTGTTCGGGCAATATTCTCGGAATTGGACGAAATCAACGCCAAACATCTTATTTTTCCGGAAGACCCCAGAACACCGAAGGAGAGTCGGATGCGAGCCAGGGGGGGCCCCACACGCCAGGGCGGCGCGGCCAAGGGGTGGGGCGTGCCCCCTACTGTGTGGGCCCCCCAGAAACCCTTTTGCGCCGCCTCTTCGCCTATAAGACCCCTCGCGACCTAAATCTTCGATACCAATTGACGAAACTCCAGAAGACTCCGGGCGCCGCCGCCATCGCGAAACTCAATTCGGGGACGAACTCTACTGTTCCGGCACCTGCCGGACGGGGAAGTGCCCCAGAGCCATCTCCATCGACGCCACCGCCTCCATCATGCTCGTGAGTAGTTCCCCCATGGACTACGGGTTCTAGCTGTAGCTAGTTGGTACTCTCTATCCCATGTACTTCAATACAATGATCTCATGAGCTGCCTTACATGATTGAGATCCATCTGATGTAATCGGTGTTGTGTTTGTTGGGACCCGATGGATGATACATTATGATTAGTCTATCTATAAAGTTTGTGAAGTTATTGTTGCTGCAATCTTGTTATGCTTAATGCTTGTCACTAGGGCCCGAGTGGCATGATCTTAGATTTAAGCTCTATAATTATTGCTTAGATTGTATCTACAAGTTGTATGCACATGTCTATGTCCGGAACCAAAGGCCCCAAAGTGACAGAAATTGGGACAACTGGAGGGGAAGGCGTAGGTATGAGGATCACATGTTTTCACCAAGTGTTAATGCTTTGCTCCGGTACTCTATTAAAGAGTACCTTAATATCCATAGATTCCCTTGAGGCGGCTGCCACCGGCTGGTAGGACAAAAGATGTTGTGCAAGTTTCTCATTGCGAGCACGTACGACTATATATGGAAAACATGCCTACATGATTAATAATCTTGATGTTCTGTCTTAATGCTATTTCAATCCTATCAATTGCCCAACTGTAATTTGTTCACCCAACACTTGTCACTTGTTATTGGAGAGTTACCACTAGTGTAGATCGTTGGGAACCCCGGTCCATCTCTCATCATCATATACTCGTTCTATATGTCATTGGAAGTAGTATCAATTTTTCGTGCCATCGCCTGCGTATACTGCTACTGCTGCTGTGTTACTGTTACTATTGCTCTCATATTACTGCTGCTTTCACATCACCCCTATTACTAGTGCTTTTCCAGGTGCAGCTGAATTGACAACTCAGTTGTTAAGGCTTATAAGTATTCTTTACCTCCCCTTGTGTCGAATCAATAAATTGTAGTGATTCGTTGCATAGAAAACAAAAAAATTTCTACCGCGAACACGCAATCCAAGCCAGGATGCAATCTAGAAGACGGTAGCAACAAGGGGATGATCGAGACTCACCCTTGAAGATTTCCAAAGCCTACAAGATGAGGCTCTTGTTGCTGCGGTAGACGTTCACTTGCCGCTTGCAAAAGCGCGTAGAAGATCTTGATCACGGCGCCACGAACGGGCAGCACCTCCGTACTCGGTCACACGTTCGATTGTTGATGAAGACGACGTCCACCTCCCCGTTCCAGCGGGCAGCGGAAGTAGTAGCTCCTCTTGAATCCGACAGCACGACGGCGTGGTGTCGGTGGTGGTGGAGAATCCCGGCGGAGCTTCGCTAAGCGTGCGGGGAAGAAGGAGGAGTGGGGCGGCTAGGGTTTGGGGAGAGGGGCGCCGGCCATCTAGGTGGTGCGGCCACCTTGTGTTGTTGGGGTGGCCGGCCCCCTCCCCTTGGCCCTCATTATATAGGTGGAACACCCAAGAGTTGGTCTACAAGTCTTCGAATAAGACCCCAAACCAAAACCTTCCATATGACATGAAACCTACCCAAGCTAGGACTCCCACTAGAGGTGGGATTCCCACCTTCCCTTGGGAGGGTGGCCGGCCCCCTTAGGGGAGTCCACTTGGGACTCCTCCCCCTTTAGGGTTGGCCGGCCATGGTGGTGGAGTCCCTTTGGGACTCCGCCTTCCAAAGTGGTTTCTTCCGGACTTTTCTAGAACCTTCTAGAACCTTCCATAGAACCTTCCGGATCATTTTAAATCTTATAAAATGACTTCCTATATATGAATCTTATTCTCCGGACCATTCCGGAACTCCTCGTGATGTCCGGGATCTCATCAGGACTCCGAACAAATATTCGAACTCCATTCCATATTCAAGTTCTACCATTTCAACATCCAACCTTAAGTGTGTCACCCTACGGTTCGCGAACTATGCGGACATGGTTGAGTACTCACTCCGACCAATAACCAATAGCGGGATCGGAGATCCATAATGGCTCCCACATATTCAACGATGACTTTAGTGATCGAATGAACCATTCATACGATACCAATTCCCTTTGTCACGCGATATTTTACTTGTCCGAGGTTTGATCATCGGTATCACTCTATACCTTATTCAACCTCGTCTCCTGACAAGTACTCTTTACTCGTGCCGTGGTATGTGGTCTCTTATGAACTTATTCATATGCTTGCAAGACATTAGATGACATTCCACCGAGAGGGCCCAGAGTATATCTATCCGTCATCGGGATGGACAAATCCCACTGTTGATCCATATGCCTCAACTCATACTTTCCGGATACTTAATCCCACCTTTATAACCACCCATTTACGCAGTGGCGTTTGATGTAATCAAAGTACCTTTCCGGTATAAGTGATTTACATGATCTCATGGTCATAAGGACTAGGTAACTATGTATCGAAAGCTTATAGCAAATAACTTAATGACATGATCTTATGCTACGCTTAATTGGGTGTGTCCATTACATCATTCATATAATGACATAACCTTGTTATTAATAACATCCAATGTTCATGATCACGAAACCATGATCATCTATTAATCAACAAGCTAGTTATACAAGAGGCTTACTAGGGACTCCTTGTTGTTTACATGACAGTGTTGGGCCTCCAAGAGCAGAGGTTTGTAGAACAGCAGCAAGTTTTCCCTTAAGTGGATCACCCAAGGTTTATCGAACTCAGGGAGGAAGAGGTCAAAGATATCCCTCTCATGTAACCCTGCAACCACAAAGCAAGAAGTCTCTTGTGTCCCCAACACACCTAATAGGTGCACTAGTTCGGCGAAGAGATAGTGAAATACAAGTGGTATGAATGTATATAAGCAGTAGCAACGGCACCAGAAAAGTGCTTTGCCCAGGACAGTAAACAAGCAGTAGTAACGCAGCAGTAGTAACGCAGTAAAACAGTAAACAAGCAGCGATAGTAGTATTTAGGAACAAGGCCTAGGGATCATACTTTCACTAGTGGACACTCTCAACATTGATCACATAACAGAATAAATAAATGCATACTCTACACTCTTGTTGGATGATGAACACCATTGCGTAGGATTACACGAACCCTCAATGCCGGAGTTAACAAGCTCCACAATTCAATGTTCATATTTAAATAACCTTAGAGTGCATGACAGATCAACACAACTAAACCAAGTACTAACGTAGCATGCACACTGTCACCTTCACGCTACGAAAGGAGGCATAGATCACATCAATACCATCATAGCAATAGTTAACTTCATAATCTACAAGAGATCATAATCATAGCCTACGCCAAGTACTAACACGGATGCACACACTGTCACCATTACACCGTGCAGGAGGAATAAACTACTTTAATAACATCACTAGAGTAGCACATAGATAAATTGTGATACAAAACACATTGCAATCATAAAGAGATATAAATAAGCACTTCACTATGCCATTCATAACAGTGAATAAGTATTCTGTGAAATATAGCCTAAGAGACCCACACGGTGCACACACTGTCACCTTTACACACGTGGGACAAGGAGTCTCCGGAGATCACATAAGTAAAATTCACTTGACTAGCATAACGAATCTAGATTACAAGCATCATCATATGAATCTCAATCATGTAAGGCAGCTCATGAGATTATTGTATTGAAGTACATAGGAGAGATGAACCACATAGCTACCGGTACAGCCCCGAGCCTCGATGGAGAACTACTCCCTCCTCATGGGAGACAGCAGCGTTGACGGAGATGGTGGTGGTGTCGATGGAGGAGCCTTCCGGGGGCACTTCCCCGTCTGGCGGCGTGCCGGAACAGAGATTTCTGTCCCCCAGATCTTGGCTCGCGATGGCGGCGGCTCGGAAGGTTTCTCGTACCGTGGCTTTTTCGTATCGAGGTTTTAGGTCGAGGGGCTTCTTATAGGCGGCGGTGTCGGAAGGTCAAGAGGCGACGACACCATAGGGGGGCGCGGGCCCCCCCTTGGCCACGCCGGCCTATGGTCTGGTGGGCCTGTGGCCCCCCTCTGGCGACTCTCGGGTGTTCTGGATGCTTCCGGGAATTCTAAGATCTTTGGCGTTGATTTCGTCCGATTCCGAGAATATTTCCTTACTAGGATTTCTGAAACCAAAAACAGAAAACAGCTGGCCCTTCGGCATCTCGTCAATAGGTTAGTTCGGAAAACGCATAATAATGACATAAAGTATGCATAAAACATGTAGATATCATCAATAATGTGGCATGGAACATAAGAAATTATCGATACGTCGGAGACGTATCAGCATCCCCAAGCTTAGTTTCTGCTCGTCCCGAGCAGGTAAAACGATAACAAAGATAATTTCTGGAGTGACATGCCATCATAAACTTGATCATACTATTGTAAGCATATGTAATGAATGCAGCGATCAAAACAATGTAAATGACATGAGTAAACAAGTGAATCATATAGCAAAGACTTTTCATGAATAGTACTTCAAGACAAGAATCAATGAGTCTTGCATAAGAGTTAACTCATAAAGCAATAAATTCATAGTAAAGGCATGGAAGCAACACAATGGAAGATTAAGTTTCAGCGGTTTCTTTCAACTTGTAACATGTATATCTCATGGATAGTTGTCAATGCAAAGCAATATAACAAATGCAATATGCAAGTATGTAGGAATCAATGCACAATTCACACAAATGTTTGCTTCTTGAGGTGGAGAGAGATAGGTGAACTGACTCAACAATAAAAGTAAAAGAATGGTCCTTCAAAGAGGAAAGCATCGATTGCTATATTTGTGCTAGAGCTTTGATTTTGAAAACAAGAAACAATTTTGTCAACGGTAGTAATAAAGCATATGTATCATGTAAATTATATCTTACAAGTTGCAAGCCTCATGCATAGTATACTAATAGTGCCGCACCTTGTCCTAATTAGCTTGGATTACCGGGATTATCACAATGCACATGTTTTAACCAAGTGTCACAAAGGGGTACCTCTATGCCGCCTGTACAAAGGTCTAAGGAGAAAGCTCGCATTGGATTTCTCGCTATTGATTATTCTCAACTTAGACATCCATACCGGGACAACATAGACAACAGATAATGGACTCCTCTTTTATGCATAAGCATGTAGCAACAATTAATTTTCTCATTTGAGATTGAGGATATATGTCCAAAACTGAAACTTCCACCATGGATCATGGCTTTAGTTAGCGGCCCAATGTTCTTCTCTAACAATATGCATGCTCTAACCATAAGGTGGTAGATCGCCTTACTTCAGACAAGACGAACATGCATAGCAACTCACATGATATTCAACAAAGAGTAGTTGATGGCGTCCCCAGGAACATGGTTATCGCACAACAAGCAACTTAATAAGAGATAAAGTGCATAAGTACATATTCAATACCACAATAGTTTTTAGGCTATTTGTCCCATGAGCTATATATTGTAAAGGTGAAGAATGGAAATTTAAAGGTAGCACTCAAGCAATTTACTTTGGAATGGCGGAGAAATACCATGTAGTAGGTAGGTATGGTGGACACAAATGGCATAGTGGTTGGCTCAAGGATTTGGATGCATGAGAAGTATTCCCTCTCGATACAAGGCTTAGGCTAGCAAGGTTATTTGAAGCAAACACAAGGATGAACCGGTGCAGCAAAACTCACATAAAAGACATATTGTAAACATTATAAGACTCTACACCGTCTTCCTTGTTGTTCAAACTCAATACTAGAAATTATCTAGACCTTAGAGAGACCAAATATGCAAACCAAATTTTAGCATGCTCTATGTATTTCTTCATTAATAGGTGCAAAGTATATGATGCAAGAGCTTAAACATGAGCACAACAATTGTCAAGTATCACATTATCCAAGACATTTTAGCAACTACTACATGTATCATTTTCCAATTCCAACCATATAACAATTAACGAAGCAGTTTCAACCTTCGCCATGAAAATTAAAAGCTAAGAACACATGTGTTCATATGAACCAGCGGAGCGTGTCTCTCTCCCACACATGCATTTATTCAAACAAAAACAAAAATAGAAACAAACAGACGCTCCAAGTAAAGTACATAAGATGTGACCGAATAAAAATATAGTTTCAAGAGAAGGAACCTGATAATTTGTCGATGAAGAAGGGGATGCCTTGGGCATCCCCAAGCTTAGATGCTTGAGTCTTCTTGAAATATGCAGGGATGAACCACCGGGGCATCCCCAAGCTTAGAGCTTTCACTCTCCTTGATCATGTTGTATCATCCCCCTCTCTTGATCCTTGAAAACTTCCTCCACACCAAACTTAGAACAACTCATTAGAGGGTTAGTGCACAATCAAAATATACATGTTCAGAGGTGACATAATCATTCTTAACACTTCTGGACATTGCACAAAGCTACTGAAAGTCAATGGAATCGAAATATCCATCGAACATATCAAAACAGGCAATGCGAAATAAAAGGCAGAATCTGTCAAAACAGAACAGTCCGTAAAGACGAATTTTATTGAGGCACCAGACTTGCTCAAATGAAAATGCTCAAATTGAATGAAAGTTGCGTACATATCTGAGGATCACTCACGTAAATTGGCATAATTTTCTGAGTTACCTACAGAGAATTTTGCCCAGATTCGTGACAGCAAAGAAATCTGTTTCTGCGCAGTAATCCAAATCTAGTATGAACCTTACTATCAACGACTTTACTTGGCACAACAAAACACTAAACTAAGATAAGGAGAGGTTGCTACAGTAGTAAACAACTTCCAAGACACAAAATAAAACAAAGTACTGTAGCAAAATAACACATGGGTTATCTCCCAAGAAGTTCTTTCTTTATAGCCATTAAGATGGGCTCAGCAGTTTTAATGATGCACTCGCAAGAAATAGTATTTGAAGCAAAAGAGAGCATCAAGAGGCAAATTTAAAACACATTTAAGTCTAACATGCTTCCTATGAAAAGGAATCTTGTAAATAAACAAATTCAAGAAGCATAATGCAACAAGCATAGAAAGATAAAACAAGTGCAGCTTCAAGATTTTCAGCAAAAAGAGAGGTATTTTAGTAACATGAAAATTTCTACAACCATATTTTCCTCTCTCATAATAACTTTCAGTAGCATCATGAGCAAACTCAACAATATAACTATCACATAAAGCATTCTTATCATGAGTCTCATGCATAAAATAATTACTCTCCACATAAGCATAGTCAATTTTATTAGTTGTAGTGGGAGCAAATTCAACAAAGTAGCTATCATTATTATTCTCATCATCAAATATAGGAGGTATATTGTAATCATAATCAAATTTATCCTCCATAACAGGCGGCACCAAAAGGCTACTATCATTATAATCATCATAAATAGGAGGCAAAGTATCATCAAAGTAAATTTCCTCCTCAATGCTTGGGGGACTAAAAAGATCATGCTCATCAAAGCCAGCTTCCCCAAGCTTAGAATTTTCCATAGCATTAGCAACAATAGTGTTCAAAGCATTCATATTAATAACATTCCCATTAGCATGCATATAAAGTTCCATGGGTTTTTTAATTCTCTCTTCAAACACATCATGTCCTAATTCAAGATAAAGTTCATAAAGATCTATCATATTTTTGTTGTTTTCCATTTTGCCCAACTAGTGTAAACAAGAAATAAAAAGTTGCAACTGCAGGATCTAAAGGAAATAGCTTCGAGCACAAACACAATGGCGCCAGAAAAAATCTGTTACCTGGAACCGGAGTATGAGTGCCTTTTACCTTTCCTCCCGGCAACGGCGCCAGAAAATAGCTTGATGTCTACGCCCCCTCCTTTTCCTGTAGACAGTGTTGGGCCTCCAAGAGCAGAGGTTTGTAGAACAGCAGCAAGTTTTCCCTTAAGTGGATCACCCAAGGTTTATCGAACTCAGGGAGGAAGAGGTCAAAGATATCCCTCTCATGCAACCCTGCAACCACAAAGCAAGAAGTCTCTTGTGTCCCCAACACACCTAATAGGTGCACTAGTTCGGCGAAGAGATAGTGAAATACAGGTGGTATGAATGTATATAAGCATAACGGCACCGAAAAGTGCTTTGCCCAGGACAGTAAACAAGCAGTAGTAACGCAGCAGTAAAACAGTAAACAAGCAGCGATAGCAGTATTTAGGAACAAGGCCTAGGGATCATACTTTCACTAGTGGACACTCTCAACATTGATCACATAACAGAATAAATAAATGCATACTCTACACTCTTGTTGGATGATGAACACCATTGCGTAGGATTACACGAACCCTCAATGTCGGAGTTAACAAGCTCCACAATTCAATGTTCATATTTAAATAACCTTAGAGTGCATGACAGATCAACACAACTAAACCAAGTACTAACGTAGCATGCACACTGTCACCTTCACGCTACGAAAGGAGGCATAGATCACATCAATACCATCATAGCAATAGTTAACTTCATAATCTACAAGAGATCATAATCATAGCCTACGCCAAGTACTAACACGGATGCACACACTATCACCATTACACCGTGCAGGAGGAATAAACTACTTTAATAACATCACTAGAGTAGCACATAGATAAATTGTGATACAAAACACATTGCAATCATAAAGAGATATAAATAAGCACTTCACTATGCCATTCATAACAGTGAATAAGTATTCTGTGAAATATAGCCTAAGAGACCCACACGGTGCACACACTGTCACCTTTACACACGTGGGACAAGGAGTCTCCGGAGATCACATAAGTAAAATTCACTTGACTAGCATAACGACATCTAGATTACAAGCATCATCATATGAATCTCAATCATGTAAGGCAGCTCATGAGATTATTGTATTGAAGTACATAGGAGAGAGATGAACCACATAGCTACCGGTACAGCCCCGAGCCTCGATGGAGAACTACTCCCTCCTCATGGGAGATAGCAGCGTTGATGGAGATGGTGGTGGTGTCGATGGAGGAGCCTTCCGGGGGCACTTCCCCGTCCCGGCGGCGTGCCGGAACAGAGACTTCTGTCCCCCGAATTGGAGTTTCGCGATGGCGGCGGCTCTGGAAGGTTTCTCGTACCGTGGCTTTTTCGTATCGAGGTTTTAGGTCGAGGGGCTTCTTATAGGCGAAGAGGCGGCGTCAGAAGGTCAACGAGGCGACGACACCATAGGAGGTGATGTCTACGCCCCCCTCCTTTTCCTGTAGACAGTGTTGGGCCTCCAAGAGCAGAGGTTTGTAGAACAGCAGCAAGTTTTCCCTTAAGTGGATCACCCAAGGTTTATCGAACTCGGGGAGGAAGAGGTCAAAGATATCCCTCTCATGCAACCCTGCAACCACAAAGCAAGAAGTCTCTTGTGTCCCCAACACACCTAATAGGTGCACTAGTTCGGCGAAGAGATAGTGAAATACGGTGGTATGAATAAGTATGAGCGGTAGTAACGCAGCGTAGTAACGCAGTAAAACATAAACAAGCAGCGATAGCGATATTTAGGAACAAGGCCTAGGGATTAGACTTTCACTAGTGGACACTCTCAACTTTGATCACATAACAGAATAGATAAATGCATACTCTACACTCTCTTGTTGGATGATGAACACATTGCGTAGGATTACACGAACCCTCAATGCCGGAGTTAACAAGCTCCACAATTCAATGTTCATATTTAAATAACCTTAGAGTGTAAGATAGATCAACACAACTAAACCAAGTACTAACGTAGCATGCACACTGTCACCTTCATGCTAAGAAAGGAGGCATAGATCACATCAATACTATCATAGCAATAGTTAACTTCATAATCTACAAGAGATCATAATCATAGCCTATGCCAAGTACTAACACGGATGCACACACTGTCACCATTACACCGTGCAGGAGGAATAAAACTACTTTAATAACATCACTAGAGTAGCACATAGATAAATTGTGATACAAGACACATTGCAATCATAAAGAGATATAAATAAGCACTTCACTATGCCATCCATAACAGTGAATAAGTATTCTGTGAAATATAGCCTAAGAGACCCACACGGTGTCACCTTTACACACGTGGGACAAGGAGTCTCCGGAGATCACATAAGTAAAATTCACTTGACTAGCATAACGACATCTAGATTACAAGCATCATCATATGAATCTCAATCATGTAAGGCAGCTCATGAGATTATTGTATTGAAGTACATAGGAGAGAGATGAACCACATAGCTACCGGTACAGCCCCGAGCCTCGATGGAGAACTACTCCCTCCTCATGGGAGACAGCGTTGATGGAGATGGCGGTGGTGTCGATGGAGGAGCCTTCCGGGGGCACGTCCCGGCGGCGTGCGGAACAGAGACTCCTGTCCCCCAGATCTTGGCTTCGCGATGGCGGCGGCTCTGGAAGGTTTCTCGTACCGTGGTTTTTCGTATCGAGGTTTTAGGTCCAGGGGCTTTATATAGGCGAAGAGGCGGCGTCAGAAGGTCGAAGGGGTGCCCACACTATAGGGGGGCGCGGGCCCCCCCTTGGCCGCGCCGGCCTAGGGTTTGGTGGGCTTGTGCCCCCTCTCTGGCGGTTCTCGTGTGTTCTGGATGCTTCCGGGTAAAATAGGAACCGGGCGTTGATTTCGTCCAATTCCGAGAATATTTCGTTACTAGGATTTCTGAAACCAAAAACAGGAACTGGCACTTCGGCATCTCGTCAATAGGTTAGTTCCGGAAAACGCATAAATATGACATAAAGTATGCATAAAACATGTAGATATCATCAATAATGTGGCATGGAACATAAGAAATTATCGATACGTCGGAGACGTATCAGCATCCCCAAGCTTAGTTCTGCTCGTCCCGAGCAGGTAAACGATAACAAAGATAATTTCTGGAGTGACATGCCATCATAACCTTGATCATACTATTGTAAGCATATGTAATGAATGCAGCGATCAAAACAATGTAAATGACATGAGTAAACAAATGAATCATATAGCAAAGACTTTTCATGAATAGTACTTTCAAGACAAGCATCAATAAGTCTTGCATAAGAGTTAACTCATAAAGCAATAATTCAAAGTAGAGATATTGAAGCAACACAATGGAAGATGAAGTTTCAGCGGTTGCTTTCAACTTGTAACATGTATATCTCATGGATAGTTGTCAACATAAAGTAATATAATAAGTGCAATATGCAAATATGTAGGAATCAATGCACAGTTCACACAAGTGTTTGCTTCTTGAGGTGGAGAGAAATAGGTGAACTGACTCAACAATAAAATTAAAAGAAAGGTCCTTCAAAGAGGAAAGCATCGATTGCTATATTTGTGCTAGAGCTTTGATTTTGAAAACAAGAAACAATTTTGTCAACGGTAGTAATAAAGCATATGTATCATGTAAATTATATCTTATAAGTTGCAAGCCTCATGCATAGTATACTAATAGTGCCCGCACCTTGTCCTAATTAGCTTGGACTACCGGATCATCGCAATACACATGTTTTAACCAAGTGTCACAATGGGGTACCTCCATGCCGCCTGTACAAAGGTCTAAGGAGAAAGCTCGCATTGGATTTCTCGCTATTGATTATTCTCAACTTAGACATCCATACCGGGACAACATAGACAACAGATAATGGACTCCTCTTTTATGCATAAGCATGTAACAACAATTAATTTTTCTCATTTGAGATTGAGGATATATGTCCAAAACTGAAACTTCCACCATGGATCATGGCTTTAGTTAGCGGCCCAATGTTCTTCTCTAACAATATGCATGCTCTAACCATAAGGTGGTAGATCGCTCTTACTTCAGACAAGACGAACATGCATAGCAACTCACATGAAATTCAACAAAAGGTAGTTGATGGCGTCCCCAGGAACATGGTTATCGCACAACGAGCAACTTAATAAGAGATAAAGTGCATAAGTACATATTCAACACCACAATAGTTTTTAGGCTATTTGTCCCATGAGCTATATATTGTAAAGGTGAAGAATGGAAATTTAAAGGTAGCACTCAAGCAATTTACTTTGGAATGGCGGAGAAATACCATGTAGTAGGTAGGTATGGTGGACACAAATGGCATAGTGGTTGGCTCAACCATTTGGATGCATGAGAAGTATTCCCTCTCGATACAAGGTTTAGGCTAGCAAGGTTATTTGAAACAAACACAAGGATGAAGCGGTGCAGCAAAACTCACATAAAAGACACATTGAAAACATTATAAGACTCTACACCATCTTCCTTGTTGTTCAAACTCAATACTAGAAATTATCTAGACTTTAGAGAGACCAAATATGCAAACCAAATTTTAGCATGCTCTATGTATTTCTTCATTAATGGGTGCAAAGTATATGATGCAAGAGCTTAAACATGAGCACAACAATTGCCAAGTATCACATTATCCAAGACATTATAGCAATTACTACATGTCATTTTCCAATTCCAACCATATAACAATTTAACGAAGAAGAAACTTCGCCATGAATACTAAAAGCTAAGAACACATGTGTTCATATGAACCAGCGGAGCGTGTCTCTCTCCCACACAAGCATTTATTCAAAAAAAAACAAAAACAAAAACAAACCGACGCTCCAAGTAAAGTACATAAGATGTGATGGAATAAAAATATAGTTTCAAGAGAAGGAACCTGATAATTTGTCGATGAAGAAGGGGATGCCCAAGGCATCCCCAAGCTTAGATGCTTGAGTCTTCTTGAAATATGCAGGGGTGAACCACCGGGGCATCCCCAAGCTTAGACTTTTCACTCTTCTTGATCGTAGTATATCATCCTCCTCTCTTGACCCTTGAAAACTTCCTCCACACCAAACTCGAAACAAACTCATTAGAGGGTTAGTGCATAATCAAAAACTCACATGTTCAGAGGTGACACAATCATTCTTAACACTTCTGGACATTGCCCAAAGCTACTGGAGTTTAATGGAACAAAGAAATCCATCCCACATAGCAAAAGAGGCAATGCGAAATAAAAGGCAGAATCTGTCAAAACAGAACAGTCTGTAAAGACGAATTTTATTGAGGCACCAGACTTGCTCAAATGAAAATGCTCAAATTGAATGAAAGTTGCGTACATATCTGAGGATCACTCACGTAAATTGGAATAATTTTCTGAGTTACCTACAGAGAATTTTGCCCAGATTCGTGACAGCAAAGAAATCTGTTTCTGTGCAGTAATCCAAATCTAGTATGAACCTTACTATCAACGACTTTACTTGGCACAACAAAACACAAAACTAAGATAAGGAGAGGTTGCTACAGTATTAAACAACTTCCAAGACTCAAAATAAAACAAAGTTACTGTAGCAAAATAAACACATGGGTTATCTCCCAAGAAGTTCTTTCTTTATAGCCATTAAGATGGGCTCAGCAATTTTAATGATGCACTCGCAAGAAATAGTATTTGAAGCAAAAGAGAGCATCAAGAGGCAAATTCAAAACAAATTTAAGTCTAACATGCTTCCTATGCAAGGGAATCTTGTAAATAAACAAGTTCAAGAAGCATAATGCAACAAGCATAGAGAGATAAAACAAGTGTAACTTCAAAAATTTCAGCACATAGAGAGGTGTTTTAGTAACATGAAAATTTCTACAACCATATTTTCCTCTCTCATAATAACTTTCAGTAGCATCATGAGCAAACTCAACAATATAACTATCACATAAAGCATTCTTATCATGAGTCTCATGCATAAAATTATTACTCTCCACATAAGCATAATCAATTTTATTAGTAATAGTGGGAGCAAATTCAACAAAGTAGCTATCATTATTATTCTCATCATCAAATATAGGAGGTATATTGTAATCATAATCAAATTTATCCTCCATAACAGGCGGCAACAAAATACCACTATCATTATAATCATCATAAATAGGAGGTAAAGTATCATCAAAGTAAATTTTCTCCTCAATGCTTGGGGGACTAAAAAGATCATGAAAACCAGCTTCCCCAAGCTTAGAACTTTCTATATCATTATCAACAATGGTGTTCAAAGCGTTCATACTAATATTACTACCAGCATGCAAATAAGATTCCATAGGTTTTTTAATTTTCGCATCAAACAATCCATGTTTTAAATCAGGAAATAGAATAAGAAGCTCATTGTTGTCCATTATGCCTTACTAGTGTAAACAAGAAACAAAAAGATGCAATTGCAGGATCTAAAGCAAATAGCTTCGAGTACTTACAACGCGGAAAATAGCTTAGTAGCCGAGATCCGAAGTGTGAGTACCTTTTACCTTTCCTCCGCAACGGCGCAGAAAATAGCTTGATGTCGCCCCCTCCTTTTCCTGTAGACAATGTTGGGCCTCCAAGAGCAGAGGTTTGTAGAACAGCAGCAAGTTTTCCCTTAAGTGGATCACCCAAGGTTTATCGAACTCAGGGAGGAAGAGGTCAAAGATATCCCTCTCATGCAACCCTGCAACCACAAAGCAAGAAGTCTCTTGTGTCCCCAACACACCTAATAGGTGCACTAGTTCGGCGAAGAGATAGTGAAATACAGGTGGTATGAATAAGTATGAGCAGTAGTAACGCAGTAAAACAGTAAACAAGCAGTGATAGCAGTTTTTAGGAACAAGGCCTAGGGATTAGACTTTCACTAGTGGACACTCTCAACTTTGATCACATAACAGAATAGATAAATGCATACTCTACACTCTCTTGTTGGATGATGAACACATTGCGTAGGATTACACGAACCCTCAATGCCGGAGTTAACAAGCTCCACAATTCAATGTTCATATTTAAATAACCTTAGAGTGTAAGATAGATCAACACAACTAAACCAAGTACTAACGTAGCATGCACACTGTCACCTTCATGCTAAGAAAGGAGGCATAGATCACATCAATACTATCATAGCAATAGTTAACTTCATAATCTACAAGAGATCATAATCATAGCCTACGCCAAGTACTAACACGGATGCACACACTGTCACCATTACACCGTGCAGGAGGAATAAAACTACTTTAATAACATCACTAGAGTAGCACATAGATAAATTGTGATACAAAACACATTGCAATCATAAAGAGATATAAATAAGCACTTCACTATGCCATCCATAACAGTGAATAAGTATTCTGTGAAATATAGCCTAAGAGACCCACACGGTGCACACACTGTCACCTTTACACATGTGGGACAAGGAGTCTCCGGAGATCACATAAGTAAAATTCACTTGACTAGCATAACGACATCTAGATTACAAGCATCATCATATGAATCTCAATCATGTAAGGCAGCTCATGAGATTATTGTATTGAAGTACATAGGAGAGAGATGAACCACATAGCTACCGGTACAGCCCCGAGCCTCGATGGAGAACTACTCCCTCCTCATGGGAGACAGCAGCGTTGATGGAGATGGCGGTGGTGTCGATGGAGGAGCCTTCCGGGGCACTTCCCCGTCCGCGGCGTGCGGAACAGAGACTCCTGTCCCGGATCTTGGCTTCGCGATGGCGGCTGGAAGGTTTCTCGTACCGTGGTTTTTCGTATCGAGGTTTTAGGTCCAGGGGCTTTATAGGCGAAGAGGCGGCGTCAAAAGGTCGAAGGGTGCCCACACTATGGGCGCGGCCCCCGGCCGCCGCCTAGGGTTTGGTGGGCTGTGCCCTCTCTGGCGGTTCTCGTGTGTTCGGATGCTTCCGGGCAAAATAGGAACCTGGCGTTGATTTCGTCCAATTCCGAGAATATTTCGTTACTAGGATTTCTGAAACCAAAAACAAAAAACGAAATGGCCCTTCGCATCTCGTCAATAGGTTAGTTCCGGAAAACGCATAAATATGACATAAAGTATGCATAAAACATGTAGATATCATCAATAATGTGGCATGGAACATAAGAAATTATCGATACGTCGGAGACGTATGTCGGAGCCTCCCTTGGCGCGGCCTATGGTCAGTGGGCCTGTGGCCCCCTCGGCGACTCTCGGGTGTTCGGATGCTTAGGAATTCTAAGATCTTTGGCGTTGATTTCGTCCGATTCCGAGAATATTTCCTTACTAGGATTTCTGAAACCAAAAACAGCAGAAAAAACTGGCCCTTCGGCATCTCGTCAATAGGTTAGTTCGGAAAACGCATAATAATGACATAAAGTATGCATAAAACATGTAGATATCATCAATAATGTGGCATGGAACATAAGAAATTATCGATACGTCGGAGACGTAGGCTTACTAGGGACTCCTTGTTGTTCACATAACACACATGTATCAATGTTTCGGTTAATACAATTATAGCATGGTATGTAAACATTATCATAAACACAAAGATATATTATAATAACCATTTTATTATTGCCTCTTGGGCATATCTCCAACAGTCTCCCACTTGCACTAGAGTCAATAATCTAGTTTACATTTGTAAAGATATAACACCTTGGCCTTCCGGTGCTTTATCATGTTTTGCTCACGGGAGAGGTTTTAGTCAACGGATCTGACACGCTCAGAAACGTATGTATTTTGTAATTCATTTGCGTCTTAACGCATCACTCATTTCCAAATGAGTCGGCATTAAATATGTTTGGTCTTCTGGTGGAACCTTAATTCCGCGGTCTGAAATATGTCACTAATATTGTCATACACAATATAGCTTCAAAGTTCTGACACTATCGGAACTACACCAAGTTCTCAAAGAACCTCTTGACTTTAACATCCTCAGTCATTGTCAAAACAATGACATACTCTGCCTTCGTTTGTAGAATCCGTCACAATATTTAGAACTCTTCTAAATCTAGCATAGACAACTTCTAGCTTATTGTGCTACCTTTTAAACAACACTTAGTCTAATTTGAGATTGAAATTTTATTTTCATATGTGACAAAACAAATATCGGTGCAACACCTTACAGCGATTTGTTTGTCATTTCTCCATACAAAACTATATATATATATATCCTTGGTTCTTCTTAAGTACTCAAGAATATTCTTACTGTTTTTCAATGATCATCACATGAATCATTCTGGTACATGCTCATAACATTTTTAAGAGCACATGACATCTGATTGTGTACATATTATTTGTGATCTATAATCACTCATGTGTTTTTACTCATTGAGTGTCAGATACACTCAAGTCTTGTTAAAACTTCACATGACAAGAACATTTTCTTAATATTTCTATATTGAACTACTTCAATATCCATTCTATGTACTTTGACTTAAACTTATTATGTGTTTCAATCTATCTTCATAGATCTTGACACTAAATTTGTTTCAGTCCATATCCTTTCATTGAAGTTAATTTCTCAATGAAACCTTTTAATCAAGTATATAATTACATCATTTATAACCAACTATATGTCATCTACATAAAGTATTATAAATATGTCTCAGCGCTCCCACTTAATTTCTTGCAAATGCAAGCCTCTTCATCGTCTCTAATGAAATCAAAAACTCTTTGACTATTTCATCCGGTGAAGATTCCAACTCCGTGATACTCACTTCATCCAATTGAAGTTCGTATACCTATCTAGTATTCCACGGACCAGCAAAACTCTTGGTTGTATCTTGTATACACCTTTAATACACACTTCTGATAAGTAATGTATTTTGCCATCCTACTATCATATCTCATAAAAGAAATATGTAGTGATTACTAGAATAATCCACATAGACTATAAGCATTGCTACGGAAGATCTAATCTTATCGTATTCAACTCTTTGAACTTTGTCGTAAACAACTTTTCGACAAGTCAAGCTTCATCAATTTTATAGATCCATTTACTTTCAATAAGTATTCATCTATCTTGGATTTCATGGCGTATAGCCATTTTAACGGAGTCAGGGCCCATCATAACTTCTTTGTTTGTAGTTGGTTTATCATTGTTTCAAAAACAATCCTTTGTCCACAAATCATTTATTTGATCACAAAGTAAACCATACCTACAAGGTTCAATATGTACTTCGATCTCCATGGCTAAAACACTTTGTAGTCATGGGAGCCATGATCGTTGTGGCCGCTTCCGGAACCAATTCCGATGCTGCGCTACTCTGATCATTATGCTCAGGTTCATAAACCTTATCAAGTTCTATTGTCCTCCCACTCAAATACTTCGCTAGAAACAATTTCTTGGAAATAAGAAACATTGACAAACACTTTTGTCTTTGTCTACATAGTGGGAAGAATTCCCAATCAATTCTCTGGGATAACCAACAAAGACATTCATCCGATTTTGGTTGTAAACTTATTTACTTATGCTATGCATACCAAAATTTTAAGAAAAGACTATTAGGATTCATACCCATGCCATAACTCATATGGTGTCATTTCAACGGATCATGATGATGCTCTATTAAGTGTAAAAGCGGTAGTCACTAAAGCATAATCCACAAAAAAAAAATGGCATCAATATTTTATCTCATCATTGATCCAACAAGGTTTGGATACATCTCTCGGATACTATATCATCATTATGATACTCCAAGAAATGTGAGTTGTAGAACAATTTCATGACTCTCTTAGATGTTCGCTAAAACTCGTAATTCAAATATTTTCCCAATGATCCAATCATAGATATTTGATTTTTCTATTACGATGATTTCCACTTCATGCTGAAATTTATTTGAATCCATTCAAATGTTTCAAACTTCTTCCTTATCGAATATATCCACATATATATACTCAATTTATTGTTGGAAGTTTTCATGAAGTAGAAGAATCTCCCGCACACAACTATGCCCAGTGAACCACATATATCATCATGTATGTTTTCACTAAGTTAGTTGCCCGTTCAACTCTTGGCCTATGAACGGTATTTTAGTCATTCTCTTTAGAAAAGATTTGCAAGCGCCAAACGATTCAAAAATCAAATGACTCCAAAAATCCATTTGCATGGAGTTCCTTCATGCGTTCCTTTCTAACATGACCTAAATGGCGGTTCCACAAATAAGTGGAATTCAAATCATTTGCCTTATGGCATTTTAGCGTCAGTGTTATGTATGTGTGTTTCACCATTAAGATTTATAATAACTTATCCATCATACATGGAGTAATGTCATAATTTGAACAACTCATTGTTTTCATTTGACCAGAGCAAAATAACAATTATTAAGTTCTTTATTATAAATTCTAAGGGCTAGATAGAATGCCAACGACGAACATAATAACACTTTATTTTTGTTCCAGACGTGTATTCCTATCATATTCCTTGTCAGTCACTTAGGCCATTGTATTCTTGTATTGCGTTGTTTTGTATGACACTTCATACCAACCAATATAGTACTAATACCCAAGAATTTCATAGTGTGACTTAACTAGGAATACAACCATAACATGTATATCATTTATATACACCTGAGCTAGACTTTCTAGTCTTTTCTTTTCTTTCTGCCAAAATATCTTTTGCAGTTTCTCTTTTAGCTTTCCTCATTATTCAGAAAAACACTTTAACATTATTAACTTCTAGGTTTGTTGGTCAAATACCAATAACCTTGAGGTTCTTACTTTTAAGTTGATCATCATATGACAAGTGTTTTAGATTTCACTATTAGTAACTTTGTAATATGATGAACAATTTCACTCATAATTTTATCCATCATATCATGACGACTTTCCGAGACCATGTCTGTACATGCTAGGCTCGTAAAGTTTTAACCTTGGTATTCGCATGTGCAAATCTGGCTTGCACCCGTTGTATGCACACGTAGAATCTATCACACCCGATCATCACGTGATGCTTCGATACGACGAGTCTTAGCAACGGTGCATACTAAGGACGATTACTTCATGGATATGCGAATATTGTTAGTGCCCCAATAGTTGGAGGATTGGGATGCCTGGCGTCTTCAACCTTCATACATTCCCATAAAACTTATGAGTTTATGTAGTCTCACCAAATTATATTCTATCATCTTGCAATAAGGTCTTAGATATCACATATATCTCATACCTTGATTATTTCTGAAAACTAAATTTTCAGCTCCTTACTTTTCAAACAGATTTGAACTTCAAGTTTCACGGAGACAAGATAATTTTAGATACTAATTGAAACCATAGTTCTTTGAATCAACAATGTGAGGTTTACTAAAAGTTTGCAATAGGACTTAATCATTTCTTGATTCATTAACAATACGGTACCAATCCGTAAAGTTTCTTATCAGATTTTAACAGTATTTCTATCTCAATTACAAGACTAGCGCATGGTAGAAAACGGATGCCAATACTACAAAATTAATTCAAAATACTACTCAGACTATGTTTATGATAATTAGTTCATGTTTTAATCTAATTACTAATGAACTCCCACTTAATACAACATCCCTCATAGTTGTTAAGTGGTACACGATCCACATCCACTACACCAAAACCGATCATCACGTGAGATGATGTAGCTTCAATGGTGAACATCAACATGTTGATCATATCATCCATATGACTCGTGTTCAACCTTTCGGTTTCCGTTGTCCCGAGGCCATGTCTGTACATGCTAGGCTCGTCAAGCAAACCCAAGTATTCCGCGTGTGCAACATGGCTTACACCCGTTGTATATGAACGTTGAATCTATCACATCCGATCATCACGAGATGCTTTGAAACGACGAACTTTGGCAACGGTGCATACGAGGGGAGAACACTTTATTATCTTGATATTAATGTGAGGGATCATCTTATAATGCTACCGTCGCGTTCTAAGCAAAATAAGATGCATAAAGGATTAACATCACATGCAATTCATATGTGATATGATATGGCCCTTTTGTCTTTGCGCCTTTGATCTTCATCTCCAAAGCACGGACATGATCTCCATCATCAACGGGCATGATCTCCATCATCGTCGGCGTAGCGTCAAGGTTCATGGCGCCGTCTTCATGGTTGTTCACCTCATGTAGCAACTATTACAACTACTTTGAAATACTACTCAACATGAAATTTAAAGACAACCATAAGGCTCCTGCCGGTTGCCACAATACAATAATGATCATCTCATACATATTCATCATCACATTATGGCCATATCACATCACCAAACCCTGCAAAAACAAGTTAGATGTCTCTAATTTGGTTTGCATATTTTACGTGGTTTAGGGTTTTCGAGAGAGATCTAATCTACCTACGAACATGAACCACAACGGTGATACTAATGTTATCAATAGAAGAGTAAATTGAATCTTCACTATAGTAGGAGAGACAGACACCCGCAAAGCCTCTTATGCAATACAAGTTGCATGTCGAACGAGGAACAAGTCTCATGAACGCGGTCATGTAAAGTTAGTCCGAGCCGCTTCATCCCACTATGCCACAAAGATGCAAAGTACTCAAACTAAAGACAACAAGAGCATCAACACCCACAAAACCATTGTGTTCTACTCGTGCAACCATCTATGCATAGACACGGCTCTGATACCACTGTAGGGATTCGTTGCATAGAAAACAAAAAATTTCCTACCGCGAACACGCAATCCAAGCCAAGATGCAATCTAGAAGACGGTAGCAACGAGGGGATGATCGAGACTCACCCTTGAAGATTTCCAAAGCCTACAAGATGAGGCTCTTGTTGCTGCGGTAGACGTTCACTTGCCGCTTGCAAAAGCGCGTAGAAGATCTTGATCACGGCGCCACGAACGGGCAGCACCTTCGTACTCGGTCACACGTTCGGTTGTTGATGAAGACGACGTCCACCTCCCGTTCCAGCGGGCAGCGGAAGTAGTAGCTCCTCTTGAATCCGACAGCACGACGGCGTGGTGTCGGTGGTGGTGGAGAATCCCGGCGGAGCTTCGCTAAGCGTGCGGGGAAGAAGGAGTAGTGGGGTGGCTAGGGTTTGGGGAGAGGGGGCGCCGGCCATCTAGGTGGTGCGGCCACCTTGTGTTGTTGGGGTGGCCGGCCCCCTCCCCTTGGCCCTCATTATATAGGTGGAACACCCAAGAGTTGGTCTACAAGTCTTCGAATAAGACCCCAAACCAAAACCTTCCATATGACATGAAACCTACCCAAGCTAGGACTCCCACTAGAGGTGGGATTCCCACCTTCCCTTGGGAGGGGGTGGCCGGCCCCCTTAGGGGAGTCCACTTGGGACTCCTCCCCTTTAGGGTTGGCCGGCCATGGTGGTGGAGTCCCTTTGGGACTCCGCCTTCCAAAGTGGTTTCTTCCGGACTTTTCTAGAACCTTCTAGAACCTTCCATAGAACCTTCCGGATCATTTTAAATCTTATAAAATGACTTCCTATATATGAATCTTATTCTCTGGACCATTCCGGAACTCCTCGTGATGTCCGGGATCTCATCCGGGACTCCGAACAAATATTCGAACTCCATTCCATATTCAAGTTCTACCATTTCAACATCCAACCTTAAGTGTGTCACCCTACGGTTCGCGAACTATGCGGACATGGTTGAGTACTCACTCCGACCAATAACCAATAGCGGGATCTGGAGATCCATAATGGCTCCCACATATTCAACGATGACTTTAGTGATCGAATGAACCATTCACATACGATACCAATTCCCTTTGTCACGCGATATTTTACTTGTCCGAGGTTTGATCATCGGTATCACTCTATACCTTGTTCAACCTCGTCTCCTGACAAGTACTCTTTACTCGTACCGTGGTATGTGGTCTCTTATGAACTTATTCATATGCTTGCAAGACATTAGACGACATTCCACCGAGAGGGCCCAGAGTATATCTATCCGTCATCGGGATGGACAAATCCCACTGTTGATCCATATGCCTCAACTCATACTTTCCGGATACTTAATCCCACCTTTATAACCACCCATTTACGCAGTGGCGTTTGATGTAATCAAAGTACCTTTCGGTATAAGTGATTTACATGATCTCATGGTCATAAGGACTAGGTAACTATGTATCGAAAGCTTATAGCAAATAACTTAATGACGTGATCTTATGCTACGCTTAATTGGGTGTGTCCATTACATCATTCATATAATGACATAACCTTGTTATTAATAACATCCAATGTTCATGATCACGAAACCATGATCATCTATTAATCAACAAGCTAGTTATACAAGAGGCTTACTAGGGACTCCTTGTTGTTCACATAACACACATGTATCAATGTTTCGGTTAATACAATTTTAGCATGGTATGTAAACATTATCATAAACACAAAGATATATTATAATAACCATTTTATTATTGCCTCTTGGGCATATCTCCAACATAAATTTGGGTTTTACTTCCCTCGAAGACTATTGTGATCCCCTATACTTGTGGGTTATCACCCGCATCACTAGAAGATTTGAGATCGTGTCGACAAAAGCATGACGAATCAATGAGAAAGTACATCCAACGGTGGAACATTATTAAAAACTCGGCAGAGAATATATCTGACGAGAGAGCAATAGATGCGTTCGTGGCAGGAATTCGACGAGGAGATTTTGTCGAAGACTTGGGGAGAACCAACCCAAGGACAGTGTCAGCATTGATGGAGATAGCAAACAGGTGGGCAGATGGAGAAGATGTTGTTCACAATAAGCGGCACAGGTCGCCTGAAGAGGACCGTAGTCGAAATTTTCAAAATAGACGACGATTTCCTCGTCAGTTCTCGAGTTATGATGCTCCTGGCCAAATATCGGCTGGTTTCGAGGAAATCACTGGAGGAAACAATAGAGATGAATATCAAAGGAGTAACGAGCAGCGAGGCGACAATAGAGATGACTCTCGGAATAACAGACAAAATAGTGGACCAAGGTTCCAGAGACCATTTGTGTCTCCCGAGGATATGATGAACGGGTCGTGTCAGATGCATTTTATCTCGACAATAATGGGAAGAGGCAGTCAGGACATCTGCAGAAGGACTGTCGAAATTTCCAAGCAATGTTGAGGTTTGCAGGGCAAGCCAATGCTCAAGCAACAAATAGAAATCCCCAAGGGCCCAGGAGTGAGATCCACTTGCCACCTCCTCCCGCAATTACGGACGAAAATCGGCATCAGCTCAGAATAGCGGCAGCACCACACCCACCTCCATATGTCGACCCCAACTCCAACGGTGCGGTCTCGATGATTCAGAAAGCTAGGCCATCTAACAGGGCTCAGAAAGTAATCTCGCGACAAGTGTTCATGGCAGAGAAGATGCCTCCACCAACGATTGAGTACTTAAATTGGTCGGGACAGGACATTGGCTTCACAATAGCGGATCACCCGCAGCAAGTTCCTCGACCAGGGCAGTCAGCACTTATCTTACCAGCAGTGATCGCAGGATTTGACGTATCTCGAGTATTCATAGATGGAGGCAGCAGTTAAACCTTATGTACGCAGATACACTAAGGAAGATGAACATATCCCTAGCAAATCTGAAACCAACTGACACACGTTTCCATGGTATCACGCCAGAGAAGCCAAGTTATCCGTTGGGGAAGATCAATCTCGACGTTCAGTTTGGGACCCGAGAAAATTACAGGATAGAGAGGCTGGAGTTTGAAGTCGTGGATTTCCCGTCGCAATATCACGCCTTGTTGGGACGACCAGCATATG
Organism: Lolium multiflorum; assembly: GCA_030979885.1. Taxonomy (NCBI): domain Eukaryota; kingdom Viridiplantae; phylum Streptophyta; class Magnoliopsida; order Poales; family Poaceae; genus Lolium; species Lolium multiflorum. The sequence goes on from CM061751.1 coordinate 207,820,919, forward strand.
CCAGGTTTATGGCGGTACCACATTACACGTACCTATTGTGGAGGTTACCTGGACCTAAGGGACCAATTACAGTCAAAGGAAGTTTCGCGTTAGCTGATAAATGCGACAAGGATTTTCATCGACTGTCAGAAACTTTCGGGATGCAAGCAGAATATATGGCGTCAAGGCTCACAACTGATTATGATGTGTTGCCAGATGTAGGAAGGCCTCTCAGGGAGCCAACCTTTAACACTACCAAAGATTCCAAGGAGGTGCAGATTCACCCGACAGATCCAAAGAAAACGACGTCCATCGCAACAGACATGGACCTCGCATAGGAAAGCGCGCTCGTCGAGTTCCTCCGTGAGCACTGGAAAATCTTCGCATGGTGTCCAGCTGACATGCCAGGAGTACCCAGGGAACTTGCCGAGAACCACCTAAACTTGGATCTGTTATCACCGGAATTTGACCAAGTCAGAGGTGGGCCACGATTGAGATAGACTTGAAGATATACATGAAAGGAAGAACAAGAATTGGCCTTATACACGAAGTTGGGCTGAATTGCCCATGTATCTGTAATATAGTAGATCGCATCTTAGATTAAAAGTTAGAGTTTTACTCGTGCACGGTTAGGTGCACGTCCGAATTAGAAAGTCCGCTGGACTATAAATATGTATCTAGGGTTTATGGAATAAACAACAACTCACGTTCAACCCAAAACAAACCAATCTCGGCGCATCGCCAACTCCTTCGTCTCGAGGGTTTCTACCGGTAAGCGACATGCTGCCTAGATCGCATCTTGCGATCTAGGCAGCACAAGCTCCACGTTGTTCATGCGTTGCTCGTACTGAAGCGTCTTTGATGGCGAGCAACGTAGTTATCATAGATGTGTTAGGGTTAGCATAGCTCTTCGTATAACATGCTTACGTAGTGCAACCCTTGCATGTCTAGCCGCCCTCACACCTATCTCAGGTGTGGGGGCGGCACCCCGCTTGATCATTATTTAGTAGATCTGATCCGTTACGATTGCTCCTTGTTCTGCAAGGATTAGTTTAATATCTGCAATAGTTAGGCCTTACAAAGGGGGGAGGATCCAGCGGCACGTAGGGTGGCGTTCGCAAGTCCTAAACAGGATGTTCCGAGGATCAACTTCATGTTGGTTTTTAGGCCTTGTTTAGGATCGGCTTACGATCACCGTGCGTGGCCGCGAGGCCCAACCTGGAGTAGGATGATCCGATTATGCGGTGAAAACCCTAAATCGTCGTAGATCTCATTAGCTTTATCTTGATCAAGCAGGATCACCATATATTCGTGCACCCCGTACGAATCATGGGTGGATCGGCTCTTTGAGCCGATTCACGGATAACCTGAGAGCCGATCGAGGCTCGTATTTAATGTTTACGTGTATGCCATGTAGGAAACTAAGCGAGGCATCCCCATCACCTTCCTGACCAGGTATAGGTCAGGTGGCACGCCCTTGCACTTCGCATCGCCGCGTGTGACCAGAAGAGCATTGCGGGCCGTCGCTCGGAGGGGTCTCAGCCAGCCGCAGCTCTAGGCTCTTCCCGGCTCTACAGTGTTGACAAGCCGCTGCCCGCCGGTGGGTTTTGGCAGTCAACACATTCTGGCACGCCCGGTGGGACCATCATCTACATCAACCACATCGCCATCTACATCTGAGATGGCGGACGGCACGCCAGTCACCTACGAGGAGCTGCCTGACGAGCTCAAGAAGAGATATGACGAGATCAAGGTCACCCTCGAAGCCGACCTCATCGGCTCTTTTCAGAGAACCCGTTCCCATGGCATCAGATGGAAGGGATTCTCACCGCAAGGTGCACTCGATGGGATAGATCTCTCTGCCCCGTCGGAGGAACGCACCAGGGGCCTGCGGCAGGAGATCAACTACTTGGTGGCTCACTCGCTACACCGCCACTCTGAAAACTTGGTCAACGTGTTGGAGCGTCTCGCTCTGCGCGTGATCCAGGAGATCATGAGCCACCAGTACTCGCCGTCAGGACCAGCTCTCGGGACGCATCAAGGAGAGTTGCCACTCCAGTCCCGTCCACCGCTGCCATATGCGTTGGCAGCACCAGCTGAAGTGCCGGCTACACCGGCATTCGTCGTCTACAAGATCGGTGGTGACCCTAGTGACTACCAGTTCTTGGCTGAGGCGCCTAAGGAGATCCCTCAAGGATACGCGTGCACGTATGTGCCAGATTGTGGCAACTGGCCACTCTCAAACCAGGCCACAACGTCAGGGACTCCGGTGCAAACAGGAGGAACGTCAGCGACAGAGCTTGAGAAGCAGACGTGGCTAACTAAGTACGCCACCCCGACGAAACTCCCGAGCCCAGCTCCTGCAGTTGGCTCAGAGCTGGAAAAGCAAACATGGCTGGCTAAGTACGCCACCCGGCGAATCTTCAGTTGCAACTCCGCAGCCAGCACAGCGGATCAGCTCAGTACCATACTGAGAGACCAGTTCGGCATGGTGCCGAAGAAGGGCAATCGGCTATTCCAAGCCGTACCCCGACGAGTACGAGATGATCCCGCTGCCACCTAAATATCGGCTCCCTGACTTCTCCAAATTCAGTGGATCGGATGGCTCCAGCTCCATCGAGCACGTCGGCCGATATTTGGCGCAACTAGGACCGGCTTCAGTGTCGGATCAGCTACGCGTGAGGCTCTTTTCACAGTCCCTCACGGGATCGGCTTTTGGATGGTACACCTCTTTGCCAGCAAACTCCATCCGGTCTTGGAAGCAATTGGAAGAACAGTTCCATATGCAATACCATTCAGAAGCTTCCGAGTCTAGCATTGCCGATCTAGCACAACTACGTCAGAAGCGCGGAGAAACGGTGACAGAGTACATCCAGCGCTTCAGGAATCTTAGGAACCGATGTTATTCGGTTCGTATAACTGAAAAGGAAGCAGTCGAGTTGGCAGTAGCTGGCCTTGCAACACAGCTCAAGGACATGGCCTCCCAAGCAGATTATCCCTCGCTGGCGCACATGGTTCAGAAATTATCAGCATATGAACAGCGCCACCCGGACCTGTACCAAGACAAGTTCAAGCGTGCAGTAGTCATGGTCGATACAGAGGAAGATGAAGTGCCTGCGGGAGACCAAGAAGTAGCAGTGGCTGAGTGGACTCGGGGAGGAACCCCCGTGTCCTGCAAATGGGTAAAGCCACCAGGGCCGCCCAGGGGATTTGATTTTGACGTGACCAAGACTGAACAAATCTTCGACCTCCTGCTCAAGGAGAAACAGTTGACGATTCCTGAAGGTCTCAAGTTCCCCACGGCGCAAGAGCTAAACGGAAAGCCGTACTGCAAATTCCACAACTCGCTCTCCCATGCCACCAACGACTGCAGGGTGTGGCGTCAGCACATCCAAGCGGCGATAGAGAAGGGGCGTCTAATTTTCAACCAGTACGCCATGAAGGTCGACACCCAACCCTTCCCCGCCGTTAACATGGTAGAAGTCATCTACCCTGAGGGTTGCCAGCCAGGTCCCACGTTCAGCATCAACATGGTAGGACCTGGGAACCACTCTGGCAAAGATGGAGATGAGGGCAGCTGCTCTCATAGCAAGGACACAGAGGAGGCCGCTCCACGCGATCGGCTCCATCATGATGGCAAGCGCTACGTCACAGAGGGGAGGTGAAGAACATAAGATATCAACGACCTCTCTCTGATCACCTCCTCAACAAATATGTGAGTCAGTATGACCAACGCCGACGGTCCAACTATGATGATGAAGGAGATCGTCTGGCTAGAGAAGCCAGAAGACATCGTCGGCATGATCGCAATGAGGAGGAGCACGAGCGCCGTGCCACGGAAAAATCAAGGGAGCAAGATGACAACGCCAGACACTGGGACTGCCCTTTCTTCAGACTGCTGGGATTCGGGAATGAGCCGATTGCCCACAATCGGCAATTGCCCAGAATGCAACAAGAAGAAGAAGGCAGCCAACGTGTCTGTGTTCGGCGCTTAGGGCCTCTCCCGCCACCAAGCAAACGCGCTGAGTCACCTCGTTGGGCAGATCTTGAGGATTCCGAAGACGAGGGGAGAAGAGAGAAGACGGTATCACCGTCCAAGGTGGTGCCCTGACGGACTCAGCCGTTCACAAAAACGCAGGGTTCAGCGGTTGCGCGGCCTGGAGGAAGCCGAAAGGTTACTGCATACGCTAAGGAAGGCACGGCCTGATCTGGCCGCAAAGGTTCAGCGAGCCCTGGATGAAGAGGGTCGACCACGGAGAATGGAGTGGCGTCCCAAACAAGGAAAGCCGATGATGAAACATCGGCTGGCACGAACATGGTGTTCATCCTCCCTTCAGTTCAGTGCTCCAGGTTTAGATGAGACATCCGTGGCACAACTTGACTGCGGCCCACGGCCGGTTATCTTTGAGAAGCCACGAGAAAAGAGCTACAGGCATCTGAAGGCCTTGTACTTACGAGGTTATATCGATGGGAGGCCGGTAAATAAGATGCTGGTGGACACCGGAGCGGCAGTTAACATCATGCCGTATTCTATGCTACGTCGGCTGGGACGCTCTAGCTCGGATCTAATCAAGACCAACGTAACATTGAGCGATTTCAATGGCCAAGCGTCTGAGGCACAAGGAGTTCTGAACGTGGATCTGACCGTAGGAAGGAAAACTATCCCTACAACGTTCTTCATCGTCGATAGCACGAGCTCTTATGCTGTTCTGCTAGGAGAGATTGGATCCACGCCAACTTGTATTCCCTCCACGATGCACCAATGCATAATACAGTGGGATGGAGATGAGGTAGAGGTCGTCCAGGCCGATGACTCAGCCGAAATTTCAACGGCTGGCATGAACGCATGGGAAGCAGCAGGCCAAGAACCCCTCTCAGGCATCAATTTGGACGACTGCGAGCGCATCGATGTGACAAAGGGAAGGGTTAAGCTGGTTTTATCCACTGGCCTGACCATGTAGTTGAAGCGAAGCGATGTGCAACTTGGCGAGGCTGATCCTTGTGATCGGCCCCAAAGGTCTATGAAGGGACATTACAGAACCTTCAGTCAGCGCTCCAATCATTATGGAGGCCGATCCCAGCAATCGGCCAAAATTATCCTCACCACATGTTCTGCTTGTGTTCGCCTTTGACCCTATCAGGAGCCGACGTGCGAATTACAGAGCCGATATCTGCCATTCTTTGACAGCTTCGGCTCGGGGGGCACCTAAACATGGGAACAGATGCAGGGGTACATGTGTGCAATGAAATACTGGGGGCCGATAGGAGAAAATCGGCAGTAAAAAAAAATTTTTACAGCCGATGCAAGGGCATCGACTTTAGAATTGAGAAACAGCCGATGCGCAGCCATCGACTCTAGTGGAATTATGCGATGTTTATCGAGTCTCCACCAAATCCAGGCCAGCGGTGGTGCCTTCTGTTGCTTCGAGGGAATAAAACAATGGAAATTTCTTCAGCTGCTTCGAGCCGATCTGGGTTCCTGAACCTTTTTGTCGAGGATTTCCAATCTTTGGGGCTAGTTCAGCTGAAACGGAAGATTATCGGCTGTCTGAGGAAGAAAGAGGATCGGCTTTGGCGCATTCTCTCTGACATTCTCGCCTCGAGTAAGGCTCGGGGGGCAGCAGGCTCGAGTAAGGCTCGGGGGGCAGCAGGCCTGGTGGATACTCTGTTTTGCTCTGTTTAAGGAGCCGATTGGGATACCATCGGCTGATCTTTGAAACCTTCTTCACAAATGATGAGTACTGAAGAGGATTATTGGGTTTGGTTGGAAAAGTTCAAAGGTTTTCCTGAAGATCCTGCATTTTCCACCAGATTTAGAAAATCATCAGTTGAAGAAGGGAAGGGTGAATTTCAAAGGACCGATGCGGTGCTATCGGCTCATTACGCATTGGCAAAGGGGACGAATCGGCAAGGTCAGTAGAAGGAGGAATCGGCTAAATTAAACTCAAAGGAAATCGGCAAGATCAAATTGGGGAAAGTTCTTCATTGGTAGATTTCTTACATAAAGAGCTGATTGCTCTCAAAAGGAAGCACTAGGGGATACATTGCCCCATCTACTACTACTGGCCCTATTCTAGAGGTCCTATCTACGGGCCATCACTGCCCTCGTCGTCGCCGTCATCGCCGCTGTCGGCGCTGCTTCCGGCGGGCTCGTCGTCGCTCCAGTGGCCGCCGACCGGGCCCTCATTGTCCTCATCTTCTTCGTCAGCGTCATCGTCGCTGTCGAAATCGCTGAGGTTGCCCGGCCAGGGGCAGAACCGCTTGGCCGGCGGCTCGTCGGAGGAGGTGTCATCCTCCTCCTCTTCCTGCTCCTCCTCCTCGGAAGAGGTGAAGTCGCAGGAGAAGCGATCGTCATCGCTCTCCTCCTCCGTTTCCCCGTCGGCGAGGAAGCGGAGGTCGCTCTCCCCGTCGGTCGGGACTTGTCGTCCTCTGACCAGATGGAGAAGTCGTGGCTAGACTCCTCCCCGGCCGCAATGGCGCGGCGGGTGTTGGCCGCGTGGACCTCCGCCGGGTTGTACTCCGGCGTCGGCTCGCGGGACGTGGAGGACTGGCTGGCAAGATCCGATGGGGCAGAGGAGGAAGAAGACATGGTGGCGCAGGAGGGCTTTTGGAGTGCTAATGCGAAGGAGATGCAGAGGAGAATTGTTCATGGCGGTTAAATAAAAGGGGGATATAGTGGAAATTCAATGCCATAGCAGTTTCCGAGGAAGTGGTGCCTAAGGAGAAAGAAAAAAAAACTGCCAAGTCACGCGGAGAAGTTGAGAAGGCAAGGCATCATGATGAAGGATACGCGACGGTTATGACCCGACGAAGGAAAAACAGAGTGATTTTGGAATTACCAATTCCAAAACCAGGGGGGCATGTGTTATCACCGGAATTTGACCAAGTCAGAGGTGGGCCACGATTGAGATAGACTTGAAGATATACATGAAAGGAAAAACAAGAATTGGCCTTATGCACGAAGTTGGGCTGAATTGCCCATGTATCTGTAATATAGTAGATCGCATCTTAGATTAAAAGTTAGAGTTTTACTCGTGCACGGTTAGGTGCACGTCCAAGATTAGAAAGTCCGCTGGACTATAAATATGTATCTAGGGTTTATGGAATAAACAACAACTCACGTTCAACCCAAAACAAACCAATCTCGGCGCATCGCCAACTCCTTCGTCTCGAGGGTTTCTACCGGTAAGCGACATGCTGCCTAGATCGCATCTTGCGATCTAGGCAGCACAAGCTCCACGTTGTTCATGCGTTGCTCGTCTGAAGCGTCTTTGATGGCGAGCAACGTAGTTATCATAGATGTGTTAGGGTTAGCATAGCTCTTCGTATAACATGTTTCGTAGTGCAACCCTTGCATGTCTAGCCGCCCTCACATCTGTCTCAGGTGTGGGGCGGCACCCCGCTGATCATTATTTAGTAGATCTGATCCGTTACGATTGCTCCTTGTTCTGCAAGGATTAGTTTAATATCTGCAATAGTTAGGCCTTACAAAGGGGGGAGGATCCAGCATGTAGGGTGGCGTTCGCAAGTCCTAAACAGGATGTTCCGAGGATCAACTTCATGTTGGTTTTTAGGCCTTGTTTAGGATCGGCTTACGATCACCGTGCGTGGCCGCGAGGCCCAACCTGGAGTAGGATGATCCGATTATGCGGTGAAAACCCTAAATCGTCGTAGATCTCATTAGCTTTATCTTGATCAAGCAGGATCACCATATATTCGTGCACCGTCGAATCATGGGTGGATCGGCTCTTTGAGCCGATTCACAACCAGAGCCGATCGAGGCTCGTATTTAATGTTTACGTGTATGCCATGTAGGAAACTAAGCGAGCATCCATCACCTTCTGACCGGTATGGGTCAGGTGGCATTGCACTTCGCATCGCCGCGTGTGACGAGAGAAGAGCGTGCCGCCGTCGCTCGGAGAGGTCTCAGCCCGCGGCTCTAGGCTCTTCCCGGCTCTAGTGTTGACAGCTGCCGCCGGTGGGTTTTGGCTGGATCCAATAGCGAGACCAATTAAACAACCTTTGCGGCGTTTTCGGAACCAAACCGCAAAGCTATGCTATCAGAATTGATCGACTCAGAGAAGCTGGTTTTATTAAAGAGATATCATACAGAGGCACGTGGGTAGCTAACCCGTCTGGTCCCGAAGAAAAACACAAAGTCCTTTGCATGTGTGTCGACTTTACGTGTCTCAATAAACATTGTCCAAAGGACCACTTTCCCCTCCCAAGGATCGACCAAATCATCGACTCCACGGCAGGTTGTGAATGTCTTTCCTTTCTGGACGCATATTCTGGTTATAACCAGATCAGATTAAAAGAAGAGGATGAGGTCAAGACAACGTTCATTACACCTTATGGTGTGTTTTGCTACAAAACAATGCCTTTGGTCTGAAAAACGCGGGAGCAACATATCAGCGGATGATGCAGAAATGCTTGGCAACACAGATTGAAAAAAACGTACAAGTGTACATTGACGATGTCGTCATAACATCAAAAAAGGGGACAACATTGATCGAGGATTTAAAAGAAACCTTCGACAATCTTGACAAGTTCTGCCTCAAACTAAAACGACGAAGTGCTCTCGACGTCCCTGAGAGAGCTTCTCGGGTTCCTAGTCTCAGCAAGAGGATCGAAGCCAATCCAAAAAAAATTCAAGCTATCGTAACAATGAGGAAGCCAACAAAAGTTGAAAGAAATACAACAGTTGACTGGGCGAGTCGCACTTTAAGCAGATTCGTCGCCAGACTAGGAGAAAAGGCATTACCGTTCGCTCCTAATCAAAAGGAGAGAAGTTCCAGTGGAACGAAGAGGCAGACAGAGCTTTCGAGGATCTCAAACGCACAATTTCGACACCACCAATCTTGGTGGCGCCTAAGGAGAAGGAACCCCTCTTGTTATACATTGCAGCCACACCTCAGGTGGTCAGCACAGCACTTGTAGTCAAAAGAGAGGAAGAAGGAAAACTCCATGGAGTACAGAGGCCGGTATATTTCATCAGTGAAGTTTTATCGCCTTCAAAATAGCGGTATCCGCAATATCAGAAGCTAGCATATGGAGTGTTTACGACCAAGAAAATTGCGGCACTATTTTTTGGCGCATCATAATAGTGGTCAAAGAGGGCGCCTTTATCAATAGCTAAACAATCCAGCCTACAGGTCGTGTCTCCCTGTAGAATAGAGCTTTCCCTCGGGACATCACGTACGAAAAAAGAAAAGCAATAAAGTCGCAAATCTTGCAGACTTCATCGCAGAGTGGATGGAGCTACAAAATACGGGACCCCGGATTTATCGAAACCTTGACTATGAACCGATGGGTCAAGAGATTAGAGGGAGCTGGAGCAGGCGTGATACTAATATCACCTGAAGGCGACAAATTAAAATATGTCTTACGGATGACGTTTCCAAACGCGTCTAACAATGAGGCAGAATACGAAGCTCTTATACACGGGATGAAGATGGCGAAGGCTTGTGGTGCAACTCGACTAAAAATATTTGGCGACTCACAATTGGTGGCTCAGCAAGTCATGAATCAATGTGATGCCGTCAATGATAGTATGATAGCATACAAGGAAGTTTATAACGAGCTAGAGAATTGTTTGATGGATGCGAGGTAAATCACATATCAGAGCAGGCTGAGCAATGATGAAGCCGATGTTCTTGCAAACATTGGGTCGCAGTGTCTCGCGATTCCACCGAGCGTGTTACGGGAAGAGATAGCTGAGAGATCTACCAAGCCGAAGAAAATGCAGAAGAAAAAGAAAGATGAGAAACCCTCAGGGGCTACAAAGGAAGCACTAGAAGAAGAAGAGGAACCAGACCTAGTAATGATGGTGCAAATTCCATGGATGCAAGCGTACATATCATATATCCTAAGGAAAGAAATACCCGACGACCCAGTTGAAGCAAGGCGAGTTATTAGACGATCTAAAGCCTTTACTGTGGTCAAAGGGGAGTTATACAAGCGAAGTATTTCGGGAGTGTTACAAAGGTGCGTCACACCCGAAGAAGGAAGGATAATTTTGAAGGATGTACACGAAGGAATATGTGGTCATCATGCAAGCAGTCGAGCTATAGCAGCCAAGGTTTTCAGAGCAGGATTTTATTGGTTGACAGCAATCGAGGACGCAAAGGAAATAGTTCGTACTTGCGATGCGTGCCAGAGATTTGCCGCAAAGCCTCATTCTCCGGCAGCAGAATTGATGCCAATACCATTGTCTTGGCCCTTTGCTCAGTGGGGTTTCGATATGGTGGGAAAATTACACAAGGCCTCGCCAGGAGGATACGAGTATATGCTCGTTGTTGTCGACAAATTTACCAAGTGGATAGAAGCAAAGCCAATAAATTCACTAGACGGAGCGTCGGCAATCAAGTTCGTGAAAAGCATCGTCTTTCGGTTTGGAGTACCTCATAGCATCGTCACGGACAATGGTAGTAATTTCACATCCAAGGAATTCAAGGCATACTGTGCAGAGGTGGGCATCAAATTGCACTTTGCGTCAGTTGCGCACCCGCAGACCAATGGTCAAGTCGAGAAAGCCAATGGTATCATCTGCAATGGTATCAAGAAGCGACTATTAGGACCATTGGAAAAAGCTCGACATACTTGGCGAGAGGAGTTGCCGAGTGTGTTATGGAGTATTCGAACAACACCAAATACAGCGACACAAGAAACTCCTTTCTTTCTGGTCCACGGAGCTGAGGTAGTACTACCGATAGAAATAGAGCATGATTCTCCAAGAGTAACTGAATACGACGAAGAAGCTTCGAGAAAAGCATTGGAGGATGATGTCGACACACTTGATGAAGCTCGAGACGAAGTGTTATCGCGGGTCACTAAGTATCAGCAAGACCTAAAAAACTACCACAGTCGAAGATTGTGTCCAAGATCCTTTCAGGTAGGCGACCTGGTTCTTCGGCTCAGACAAAAAATCCATGAAAAACTCGAGCCACCATGGCTTGGCCCTTACATCATCACAGAAGTACTTGAAGGAGGAGCATACAGGATAAAGGACAAGAAGACAGGGGTTGCAGAGCCAAATCCTGGAACGTGGCGCAGCTAAGGCGTTTTACGCTTGAAGTCGAAATATAGTCCTCCTTGTAAACATACAATGTACTGAAATGCCCGCGATTTTTCAGACGCACTCTTTTCCTTTCAGGGCACCGAGTGGGGCTGAAAGGTTTTTAATGAGGCGGGCTCGCGGTGCTGCAATATAGTAAAAGATATTGGTGATATACATCTTTTTGTCGACAGGCTCGGGGGCTCATAACCCGTGGCAACAAATATATATATATATATACTCTCGCAAAATAGTAAATTCATCGAGGCGCAAACATAGCTCGAGCTCCGGCCAAAGGCTCGGGGGATTTACAATATAGATTATATCTTACAATATAGACAACTTCATCATCGAAAAATTCGACAAAGGAAAATATATATGAACTCCGCAATATAGTAAAACTCAGTTGCTACATAGTATATCATCTATGTTTACACCTTCATTGTTTGCAGCAACAGTTTTATGTTCAGCATAGCTACCTTTCACAAAGAATTCTGAGTCCATCCGAAGAAGCTCGTCCATCATCTCTTCAGCTACAGGGGTTATAGTGTCATTGATTTTGATAATGTTCCTCTTCCGCTTCATTTGCTTGGCAAGACACTTGGCGACAATTTGAGTCAGGTCTAACTTCGAGTAGCAGATCTGTATCATAATCATGGCGAATCTTGCCCCAGCAGATAGTTGAGCTCGCACAAATTTATGAATACGAGGGGCATCTCGAAATTTCTCCATCAGAGCAGGAAGAGTCTCTGGTATTTTGTTGCAAAGAAACATGGTACTATAAACTAGAGACAATGTTCTTGTGCAGAAGTCGAGAAAGACGTGGACCTGGCTCGCGTGATCTTGAAATCTGATTATTTGGCGAGTACGCTCAGGAGTAATCCAGAAATTGGAACCATGTTGACGAGCAAGCCTGAGAAGCACATTGGTTCGGGCTTCGACACGTTGATCTTCGGCAGCAATATCCAAAAAAGAACCTGCGTACCCGTCATATCCAAGCTAGCATTGTTCATCAGTTGAAGCATACAATTTTCTCAGGAAGTAGCTTCAGCAGCCTCAGCAACCGCAGTTTCCTTCAACGCTATGGCTTCCGAGCTTGTTGAACAGCCAGTTTTCATTTTCAGATGATCTCGAGATTGTTCCATTATCACGAGTGTTTTTCATCATTGCAGTTGTTGACGACTCGTCCAAATCTTCATTCATGCGGCACTCGACGGACCTCCAATAAACTCGTCGACGGAGGACCTTTTCGAGTAAGATGTAGAGCAAAGCGGCGAGGGAGGCACCACGGTATAGTTGTCAAAAATTAACTGGAAAGAAAAGTTTCGACATCAATCATCTCGACAACATAGCTTTTCATTAATAAGGTCAGAGTAGTTACATGGCTATTACAAGGAGGTTCCTACTAAACTAGTGGGATAGTTGTCGCCAAAGCTACTTTGGCGACAGCATCAAAAGAGAAAAAAACAAAAGAGAGACAAGGTGGTCTACTTGACCTCCGGCTTTGACGAACTGGGAGCGGGAGTTGGCTTGCATCCAAGGAAGGCGAGGATTTGCTTTGAGTTTGGCTTGGCAGCCTTAATCAAAGACTGCCACTTCTTCGTTTCCATCTCCTTTATATCGCCAACTTTAGTCCATCCAACATCTTGTTGGCTGTCAGCAATCAAAGCAATGGTGCCTTCGACACCAATCTTCAGGCCTTCTTGTCGCATGATTGAGCCCAAGATCTTCTTTAGAATTAAAGCACTTGGCAAGGGCGAAAAGTCTCGGAGCTCTTTTTTCTTGAGAAGAAGTAGGGAAAAGCTTCAATAGACCTACTTTAGCATCAGCCGAGCCTTCGTGCCTCGTCTCCATGAATCTCAAGGAGGGAGAGCGCGTCAGAAGGCGTCGCCTTCAGCTTTCAAATTAAAATCCTGATGCGTTTTCCTAAAAACAAGCAAAAGGAAGCTCGTCAAAAAGTGCGCCGGAAAATATGATCACCAGAAGAAATAACAATGGTTTGAAGTACTCACCGACAAAGCATACGACTGCGATTCCAAGCGAGCAAGGATTTCATCTTCTCGAAACGGGCCGAGCAATGTTTTCGTTTAAAGAAGTTTCCGCGTCTTGAAGTCTTTTTCGAAGATCTTCGACAGCGGCAGCATCTGCTTCACCTTTCTTGCGAGCTTTTTCGCTTTGCTCCAATTTTAGAGCAAGAGCATCAGCGCGCTTGTTAGCTTCCGCAAGATTGGCTGGTAAAACAATGACAATAAACAAATGTCATGATAAAAGAGTCGGGGAGGTCATTTGCATAAGAAGCATCAAAAATAGTACCTTCAAGCTTTTTGCATGGTCACGGTACCCGAATTGGGTACCGAGACGGATAAACTCCTTCATCAAAGGCTGAAGAGAAGACCATAGAAAAGAAAATCAATATAGGAAGCGAAAAGTTCGACAACAAGCAAAGGAGAGGAAAGCATTGAAAATTGGAACATAGGGAAAAGAAACAACTTACTTCTTCCATTAAAGGAGTCGTGGAACTACCAATTAGCAAGGTAGGCTCCTTGGCCGGCTCAACCCTAGCCCTCTTTGGTGAAGGGGCACGGGGGCTTGCAATTGGAGTTGGATGCTCGATGTCTTGCTGAGGAGGCGAGGTTTCATCCCCATCAGGCTGAGCTTCAGAGACAACTAAAGTACGCGACGTACTCGTTCGAGCAGTCGCGTCAATAGGTGGATCTTCATCCTCGTCACCACTACAATAAAAAGGCGACAATATAAGAAACAACATAGACAAAATATCGAGAGCAAACAACAAAGAGCAGCAAGAACTTACGAGCTGACAAGGGCATCTTCGTAAGGGTTGAAAGTTGTCCTTTCTTCAGTAGGAACAACTTCTTCGGCAGGAGATGCGCCGGCTTTGGAGGTGCCAGAATCGTCAACTTCGTCCCTTTTTCTCTTGTTCCTTGGAGAAACAGCGGAGGGGAGGGAGTGTGTCGATGCGGTAGCCTCGGATTCAACTTCTTTTTCAGAGGAAGCCGCGGGTTTGTGAGAAGCCGCGACTTCGCTCTCGGGATGAGGAGGAACCTGGGTGTCTTCAGTAATAATTGCGCGATCTTCGACCTCTCCACCTTCAGGAAGGGGAGGAAGAGGCGACGCAGTTTGTGGTTCTATAGAAGAAGTATCAGAATTTGTATCAATAACGGCATGAAGAAATTGAAGGAAAAAGATAGAAGGAAAATAAAGACATGAACAAAAATATTACCTGCGGGAGTGCGTTGGTGGCGCTATATGGTGTCACACGGCAAGATGACGGGACGGTGTCTTTCTTGCTAAGCGACGAGATTTTTCGGACAAGTTTTTCTAAGTCCTTGACCGGTAAATCTATTGACAGCGATCCACATCCTTGTCGCCAGCATACATCCAAAGGGGTTTTGCGAGCTTGCAAAGGCTGCACCCTAATCCTAAGGAAATATGCCGTGATTTGGATACCCGACAATTCTTGTCCACGGGTATTTTGAAGCTCGTGGATGCGTGTCATCAGCGCCTCTGTCGCCGCTTTTTCTTCGTCGCTAGCCTCTGCATCCCAGGACCGGCGGCGACAGATTTTTTCGTTGCCATCGAAAGGGGGAATGTTGTGTTCCGCCGAGTCGTGACTTTCCTCGTGGATATACAACCATTTTTTGCGCCACCCTTGAACTGAGTCAGGGAATTTGACGTCAAAGTACTCGACATCAGGGCGGACGCAGATAACAACGCCGCCTATGTTATAGGCAACGTTGGGAGAGCCATTACGGCGAAGGAGGAAAATGCGCTTCCATAAAGCCCAGTTAGGCTGGACTCCAAGGAAAGATTCGCAAAGAGTGATGAAGATCGAGATGTGGAGGATGGAGTTGGGAGTAAGATGGTGAAGTTGCAATCCGTACACAAAAAGCAACCCACGCAGAAAATCGTGAATGGGGGAAGAAAGGCCGCGGATGAGGTGGTCAACGAAACTGACCCGATACTCGATAGGAGGGGATGGATAGCTCTCCTCGCTGGGGAAGCGCAGCGAATCTTTCTTCTTGCTGATCCCAAGCTTCTTCAGCAGGTTGATATCTTGGGCGAGATATCTTGGATCTCTCCCACTCAGTGCTCCCAGGATCCGATTGCCGCCATCTTCGCCCGGGGTGGTGTGCCTTGAAAGTCTTGGCCGCGGCGGCATCAACAATGGTGTGGAGAAAGTGGAGCAGTACGCGTGCGCTAGGACTTGGCTGTTTGCAATGGATATTGGAGCAGAGGAGGTATGCGCAAAGGTGCGGCAAAGGGGAATACGCGAGGAAGAAGGAGAGTATTTATAGCAGGCTTAGTTTGAACGCCGCACCGTTGGATGTTCTCCAAATAGACTTGATGCTTTACACGTGGATCAAAGGGTACAATGGTACTTTTACCATGATGGAACTGGACAGGCGCTACAGCACGTGGAGCAGAAAAAGCGGAGGTCGTGTGTCCCCCACTTGCGTAACGTGTCAACAGTGTCGCAGGTTTTGGGCCCGCAGGTCAGTGAAGGGACAGCTCTCGCGTCTTCCCAATACAGTGATCGTGGCTATCGTCAGTAGTGATGTAACCTTTTTGAAAAATATCGGCTATGAAGAATTACTGAAATTGGCGGCGGACAAAGACTATTGTTTATTTTGAGAAGCCTTTGATCAAATACAAGTTTTTGCTCAAACGCTCGGGGGCTACTTTGGAAAAAAGAAAATTTCGAGTATGACAAAATAGAAATGGCGAGAGCCTATGACCAAATACAAGAATTTGCTCAAACGTTCGGGGGCTACTTTGGAAAAAAGAAAAAATTGAGTATGACAAAATAGAAATGGCGAGAGCCTATGACCAAATACAAGCATTTGTTCATAGCCTCGGGGGCTACTCCCATCGGGAGCGCTGGTCGCGCACCCGATAGATATGAAAAGCTCGAGAAAGAATGACATATAGGCAATAAAGTGTTGAGCCTACAACCAAGCACTAGTCCTTGGCTGTAGCCTCGGGGCTACTCCCATCGGGAACGCTGTTCGCGTGAAATTATAAAAAAAAAGAAGAAGAAGAAGTGAGTATATTTTGAGTTATACAAATAACTCTACATATACTCCCATCGAAGGCAAGATAAGTCATCCGTTGACTCAATAAAATGTGCTATTCAATGCCGAAAAAGCACTTGACAATATATTCTCAGAGCGCCAAAGTTGCGAATAAACTATGAGTGCCGCAAAATTTTGCGAAGGTAAGACCCCAGATCCGTTCTGAGTGGCGTGGCGCCGTCTCTGACGTCGGTTTGCTACTTTTTTCTGTATCAACAGATACGAAGAAAAATCCTAACGGACGTGTTAGGTACCGATAAAATATGGCGGACTCGACGATGGTAAGACCTTAAGCGGCACAAACAAAGTTAACACGGTATCAGAGGAAAGGAGATATGCCCTAGGGGCAATAATAAAGTGGTTATTATTTATATCTTTATGTTTATGATAAATGTTTATATATCATGCTATTGTATTAACCGAAACATTAGTACATGTGTGATATGTAGACAAACAAAGAAGTCCCTAGTATGCCTCTTAACTAGCTTGTTGATTAATGGATGATTAGTTTCATAATCATGAACATTGGATGTTATTAATAACAAGGTTATGTCATTGTATGAATGATGTAATGGACACACCCAATTAAGCGTAGCATAAGATCTCGTCATTAAGTTATTTGCTATAAGCTTTCGATACATAGTTACCTAGTCCTTATGACCATGAGATCATGTAAATCACTTATACCGGAAAGGTACTTTGATTACACCAAACACCACTGCGTAAATGGGTGGCTATAAAGGTGGGATTAAGTATCCAGAAAGTATGAGTTGAGGCATATGGATCAACAGTGGGATTTGTCCATCCCGATGACGGATAGATATACTCTGGGCCCTCTCGGTGGAATGTCGTCTAATGTCTTGCAAGCATATGAATGAGTTCATAAGAGACCACATACCACGGTACGAGTAAAGAGTACTTGTCAGGAGACGAGGTTGAACAAGGTATAGAGTGATACCGAAGATCAAACCTCGGACAAGTAAAATATCGCGAGACAAAGGGAATTGGTAATGTATGTGAATGGTTCATTCGATCACTAAAGTCATCGTTGAATATGTGGGAGCCATTATGGATCTCCAGATCCCGCTATTGGTTATTGGTCGGAGTGAGTACTCAACCATGTCCGCATAGTTCTCGAACCGTAGGGTGACACACTTAAAGTTGGATGTTGAAATGGTAGCACTTGAATTATGGAATGGAGTTCGAATATTTGTTCGGAGTCCCGGATGAGATCCCGGACATCACGAGGAGTTCCGGAATGGTCCGGAGAATAAGATTCATATATAGGATGTCATTTTATGTGAATTAAAATGTCGCGGAAGGTTCTATGGAAGGTTCTAGAAGGTTCTAGAAAAGTCCGGAAGAAACCACCAAGGAAGGTGGAGTCCACAAGGGACTCCACCTCCATGGCCGGCCAGCCCTAGATGGGGTGGAGTCCCAAGTGGACTCCACCATAGGGGGCCGGCCACCCCCCACATGGGAGGTGGGAATCCCACCTTTGGGTGGGAGTCCTAGTTGGGCTAGGTTTCCCCCTCCTATGGAAGGTTTTGGTTTCGGGTCTTATTCGAAGACTTGGACACCAACACTTGGGATCCACCTATATAATGAGGGGCCAAGGGAGGGGCCGGCCACCCCAAGACCACAAGCTGGCCGCCCCCCATAGAGTGGCCGGCCACCCCTCCCAAACCCTAGCCAAGCTCCTCTCCTCCATATTGCCCGCATAGCTTAGCGAAGCTCCGCCGGACTTCCACCGCCACCGACACCACGCCGTCGTGCTGTCGGATTCAAGAGGAGCTACTACTTCCGCTGCCCGCTGGGCAGGGGAGGTGGACGTCGTCTTCATCAACAACCGAACGTGTGACCGAGTACGGAGGTGCTGCCCGTTCGTGGCGCCGGAACCGATCGTGATCAAGATCTTCTACGCGCTTTTGCAAGCGGCAAGTGATCGTCTACCGCAGCAACAAGAGCCTCATCTTGTAGGCTTTGGAATCTCTTCAAGGGTGAGACTCGATACCCCCTCGTTGCTACCGTCTTCTAGATTGCATCTTGGCTTGGATTGCGTGTTCGCGGTAGGAAAATTTTGTTTTCTATGCAACGTTATCCTACAGTGGTATCAGAGCCAGGTCTATGCATAGATGGTTGCACGAGTAGAACACAATGGTTTGTGGGCGTTGATGCTCTTGTTATCTTTAGTTTGAGTACTTTGCATCTTTATGGCATAGTGGGATGAAGCGGCTCGGACTAACTTTACATGACCGCGTTCATGAGACTTGTTCCTCGTTCGACATGCAACTTGTATTGCATAAGAGGCTTTGCGGGTGTCTGTCTCTCCTACTATAGTAAAGATTCAATTTACTCTTCTATTGAAAACATTAGTATCAACGTTGTGGTTCATGTTCGTAGGTAGATTAGATCTCTCTCGAAAACCCTAAACCACGTAAAATATGCAAACCAAATTAGAGACGTCTAACTTGTTTTTGCAGGGTTTGGTGATGTGATATGGCCATAATGTGATGATGAATATGTATGAGATGATCATTATTGTATTGTGGCAACCGGCAGGAGCCTTATGGTTGTCTTTAATTTTCATGTTGAGTAGTATTTCAAAAGTTGTAATAGTTGCTACATGAGGTGAACAACCATGAAGACGGCGCCATGAACCTTGACGCTACGCCGACGATGATGGAGATCATGCCCATTGATGATGGAGATCATGTCCGTGCTTTAGAGATGAAGATCGAAGGCGCAAAGACAAAAGGGCCATATCATATCACATATGAACTGCATGTGATGTTAATCCTTTTATGCATCTTATTTTGCTTAGATCGCGACGGTAGCATTATAAGATGATCCCTCACATTAATATCAAGATAATAAAGTGTTCTTCCCTCGTATGCACCGTTGCATTGTTCGACGTTTTGAAGCATCTCGTGATGATCGGGTGTGATAAACTCGACATACAACGGGTGTAAGCCATGTTGCACATGCGGAATACTTGGGTTTGCTTGACGAGCCTAGCATGTACAGACATGGCCTCGGGACAACGGAAACCGAAAGGTTGAACACGAGTCATATGGATGATATGATCAACATGTTGATGTTCACCATTGAAGCTACATCATCTCACGTGATGATCGGTTTTGGTGTAGTGGATGTGGATCGTGTACCACTTAACAACTATGAGGGATGTTGTATTAAGTGGGAGTTCATTAGTAATTAGATTAAAACATGAACTAATTATCATAAACATAGTCTGAGTAGTATTTTGAATTAATTTTGTAGTATTGGCATCCGTTTACTACTATGCGCTAGTCTTGTTATTGAGATAGAAATATTGTTAAAATCTGACAAGAAACTTTACGGATTGGTACCGTATTGTTAAAGAATCAAGAATTGATTAAGTCCTATTGCAAACTTTTAGTAAACCTCACATTGTTGATTCAAAGAGCTATGGTTTCAATTAGTACCTA
Organism: Lolium multiflorum; assembly: GCA_030979885.1. Lineage (NCBI taxonomy): Eukaryota > Viridiplantae > Streptophyta > Magnoliopsida > Poales > Poaceae > Lolium > Lolium multiflorum. The sequence continues at coordinate 207,840,517 of CM061751.1, forward strand.
AAGTTATCTTGTCTCCATGAAACTTGAAAGTTCAAATATGTTTGAAAAATAAGGAGCTGAAAATTTAGTTTTCAGAAATAATCAAGGTATGAGATATATGTGATATCTAAGACCTTATTGCAAGATGATAGAATATAATTTGGTGAGACTACATAAACTCATAAGTTTTATGGGAATGTATGAAGGTTGAAGACGCCAGACGTCACAATCCTCCAACTATTGGGGCACTAATGATATTCGCATATCCATGAAGTTATCATCCTTAGTATGCACCGTTGCTAAGACTCGTCGTTTCGAAGCATCACGTGATGATCGGGTGTTATAGATTCTACGTGTGCTTACAATGGGTGCAAGCCAGATTTGCACATGCGAATACTAAGGTTAAACTTTATGAGCCTAGCATGTACAGACATGGTCTCAAAAAGTTGTCATGAATTGATGGATAAAATTATGAGTGAAATTGTTCATCATAGTTACTAATATGTGAAATCTAGAACACTTGTCATATGATGATCAACTTCAAAGTAAGAACCTCAAGGTTATTGGTATTTGACCAACAAACCTAGAAGTTATTGATGTTGAAATGTTTTTCTGAATAATGAGGAAAGCTAAAAGAGAAACTGCAAAAGATATTTTGGCAGAAAGAAAGAAAAGACTAGAAAGTCTAGCTCAGGTGTATATAAATGATATACATGTTATGGTTGTATTCCTAGTTAAGTCACACAATGAAATTCTTGGGTATTAATACCATATTGGTTGGTATGAAGTGTCATACAAAACAACGCAATTCAAGAATACAATGGCCTAAGTGACTGACAAGGAATATGATAAGAATGTTCGTCTGGAACAAAAATAAAGTGTTATTATGTTCGTCGTTGGCATTCTATCTAGCCCTTAGAATTTATAATAAAGAGCTTAATAAATTGTTATTTTGCTCTGGTCAAATGAAAACAATGAGTTGTTCAAATTATGACATTACTCCATGTATGATGGATAAGTTATTATAAATCTTAAATGGTGAAACACACATACATAACACTGACGCTAAAAATGCCATAAGGCAAATGATTTGAATTCCACTTATTTGTGGAACCGCAATTTAGGTCATGTTAGAAAGGATCGCATGAAGGAACTCCATGCAAATGGATTTTTGGAGTCATTCGATTTGTTGAATCGTTTGGCACTTGCAAAATCTTTTCTAAAAGGTAATGACTGAAATACCGTTCATAGGCCGAAGAGTTGAACGGGCAACTAACTTAGTGAAAACATACATAATGATATATGTGGTTCACTGGGCATAGTTGTGTGCGGAAGATTCTTCTACTTCATGAAAACTTTCAAACAATGAATTGAGTATATATGTGGATATATTCAATAAGGAAAAGTTTGAAACATTTGAATAGGATTCAAATAAATTTCAGCATGAAGTGGAAATCATCGTAATAGAAATCAAATATCTATGATTGGATCATGGTGGAAATATTTGAATTACGAGTTTTAGCGAACATCTAAGAGAGTTATGAAATTGTTCTACAACTCACATTTCTTGGAGTATCATAATGATGATATAGTATCCGAGATATGTATCCAAACCTTGTTGGATTAATGATGTGATAAAATATTATGACGCCATTATATTTTTGTGGATTATGCTTTAGTGACTACCGCTTTTACACTAAATAGAGCATCATCATGATCCGTTGAAATGACACCATACAAGTTATGGTATGGGTATAAACCCTAATAGTCTTTTCTTTAAATTTTGGTCTAAGAGTTTACAACCAAAATCGGATGAATGTCTTTGTTGGTTATCCCAGAGATTTAATTGGGAATTCTTCCCACAAGACAAAGACAAAAGTGTTTGTCAATGTTTCTTATTTCCGAGAAATTGTTTCTAGTGAAGTATTTGAGTGGGAGGACAATATAATTTGATAAGGTTTATGAACCTAAGCATAATGATCAGAGTAGCGCAGCATCGGAATTGGTTTCGGAAGCGGCCACGACGATCATGGCTCTCATGACTACAAAGTGTTTTAGCCATGGAGATCGAAGTACATATTGAACCTTGTAGGTATGGTTTACTTTGTGATCAAATAAATGATTTGTGGACAAAGGATTGATTTTGAACAATGATAAACCAACTACAAACAAAGAAGTTATGATGGGCCCTGACTCCGTTAAAATGGCTATACGCCATGAAATCCAAGATAGATGAATACTTTTTGAAAGTAAATGGATCTATGAAATTGATGGACTTGGATGAAATATCCTTGAAGAAGCTCAACTTATTGAAAAGTTGTTTACGACAAAGTTCAAAGAGTTGACTACGATAAGATTAGATCTTCCGTAGCAATGCTTATAGTCTATGTGGATTATTCTAGTAATCACTACATATTTCTTTTATGAGATATGTTAGTAGGATGGCAAAATACACTACTTAACAGAAGTGTATATTAAAGGTGTATACTAGATACAAACCAAGAGTTTTGCTGGTCCGTGAAATACTAGATAGGTATACGAACTTCAATTGGATGAAGTAAGTATCGCGGAGTTTGAATCTTCACTGGATGAAATAGTCAAAGAGTTTTTGATTTCATCAGAGACGATGAAGAGGCTTGCATTTGCAAGAAATTAAGTGGGAGCGCTAAGACACATTTATAATACTTTATGTAGGTGACATATAGTTGGTTATAAATGATGTAATTATATACTTGATTAAAAGGTTTCATTGAGAATTAACTTCAATGAAAGGATATGGACTGAAACAAATTTAGTGTCAAGATCTATGAAGATAGATTGAAACACATAAATAAGTTTAAGTCAAAGTACATATGATGGATATTGAAGAAGTTCAATATAGAAATATTAAGAAAATGTTCTTGTCATGTGAAGGTTTAACAAGACTTGAGTGTATCTGACACTCAATGAGTAAAAACACATGAGTGATTATAGATCACGAATAATATGTACACAATCAGATATCATGTGCTATAAAGTGTTATGAGCATATACCAGAATGATTCATATGATGATCATTGGACGACAGTAAGAATATCCTTGAGTACTTTAGAAGAACTAAGGATATATATATATATTTTTTATATGAAGAAATGACAAACAAATCGCTGTAAGGTGTTACACCGATATTGGTTTTGTCACATATAAAATATAATCTCAAATTAGACTAAGTGTTGTTTAAAAGGTAGCACAATGAGCTAGAAGTTGTCTATGCTAGATTTAGAAGAGTTCTAAATATTGTGACGGATTCTACAAAAGAAGGCAGAGTATGTCATTATTTTGACAATGACAAAGGATGTTAAGTCAAGAGGTTCTTTGAGAACTTGGTGTAGTTCCGACAGAGTCAGAACTTTGAAGCTATATTGTGTGTGACAATATAAGTGACATATTTCAGACAGCGGAATTAAGGTTCCACCAGAAGATCAAACATATATAATGCCAACTCATTTGGAAATGAGTGATGCGTTGAGACGCAAATGAATTACAAAATACATACGTTTCTGAGCGTGTCAGATCCGATGACTAAAAACCTCTCCCGTGAGCAATACATGATAAAGCACCAGAAGGCCAAGGTGTTATATCTTTACAAATGTAAAATAGATTATTGACTCTAGTGCAAGTGGGAGACTGAAGGAGATATGCCCTAGAGGCAATAATAAAGTGGTTATTATTTATATCTTTATGTTTATGATAAATGTTTATATATCATGCTATAATTGTATTAACCGAAACATTAGTACATGTGTGATATGTAGACAAACAAAGAAGTCCCTAGTATGCCTCTTAACTAGCTTGTTGATTAATGGATGATTAGTTTCATAATCATGAACATTGGATGTTATTAATAACAAGGTTATGTCATTGTATGAATGATGTAATGGACACACCCAATTAAGCGTAGCATAAGATCTCGTCATTAAGTTATTTGCTATAAGCTTTCGATACATAGTTACCTAGTCCTTATGACCATGAGATCATGTAAATCACTTATACCGGAAAGGTACTTTGATTACACCAAACACCACTGCGTAAATGGGTGGCTATAAAGGTGGGATTAAGTATCGGAAAGTATGAGTTGAGGCATATGGATCAACAGTGGGATTTGTCCATCCCGATGACGGATAGATATACTCTGGGCCCTCTCGGTGGAATGTCGTCTAATGTCTTGCAAGCATATGAATGAGTTCATAAGAGACCACATACCACGGTACGAGTAAAGAGTACTTGTCAGGAGACGAGGTTGAACAAGGTATAGAGTGATACCGAAGATCAAACCTCGGACAAGTAAAATATCGCGAGACAAAGGGAATTGGTAATGTATGTGAATGGTTCATTCGATCACTAAAGTCATCGTTGAATATGTGGGAGCCATTATGGATCTCCAGATCCCGCTATTGGTTATTGGTCGGAGTGAGTACTCAACCATGTCCGCATAGTTCTCGAACCGTAGGGTGACACACTTAAAGTTGGATGTTGAAATGGTAGCACTTGAATTATGGAATGGAGTTCGAATATTTGTTCGGAGTCCCGGATGAGATCCCGGACATCACGAGGAGTTCCGGAATGGTCCGGAGAATAAGATTCATATATAGGATGTCATTTTATGTGAATTAAAATGTCGGAAGGTTCTATGGAAGGTTCTAGAAGGTTCTAGAAAAGTCCGGAAGAAACCACCAAGGAAGGTGGAGTCCACAAGGGACTCCACCTCCATGGCCGGCCAGCCCTAGATGGGGTGGAGTCCCAAGTGGACTCCACCATAGGGGGCCGGCCACCCCCACATGGGAGGTGGGAATCCCACCTTTGGGTGGGAGTCCTAGTTGGGCTAGGTTTCCCCTCCTATGGAAGGTTTTGGTTTCGGGTCTTATTCGAAGACTTGGACACCAACACTTGGGATCCACCTATATAATGAGGGGCCAAGGGAGGGGGCCGGCCACCCCCAAGACCACAAGCTGGCCGCCCCCATAGAGTGGCCGGCCACCCCCCCCAAACCCTAGCCAAGCTCCTCTCCTCCATATTGCCCGCATAGCTTAGCGAAGCTCCGCCGGACTTCTACACCACCGACACCACGCCGTCGTGCTGTCGGATTCAAGAGGAGCTACTACTTCCGCTGCCCGCTGGAACGGGGAGGTGGACGTCGTCTTCATCAACAACCGAACGTGTGACCGAGTACGGAGGTGCTGCCCGTTCGTGGCGCCGGAACCGATCGTGATCAAGATCTTCTACGCGCTTTTGCAAGCGGCAAGTGATCGTCTACCGCAGCAACAAGAGCCTCATCTTGTAGGCTTTGGAATCTCTTCAAGGGTGAGACTCGATACCCCCTCGTTGCTACCGTCTTCTAGATTGCATCTTGGCTTGGATTGCGTGTTCGCGGTAGGAAAATTTTTGTTTTCTATGCAACGTTATCTACACCGAGATCATGTCCAGGGACGTGATCTTGAAGTAGGGTTTTGCGGATTGCCACTAGAGCAGTTAACTAGTGATCCGTCAGATGAACTAGCCCCAACTACCATTATCCATGTACAATATATAATTACGTATCCAAAGATATGTGATAAATTTGAGTTATTGAATAACTATAAAGTTGGAGATTTTCCCTGATTCTTCGATTCAAGAAAAATCTTGGGGGCTACTAACATAGGCATCCCAAATGGGCCTGCCGAAGATGGTACGCAGGGTTTACTGAAGGCCCACGACTCGATGGTTATAAAGATTCGGAAGCCCAAGTTAGTGTTAAGGAAAGCTAGAGTTGTATTAGGAGATACAAACTTGTAATCTTGCGGGATGAGTTAGAAACCCTCCCGGACTCTGTAACTTGTGTATTATGAATCCCTCGACTCCACCTCCTATATAAGAGTCGAGGGACAGAGAGAGCATCGATTCATTGTCTCACGCAACCCTAGTTTTTACATCGTTGAGCACTTTTCGGCTGAAACCTTCGAGATCTACTTGCCCTCTACTTCCGACTAATACCCTAGTCTACAATCTGTAGGCATTGATAAGTTAATCCCTTGTCACCATCCTTGTCGACGGCGGCGGAGCTTGCTCAGAGGAAGGCGGCGCTTTTGTTCTATGGCGGACGTGGTGAGAGTGCCATTCGAAACCCCAATTCCTCTTCCATCATTCTCACCCCATTAGATCTGAGGGCTGGGTTGGGTTGGGTTGAGCTTAGTTTGTGGACGGTGGCGGTGCTGAGCGAGGGGAACGAGATGGAGGCGGGAGAGGGGACAAGTAATCGGTAATTCACCCCATCTTGAAACTTAATTTCAATTCTATTTGCTTAGTGCCTCGAATCGTAGATCACATTGCCCGCCAAAAATAGGGGAAGGGATACATTTAAAATTTGCATCAAATTCTTTCCCTCCAAGGCATTGTTAATTGATGGAATCATGCGGGTGATTGAGAGAGACACGATGGTTGAATGGGATGTACCTATTGAAGACTTTGATCCCCAAGAACTAGAAAGAATGGAAGAGGAGAGTCAGTGAGGAAAGTGGTGGACAAAATTGGGGAGAGTGTGGTTTGGGGGCCACAGCAAGAAGTATCTTTGTTAGCGTTTGATGATTGGAAACATGAATATGTTAGGATTGAAACATGGGAAGAAATGGTAGAAGAAATCGATCAGCGAGAGAGCTGGACAAGCAGAAGTGTTCTATTTTTGGCAGAGCTCATTGATCCGAACCCTGCATCTAGGGTTGGATATGTGGCATCGAAGTTAGCTTGTCAGATTGTTGAGGATGATTGGGCTACACAAATACAGGTAATTCCTTTAGTTACTAAATTTGCAGTGTTATTAGGGGAGCAGGTGCAGAAGAGGCAGTTAATCATGTTGAGGAGGTTGTATCTATTGATTGGAATACAGTTGACATAAGTGATCGGACAGATTTGGTCATTGCTCCAATGCCTAACATTCAAATGGCAACTATGTTTGGTATTTCTGTAGACGAGAAAGACAAGGAAAAGGAGAAAGATGAAGTTGCAGATGATGGTAAGAGAAATTCAAAACAAAATGCAGATGTTGATGCAGATATAGATTCAGAGTTGATGCATGATGCTGCAGTTGAAGTGGGTGATGGACATGATGATGAGCTTATATGTGTTTATGACAAAGAAAATCCAGTTATTGAAGTAGGTAGATTGTTTCCAAGCATGGATGAGTTTAGGATGTGTTTCAGGACTTATGCAGTCAAACATGAGTTTGAAACCAAGACTTTGTGGACAGATACAAAGAAATTCTATGCCAAGTGCAAAGGTTATGATGGTGGTGCCATGCCATGCAAGTGGTATATATCAGCTAGACATCAACCTGATGGAAGGACGATAAGGGTGAATCAAATTCCAAAAGCACATACTTGTATTACTTCTTCACAAATGGTTTCAAAAATACATCCCAACTTTGGGTGGCAGAAAAAAACACTCCTATTTTAGCCAAGACACCAGACACCACTACAAAGAAACTGAAAGTAGACCTGAAAATAGATTACCCAATCCAGCTGAAATATACTACAGTTTGGACAGCAAAGCAAAGAGTAATGAAACAATTATTTGGTGATTGGGCAAATACATTTAGCTTCAAAGCATAAGTGGGTAAAAGGTGTCCTGGCAGTGTTGTTGAGATAGATACTGAGGTGACACCAGATGAGAAAGTGTACTTATTCTCCAAATTCATCATGGCTTTAAAGTCTTGCATTGATGGCTTCAAAGCAGGCTGCCGTCCATATTTGAGTATAGATTCATCATTTTTGACTAGCAAATGGAATGGTCAACTTGTAGCTCGCAATACTCTAGATGGACACAATTGGATGTACCCTGTAGCTATTGACTTGTTTCAGTCTGAGACAGAGGCTTCATGGACATGGTTCATGATGCAGTTGAAAAGAAGCATTGGTCCAGTGTCCCTTTGGCAGTCCACACTGATGCATGTAAAGGGCTAGAAAATGCAGTGAAGAATGTTTTTCCCCATGCTGAGCAGAGGGAGTGCTTTGGTCATATGTGGATGAATGTGATCAAAAAATTCAGAGGAGATGCATTTGGCCTCCTGTGGCCAGCAGCAAGAGCATACAAGCTTTGTACACAGGAGTATCATCTGAATAAGATAAAAGAAGCAAGCACTGAGTTTGGCCCTTGGATGGAGACCTACCATTCTCTTTTGTGGTACAGGTCAGGATTTAACACTGCCATCAAGTGTGATCATATCAACAACAATTTGGCAGAAAGTTTTAACAACAGGATAAAGGATTTGAAGGACTTGCCTGTCCATGACATGGTTGACCAAATTAGGATCATGATCATGAGGTTATGGGAATTGAGAGCAAGGATTGGTGATAAGCTGCAAGGGCAGGATAAACTGCCTGCTATAGTGCAGCAGGTAGTCAACAGGAGTAGAGAGCTTGCACACTTGTGTGTTGTGAAATCCTCATTGCATGGTGGTGAAGTTAGAGACACAAAGACTACCAGAACACATATTGTTGACACTGAAAATAAAGAATGTAGCTGCCTTGAGTGGCAACACACTGAAAAACCTTGTGCCATCATTTTTTGGCATCTAAACCCAAGCTAAATATGCACCCATATTTGCATGAATATTACTCAGTTGAAAATTCAGAGCTGCATATGCACAACCAATTCCACCACTTACAGATTAGTCTTAGTGGCCTGAAGTGGACATAGAATTCTCCTTGTGCGCACCTTTGACGAGAAGGAAGGCTGGCAGGCCTAAATAGAGTAGATATAAGGCTTGGTTTGAAAAAGGTGGGAACAGTAAGAAGGGGAAGAAAGTTGAAAAGAAAGACTCCAAGCTTTGTGACAAAAATAGATACACCGAGCCAAAGGGGTAAGTATGTTCTTATTCATCCAAAATCTCTATTTTTGCACTCACTAACCATATGGCATGAATTGTTTTTCAGGAAGAAACGTGTGTTTCAGCCCCTTGTAACTGAACCACTTTGTCCAACCAAAAAGGCAAGAATTGGGGGTGTAGAAATAAGATGAGTGTGTTATCTGTGTTCGGCTATGTGCAACCTGGAGTAGTATCTGGAGCAGTTTTGGAAGAACAAGGTCCTGTTTTAGAGGATGTCCAAATTGATGCTGGTTTGGAGGATGTCCAAATTGATGTTGGTTTGGAGGATGTGCAAACTGAAGCTGTTTTGGAGGATGTGCAAACTGAATCTATTTTCGAGGATGTGCAAACTGATGATGTTTTCGACCAAGTGGAAACTGATGATGTTTTGGACCAAGTGCAAACTGAAGCTGCTTTAGAGCATGTTGTCCAACCTGAAATTCTTCCTCCAGGTCGTGCTATGGGAAGGCCTACTGAAAGTGATGCAAAGAAAAAAAGGAGCATGAATGATATTCTTGGTATAAAACCAAAAACAAGCAAAAGCAAGCCAAAGCCAAAAGAAGAAGAAATCAAAAGCCAAGAATAAGGATGTATTGTATTGTTACTTTGGTTCTTGAAAACTTGTGTGATTTGTAATTTGTCTTATGAATATTTCAAATTCAAATTTGAAAAAAATTCAAATTTGAAATTTGGCATTCCTTAATAAGTGATGTTGCAATGCTATTTGATTGTTTTGCCTCACTACTTTTTTGTAACTTTTTCAATTTCTGGAGTAAACTTATTTTCACCATTTTCAAGAACGGCCTCTAAGATGTGTTCAAAAACGGCTCCGGGGTGGGGGTAAACGACCCCAATCCTAAGCACTTTTTTCAACCTTGTGTAAATCAACTTATATTTTAGTAATCGTTAGTACATGACATAACAAGACTATGTGAGTTGGTTTTACATTTTTATGATTTTTTTTTGAATTTTAAATCCTCATTTCAAATTTGGTCAAACTTAGGCCAAACTCGGGTTTGACCATGATTAGAACAAATTTAAAACATGAAATAGGAAAACTATGCATCGATCCTTCTTACTTGATCCAAAATGAAGCTATTACCAAACTTTTGTTCCATTTCATGATTCAAAGTTCAAACCCTAAACCCTAACCCTAACCAAGATTTGAACAAGTTTAAAACATGAAAATGGAAAACTGTGCATGGATCCTTCTTACTTGATCCAAAATGAAGCTATTAACAAAGTTTTGTTCCATTTCATGATTCAAAGTTCAAACCCTAAACCCTAACCCTAACCCTAAACCATAACCCTAACCAAGATTTGAACAAGTTTAAAACATGAAAATGGAAAACTAAGCCTGGATCCTTCTTACTTACTCCAAAATGATGTTATTCCCCAATTTTTGTTCAATTTCATGATTCAAAGGTCAAACTCTTCTCTTCAACCCTTAGACTTCGTACGACACTATTGGAGATATGACATTCCTTACATGTTTTTTTGTTTCATGCCATCTACACCTTCTTTATCATTTTATATGGCTAGTATATGACATAAGAAGACTATGAGAGTTGGTTTCACATTTTTCTGATTTTTTCTTGAATTTTCTAGCCTCATTTTAAATTTGGTCAAACTTATGCCAAACTCAGGCATGATTTGAACCCGGTCAAAAAAAAGGCATGATTTGAACAAGTTTAAAACATGAAAATGGAAAACTAAGACTGGATCCTTCTTACTTAGTCCAAAATGAAGCTATTCCGCATTTTTTGTTCAATTTCATGATTCAAAATTCAAACCCTTCTCTTCAACCCTTAGAATTCATACGACACTGTTGGAGATATGACATTCCTTACATGATTTTTTTTGTTTCATGCCATCTACGCCTTGTTTATCATTTTATATGGCTAGTATATGACATAAGAAGACTATGAGAGTTGGTTTCACATTTTTATGATTTCCTTTTGAATTTTCTAGCCTCATTTCAAATTTTAGCTAAACCCCTCAAAACCCCGTTTGTTGACCAGCTAACCCTATTGACCAATATCAGCCGTAGATCTAACCCTAACGCGCTACGTTGTCCATCCGATCTAGTCTTCTAGAAGGAAACCTCAGCCCGATCCGTGGAAAGCTCTGCTTGTAGCGTACACCGTTCATTAAGGCAACCTCAACCGTCTGATCATGGCTTCTAGAAGGAATCATGCCTGATCCACGGCAGCACCCGTTCTTCCACGTGATTGGCTTCTTTTGTTGGCCCATCGCCACGTCAACACGTAGCTCACGGGCCCGTCTAGACCTACCACGCATGCATGCAGGGGACATTGCATCGGATCAATTTTCAGTTAAAACATTGATCGCGCTCCTAGACCTACTCGCTACCCCCCCTTTTCCATGCATTCCCCATGCGGCGCAATTTTCTCCCCTTTTATTTCGTTTTTTTTTCGTTTTGGAGCTGCAATAACTAGCGAGTAAGTGCATGAACAATGGTTGATATGACTGTTTTATCTTAATTCCGCCACGTAATCTAGACATAACAATAGAACATCATGTGCAATGTATTATTTTTATTCTTATCTCTAGTATAAGAAATCCCTAAATATGTGGTGAGAGAGATTGTGTCAAGAGATGATTTCTTAGCTAAGAGAAGACAAGGATGGCTGACAGATTGACGCCAACTAGGCTAGGGTTTGGGGTGGGGCCGGTACGCTAGTATTTATATATTTTTAATGTTTTTATCTATGTGTAAAAAGGCTACTATGTACATGTTCGTGTCGTGACAACTAAATATCGTAATGCTACTATTATGAGTGTTTTAATGTTTATTTATCGAGTTTTAATGTTTTTTTTTATCTATTTCCTTCTAGTATCCATTTTATTTGGCCAAAAAATGTGGTAAAACAATTGTGTATTAAAATACTCAATCTAAAGGGAACATGCACTACCGTCCAATAAAAACACTTATAAAAATTCTCAGTACTATTACAAATTCAAATTCAAATTTGAACAACTATTAAAAACACTTATAAGTTTGGACCGTATTGGGCCTGGAAACGCACTATTGGGCCTAGCCTTTCCTAGAACGTGTCGTCGGTTTTCTTTCATTTAACTGAACTTTGCAAACCCTGCACACACCGCGTGACCTGAACAACATGGTACTTTTGCCAAATTGTTGTTGCATTTTATTGAACGCAAAGACTGTGAGCATAAGATCCATCTCAGTACTATTACAGAGCATGGAAATTGTTAAGCGAACACTGATTGCTTTGTCTAACAGCTAATGATCAAGAGATAAAGAAACCTGAGAGAAATTACACAAAAATAAAATAGCCCGGCCATCAAATTATCCTGTTTTTTCAAATTCACAAGTTTCACTAGTTGCTTGTTGATCTTCTTCAACTCCTTCAACCCCATCTCTTCCGCAATCCCTTCCGATTTCCCCACTGTAGCAGCAGTTCCTAATTGCTCCACCGCTGACGGCAAATTGAACCCCAGGGTTGCGCCCTCCATCTCAATCCTCCTGATGTACTCATCAAGCCACTCAAAATACGTGCATTTCGCCAGATCCTAAAAAAAGAAAAAAATATTAACCCTAATTCCCAAATCGGATGAAAACACAAAATTGAGGAAAATAAAATGAAATTGACAGAGGGGAAACTCAGATCCCACCTTCACTGGCTCTGCTTTGCTCTCTCATTTCACAAACTCACGCCCGGCGTTGCCATTCTTGTCCCTCATGGTGACCAGCCTCTTCAGGGGCGTCGTCCGTTGGCAATCAGGGCAGCTGCTCAATGGCACTGGACCATAGCGTGGCCATTTGAGCTGGGAGGCGGAAGAGGAGCTCGACATCGTATGTTGGTGTTGCCGCTCGTCGTCGTCGGAGAAGAAGGGGGGAGAGAGGATGCAGAGGAGGATGCAACGGTCGGGGATTGCTCCGCCGCGGGGGCGAGGCGGCTCTGTTTTGAACCAACTGAGAGCTATGGGTCCCATGCAGTGAGGTGGATAAGCTATGGGTCCCGCGGTGAGGTGGACAAGAGGTAGGTCCCACGCTCGGAGGTGTCATGTGCTGATGTGGATAAGTTGTGAGTCTCGCTCAGCCCATGTAATTTGAGTTGATAAGCTGTCTACCGCTGTTTGAGAAGTGTCGCATGCTAGCTATTCGCGTCGTCAGAAACATCGTATGCAGGCTATTTCTACAAACTACGTCGTTTTGTTTCCAATATCGAGAAAAGATGTCGCATAGGAGCTATTCACCCGCTATTTTAGGGCTGGCCGGTGTTAATTGACTGTGCTAGCTAGGCGTGACCTTAATTACGGGAAACGGAACGAGCTATAGGAGGAGAAGCGAAACGTGTTAATGACGTGCTGTCGGTTACCGTCTGTCGCCGGAGCCGGAGCCGGTGGTTGTTGGCCGCCGCTGCTGCTGTGCTAGCCCTAGGTAGACGTACATACGCCAGCGACGTACATAGCCTCAGCCCTCAGGCCCAGGCGCCCAGCGCAGTTGAAGCAACGGCACAAAGCTTGGAGTAAAAAATGACGATATTTGAGTTGTATTTTCTGGGTAGGATATATGTATGCGTGGTTATAGAGATGAATGTATGCGCATATTTCTGAACCCCTAAGATGTACTACGTTTCATGAAAAAAAAAATCGACATTTTGTACTATTGCCAATTGACGGGTATAAACGTTTGACAATGCCAACCAGAAATAAAACCAGTTTTTGGAGATTGGGGCGGGTATAAACGTTTAACAATAGAAGTTTGATTGACATGCAACCAGAAATTCGACATTTTACTACCAATTTTTTATTAGACTTTTTGGTCTTGGTGTTTTCGGGTTAGGGTTTTCGATCATCGGTTTATCTGCCCACCCCTACCGCTGCATGCACTGCAAACTCTCTCCATCGACCTGTCGTCATGTTTGATATCTGTTCCATACGTAGTGATACGCCTCACTTTTTATCATGTGGAAAATCAAACAACGACAACGGTTTCCAACGAACGAAGAGCGACGTCGTCGCGACTGATCGATCACATTCTATACTGCGTACCCTGCAGCTTTGGGTCGTGACTCACGAAGGAGGTCGATCGATCGGTGTCGCCGGTCGTGTGTGTGTCTGCCTTTAGTCCCCATCTTTCAGCTCAAAGAAAGATGGTGCCCCTTGTGTATGATGCCACTGAACCTTCGCTTCCCCTATATAACGACGCACCCATCCAACGACAGCTAGATAGCAAGCTCCACACGGTTCATCGATCACCGGAACAAGCTAGCGACAATCAACGTTTCCGGCGGGCGGCCCCCATAATTCAGGCTCATTCAGGCAAGCTTGGAGTGAGGTAGCCGTCCGTTGATCGACAAGTGCGCGTGCTATTACTTCACGGGCATATAGACACCAGGCCGAATAGCTTGCTTGTTCGTCCGTCCCCACAGCTCGCGCGACCATGGTGTGGAGGCAGAGCTTCCTGGACCTGATCCTCATCCCGCTCAGCCTGCTCCTCCCCATGCTCTACCACGCCTGGCTCTACCGCGCTGTCCGCCGCCACCCGCTCTCCACCGCCTTCGGCGTCTACTCCGCCAGCCGCCGCGTCTGGATCTCCGGCATGATGAAGGTACGCACCCACCATCTCTCGTCTTCCCTCCAGCAGCACACCGGCCGATCGACTGAAACTCGCACGCACTCATGAGCAGGACAACGACGACAAGAAGGGGGTGCTGGTGGTGCAGTCCCTCCGGAACGTCATCATGGGGTCCACGCTCATGGCCACCACGGCGGTGCTCTTCTGCACGGGCATCGCCGCGGTGCTCAGCAGCACCTACACCATCAAGAAGCCCCTCAGCGACGCCATCTTCGGCGCGCACGGCGAGTACATGATGGCGCTCAAGTACGTGGCGCTGCTGATGCTCTTCCTCTTCGCCTTCCTCTGCCACTCCCTCACCATCTGCTTCCTTAACCAAGCAAGCTTCCTCATCAACACCTCTGCCCTTTCCGGAGACCTCGTGACCGGCGAGTTCATTGGCGAGATCCTCGAGCGCGGGTTCACGCTCAACTTCGTCGGCAACAGGCTCTTCTACGCCGGGGTGCCCCTCCTGCTATGGATCTTCGGCCCGCTGCTGGCCTTCCTGTCGTCCCTCGTCATGATCCCGATACTGTACAACCTCGACGTCGTCAACGTTTCCGGCGGCGGAAAAGGGTCCTCGTCGGAGCACAGCAGCGGCTGCGTCAACGCCAAGGCCGACACCAACGGCAACGGATGCATGCATGTCTGATCAACGATCCACCCAAGCAACAAAGCAAGTGCGGCTCGATTGGTGGAGGAGGAAAAAGATGTTTTGATCAGTTATTATTTGATCCTCGCGTGCGCGCGTTCGTTTGCTTTACAGGATTATTATTATCATCTTACTTAATGTGTATGCACGATGAAACTGATGATACAGTAGATTGCCACATTGGTGTACTTCAGGGTTTCCTTGTCAGCGATCGAGTGGGGTTCTTCCTTGTCAGTTTGTACTAGGAACTAATCCATGACATGGAAGATGGAACCCATATGCGTCTTCGATCGTAGCGCTGCCCCCTTTTTTTTTCTCAGGTGTTCGGTTTTGGTTTACGGTTGAGTTGACAGTATGTGCCTGCCGATGACACTACAGGGCGGGTGTATTTGTAGGCATATTCCTAGCTGGCTTTTATGTGTGTCCATGTCTGTCCCGCTTATTTCGACACTTCTCGAACCGTGAGCAGCGTATCTGCATATGTGATACGCGGCTCCAGTTTTATTTTTATTTTATTTTTTTTATTTTTTTTTTGAGGGAAACGCGGCTCCAGTTTTGTTCTAGAATATTATGGATTTGTTGTAAACACTGTGTAGGATTTGTTTGGCCACGATATTTCTGTTTAGCACGGCACACCTCTATATGGTTGAATCCCTTGTGGAAGCTAGGCGTGGAAATAGACCCTATGCCATTGGACGGTGGACCGTATGCGAGCGACCGAGCTAGTTCTGCTAGAAACGGCCGAATTCGGCATTTCTACGAAGGTACACCCAGGAGGTGCTAGCGAGGAGAACGCTATGCAAGTGGTGGTTCCAGCCATGCAGTGCTAAGAGCATCTCCAGTCGCGTTCCTCAAAACGGCTTCCAAAAAGATTTAGAGCGCGTCAGACAAAATTTCGTTTTCAGCCGCGCGTCTCAAAGGATCTTTCCGTCCGGCGCGGTCCCCGCTACATAGGGGACGCTCCGGGCACACCGGACACAACGAAATGCGATGCGGAGAATGGTGGGACCGACGCGTCAGCGACTCACGAAGGACGCCCAACCGCCGCCTACCTAGGGACGGTGCAGTTGCCGGGAAGGGCAATTATCGCAATGGCAACCGCGTCGATCGACATGCGAACGCCGCTCTCTTCGATATCTGCGCCGCCATTTATCCGCGCTCAATAAGACTCCTACGTATGCGCTTTCCGATCTACAACCGGCCGGCGCCATTCATCTCCCCTCTCCTATCTCACAATGAGCGACATCTCTCTGCCATCAGACACCGGCAGCGAGGGGAAGCCATCAGGATGACACCATTGGTGGGAGCAGCGATGGTTCCCCGCCGCCGGACAGCGAGAAGGAATGGGAGGCTGATGAGGAGGAGGAGGAAGAGGCTGAGAAGGCAGCCCGGGCGAAGGCGAATGCCCAGCCGGTGACAATCGTTGACGACGAGGGGGACACAAGTTCCTCCAATACGATGAACGACACCTGCTCTTCGGAAGAGGCGAGGTGGGGCTATCAAAGAAGATGTAGTTTAATTATTGTTTTCAAAGTTTTTATATGTAATTTGTTTATATTTTTTTGAAGTTTTTATATTTAATTTGTTATGTTGCACCGCTTTGAAAATTAGTACAGTATTATTTCTTCACCATACCTACAAATTTCTTCTATCTATTAAAATAAAAATAAAGTTTTTTAAAGTTTTGGGGCGCGTTTGGGGGGGACAACGTCTCCTAAATGCGGCACGAATGAAACACGTATCTCAAGCACTCGATCTTGCGTCGTTTGGGACCGCTTTGGTGGACGCGGCTGGAGATGCTCTAAACTGCTAACTCGTGAGTTTGCACATGATTTTGTCCACTCACTGATGTCTACGCACGCTTCTATTCCTGTAGACAGTGTTGGGCCTCCAAGAGCAGAGGTTTGTAGAACAGCAGCAAGTTTCCCTTAAGTGAATCACCCAAGGTTTATCGAACTCAAGGAGGTAGAGGTCAAAGATATCCCTCTCAAGCAACCCTGCAATTAAGATACAAGAAGTCTCTTGTGTCCCCAACACACCTAATACACTTGTCAGATGTATAGGTGCACTAGTTCGGCGAAGAGATAGTGAAATACAAGTAATATGGATGATTATAAGTAGTAATTGCAATCTGAAATAAAAATGGCAGCAAGCGAATATGTAGCAGAACTTGTTGAAAACGGTGTTTCAATGCTTAGAAACAAGGCCTAGGGATCATACTTTCACTAGTGGACACTCTCAACAATGATCACATAATTGAATAAATAAATGCTACTCTCAAACACTCTCTTGTTGGATAACAAACACCATTCATTGTGTAGGGCTGCAAAAGCACACCTCAAGCCGGAGTAAACAAGCTCCACAACGTCATAAAGGAATCACACACGATGCGCACACTGTCACCATCACACCGTGGAGAGTGACTCCGGAGTTCATATTAAAGTAACCTCTAGAGTGCATAATAGACAAGAGTAACATCTACATATTCAACTAGATTATAAAGCTCATGATCACATAAAGATCACACCATGGGAGAGAGATGAACCACATAGCTACCGGTAGAGCCCTCAGCCTCGGGGGAGAACTACTCCCTCCTCATCATGGGAGATAGCAACGGCGATGAAGATGGCGATGGAGTCGATGGAGATGGCTCCGGGGACAATTCCCCGTCCGGCGGGTGCCGAAACAGACTTGTCCCAATTAGGGTTTTTGGTGGCGGCGGATGTCTACGCACGCTTCTATTCTGTAGACAGTGTTGGGCCTCCAAGAGCGAGGTTTGTAGAACAGCAAGTTTCCCTTATGTGAATCACCCAAGGTTTATCGAACTCAGGGAGGTAGAGGTCCAAGATATCCCTCTCAAGCAACCCTGCAATTAAGATACAAGAAGTCTCTTGTGTCCCCAACATACCTAATACACTTGTCAGATGTATAGGTGCACTAGTGCGGCGAAGAGATAGTGAAATACAAGTAATATGGATGATTATAAGTAGTAACTGCAATCTGAAATAAAGATGGCAGCAAGCAAACATGTAGCAGAACTTGTTGGAAACGGTGTTTCAATGCTTAGAGACAAGGCCTAGGGATCGTACTTTCACTAGTGGACATTCTCAACAATGATCACATAATTGGATAAATAAATGCTACCCTCTAACACTCTCTTGTTGGATAACAAACACCATTCATTGTGTAGGGCTACAAAAGCACACCTCAAGCCGGAGTAAACAAGCTCCACAACGTCATAAAGGAATCACACACGATGTGCACACTGTCACCATCACACCGTGGAGAGTGAATCCGGAGTTCATATTAAAGTAACCTCTAGAGTGCATAATAGACCGTTGCAATTTAGACCGAGTACTAACATAGCATACACACTGTCACCAATAGCTATGAAAGGGAATAGATCACATCAATACTATCATAGTAATATTTAACTTCATAATCTACAAGAGATTACAATCATAACCTACGCCAAGTACTACATGATGCACAGTACACTGTCAACTTTACATCATGGAGGAGGAATAGACTACTTTAATAACATCACTAGAGTAGCACATGGATTAATAGTGATACAAAGCTCATGATCGCATAAAGATCACACCATGGGAGAGACAGATGAACCACATAGCTACCGGTAGAGCCCTCAGCCTCGGGGAGAACTACTCCCTCCTCATCATGGGAGTCAGCAGCGGCGATGAAGATGGCGGTGGTGTCGATGGAGATGGATTCCGGGGGCACTTCCCCGTCCTGGCGGCGTGCCGGAACAGAGATTCTATCCCCCGAAATTTGTCTTCGCGATGGCGGAGGCTACGGAACTCTTCGTGGAATATCGTCGACTCCCTTAGGGTTTTCGGAGACGGAGGAATATATAGGCGAAGGGGCGATGTCGGTGGAGTCCCGAGGGGCCCACCCCATATGGCGGCACGGCCAGGGGTGGGGCCACGCCCCCTAGGGTGTGGCCGCCTCGTGGCTCCTCTTCGTCTCCTCTTCGGTGAGAAGCCTCCGTGGAAAATAAGGCGTGGGCTTTTGTTTCGTCCAATTCGAGAATATTTCCTGTGTAGGATTTGAAACCAAGCAGACAGAACTGGCGCTTCGGCATATTGTTAATAGGTTAGTCCCGGAAAATGCATAAAATGTATATAAAACATGTGAGTATTATCATAAAACTAGCATGGAACATAAAAAATTATAGATACGTTTGAGACGTATCACGGAGCTACGGAACTCTTTTGGAGAAATTGTCGATCCCCCTAGGGTTTTCAGGGCAGGAGCTTAATATAGGCGAAAGGGCGGTTCGAGGGGTGCCCGAGGGGCCCACCCCATAGGGCGGCGCCGCCCCCCTCTTGGTCGCGCCAGTGGATGGGGAGGAGGCCACGGGCCTCCTCGGCTGGCCCTTCGGCTCCGTGGGTCTTGGCGAAATAGAATTTCTGTAATTTTTTTGGATTTTTCCGAGCACTTTGGTTTTTGGGCCTTTTCTGCAATAAACAGACATAATAAACAGAAACTGGCACTGTGGCATCTTGTTAATAGGTTAGTCCAATAAATGCCATAATATGATATAAAGTGCATATAAAACATGTAGCTATTGACATAAAACTAGCATGGAACATAAGAAATTATAGATGCGTTGGAGACGTATCAAGCATCCCCAAGCTTAGTTCCTACTCGCCCTCGAGTAGGTAAACGATTAAAAGAATAATTTCTGAAGTGACATGCTACCAACATAATCTTGATCAATACTATTGTAAAGCATATGAGATGAATGAAGTGATTCAAAGCAATGGTAAAGATAATGATTAAACAACTGAATCATATAGCAAAGACTTTTCATTAATAGTACTTTCAAGACAAACATCAATTTTTTTTGCATAAGAGTTAACTCATAAAGCAATAGATTCTTAATAAAAGGTTTTGAAGCAACACAAAGGAAGATTTAAGTTTCAGCAATTGCCTTCAACTTTCAACATGCATATCTCATGGATAATTGTCAACACAAAGTAATATAATAAGTGCAATAAGTACGCATGTAAGAATCAATGCACACAGTTGATACAAGTGTTTGCTTCTAAGATAGAAAGAAGTAGGTAGGACCAATTTGCATCACTATTTTATATCATAATTTGCAGTTATTCATTGATATATTTCATATTTGGAGATGATACTTATGTTATTTCATCTATTTTGCATGTTTCATGATTATTGGAGGATCACGCACCGGGGTCAGGATTCTGCTAGAAAAAGCACCGTCAGAATGCAATATTTTGGAAGATCAACAATTGACGGAATTTATATGAAAAATCCTATTTTTCCAGAAGACGATGATACGTCTCCGACGTATCGATAATTTCTTATGTTCCATGCCACATTATTGATAATATCTACATGTTTTATATACATTTTATGTCATATTTATGCGTTTTCCGGAACTAACCTATTGACGAGATGAAGAGACAGTTCTTTTTCTGCTGTTTTTGGTTTCAGAAATCCTAGTAAGGAAATATTCTCGGAATCGGACGAAATCACGTAGAAGATCTTAGAATCCCCGGAAGCATCCGAACAGAGAGTCACCGGGGAGGGCCCGGGCAGGACCATGGTGGCGCGGCCAAGGGGCGCGCCCCCTATGGTGTCGTCGCCTCGTTGACCCTCAGGCTCGACTCTCCGCCTATATATTCGTCACGACCTAAAAACATCGACCAGTTCGACGAAACAGAGAAAACCATCCAGAGCCGCCGCCATCACGAAACTCCAATTCGGGGACAGAACTCTCTGTTCCGGCACCCCCCTCGGGACGGAGATTGCCCCCGGAGTCATCTCCACCGCCGTCTCCACCGCCATCTTCACCGCCATCGCTGTCTCCATGATGAGGAGGGAGTAATCCACCCCGGGGCTGAGGGCTCCGCTGTAGCTATGTGGTTCATCTCTCTCTCTTTGTGATCAAGTTGAATATCATCTATGTGCTACTCTAGTGATGTTATTAAAGTAGTCTATTCCTCCTCCATGATGTAATGTTGACAGTGTGTGCATCATGAAGTACTTGGTTTATGCTATGATTGTGATCTCTTGTAGATTATGAAGTTAACTATTGCTATGATGGTATTGATGTGATCTATGCCTCCTTTCGTAGCGTGAAGGTGACAGTGTGCATGCTACGTTAGTACTTGGTTTAGTTGTGTTGATCTATCTTACACTCTAAGGTTATTTAAATATGAACATTGAATATTGTGGAGCTTGTTAACTCCGGCATTGAGGGTTCGTGTTATCCTACACAATTAGTGGTGTTCATCATCCAACAAGAGGGTGTAGAGTATGCATTTATCTATACGTTATGTGATCAAAGTTGAGAGTGTCCACTAGTGAAAGTGTAATACCTAGGCCTTGTTCCTAATCTGCTATCGCTGCTTGTTTCTTTGTTTCTTGCCTTACTCTTTTCTGCGTTACTACTTGCTTTTGTCTGGGCAAAGCACTTTTCTGGTGCCGTTGCTACTTTTCATATATATTTATACCACCTGTATTTCACTATCTCTTCGCCGAACTAGTGCACCTATTAGGTGTGTTGGGGACACAAGACTTCTTGCTTTGTGGTTGCGGGGTTGCATGAGAGGGATATCTTTGACCTCTTCCTCCTGAGATCGATAAACCTTGGGTGATCCACTTAAGGAAACTGCTTGCTGTTCTACAAACCTACTGCTCTTGGAGGCCCAACTGTCTACAAGAATAGAAGCTCCCGTAGACATCAAGCAAATTTGGCGTCGTTGCCGTGAGGAAAGGTAAAGGCACTCATACTTCGGTTCAGGAGTGAAAGTACTTTGGCGCCATTGTGTTTGTGCTCGAAGCTATTTCCTTTAGATCTGCAATTGCAACTTTTGTTTCTTGTTTACACTAGTTAGGCATAATGGAAAACAACAAAAATATGAGAGAACTTTATGAACTTTATCTTGAATTAGGACATGATGTGTTTGAAGAGAAAATTAAAAAACCCATGGAACTTTATATGCATGCTAATGGGAATGTTATTAATATGAATGCTTTGAACATTATTGTTGCTAATGCTATGGAAAATTCTAAGCTTGGGGAAGCTGGTTTTGATGAGCATGATATTTTTAGTCCCCCAAGAATTGAGGAGGAAATTTACTTTAATGATAGTAGTCTTTTGTTGCCACCTACTATGGAGAGTAAATTTGATTATGATTACAATATGCCTCCTATATTTGATGATAGCTACTTTGTTGAATTTGCTTCCACTACAACTAATAAAATTGATTATGCTTATGTGGAGAGTAATAATTTTATGCATGAGACTCATGATAAGAATGCTTTATGTGATAGTTATATTGTTGAGTTTTCTCATGATACTACTGAAAGTTATTATGAGAGGGAAATATGGTTGTAGAAATTTTCATGTTACTAAAACACCTCTCTATGTGCTGAAATTTTTGAAGCTACACTTGTTCTATCTTTCTATGCTGGTCACTTTGCTATTCATGAACTTGTTTATTTACAAGATTCCTTTATATAGGAAGCATGTTAGGCTTAAATGTGTTTTGAATTTGCTTCTTGATGCTCTCTTTTGCTTCAACTACTATTTCTTGCGAGTGCATCATTAAAACTGCTGAGCCCATCTTAATGACTATAAAGAAAGAACTTCTTGGGAGATAACCCATGTGTTTATTTTGCTACAGTAATTTTGTTTTATATTTGTGTCTTGGAAGTTGTTACTACTGTAGCAACCTCTCCTTATCTTAGTTTTGTGTTTTGTTGTGCCAAGTAAAGTCTTTGATAGCAAGGTTGATACTAGATTTGGATTACTGCGCAGAAACAGATTTCTTTGCTGTCACGAATCTGGGCAAAATTCTCTGTAGGTAACTCAGAAAATTATGTCAATTTACGTGAGTGATCCTCAGATATGTACGCAACTTTCGTTAAATTTGAGCATTTTCATTTGAGCAAGTCTGGTGCCCCTTTAAAATACGTCTTTACGGACTGTTCTGTTTTGACAGATTCTGCCTTTTATTTCGCATTGCTTCTTTTGCTATGTGGGATGGATTTCTTTGTTTCATTGACTTCCAGTAGCTTTGAGTAATGTCCAGAAGTGTTAAGAATGATTGTGTCACCTCTGAACATGTGAGTTTTTGATTATGCACTAACCCTCTAATGAGTTTGTTTCGAGTTTGGTGTGAAGGAAGTTTTCAAGGGTCAAGAGAGGAGGATGATATACTACGATCAAGAAGAGTGAAAACTCTAAGCTTGGGGATGCCCGGTGGTTCATCCCTGCATATTTCAAGAAGACTCAAGCATCTAAGCTTGGGGATGCCCAAGGCATCCCCTTCTTCATCGACAAATTATCAGGTTCCTTCTCTTGAAACTATATTTTTATTCGGCCACATCTTATGTACTTTGCTTGGAGCGTCTGTATGTTTCCTGTTTTTGTTTTTGTTTGAATAAATACTTGTGTGGGAGAGAGACACGCTCCGCTGGTTCGTATGAACACATGTGTTCTTAGCTTTTAATGTTCATGGCGAAGGTTGAAACTGCTTCGTTAATTGTTATATGGTTGGAAACGGAAAATGCTACATGTAGTAATTGGTATGATGTCTTGAATAACTTGATACTTGGCAATTGTTGTGCTCTTGTTTAAGCTCTTGCATCATATACTTTGCACCTATTAGTGAAGAAATACATAGAGCTTGTTAAAATTTGGATTGCATGAGTGGTTTCTCTAGAGTCTAGATATTTTCTAGTGAGGTGTTTGAACAACAAGGAAGACGATGTATAGTCTTATAATGCTTGTAATATGTCTTTTATGTAAGTTTTGATGTACTAGTTTATGCTTGTGTTTGCTTCAAACAACCTTGCTAGCCTAAACCTTGTATCGAGAGGGATTACTTCTCATGCATCCGAAACCCTTGAGCCAACCACTATGCCATTGTGTCCACCATAGCTACCTACTACATGGTATTTCTCTGCCATTCCAAAGTAAATTGCTTGAAGTGCTACCTTTAAATTTCTATCCTCTACCTTTGCAATATATAGCTCATGGGACAAATAGCTTAAAAACTATTGTGGTATTGAATATGTACTTATGCATTTTATTTCTTATAAGTTGCTTGTTGTGCGATAACCATGTTCCTGGGGACGCCATCAACTACCCTTTGTTGAATATCATGTGAGTTGCTATGCATGTTCGTCTTGTCTGAAGTAAGGGCGATTTACCACCTTATGGTTAGAGCATGCATATTGTTAGAGAAGAACATTGGGCCGCTAACTAAAGCCATGATCCATGGTGGAAGTTTCAGTTTTGGACATATATCCTCAATCTCATATGAGAAAATTAATTGTTGCTACATGCTTATGCATAAAGAGGAGTCCATTATCTGTTGTCTATGTTGTCCCGGTATGGATGTCTAAGTTGAGAATAATCAATAGCGAGAAATCCAATGCGAGCTTTCTCCTTAGACCTTTGTACAGGCGGCATAGAGGTACCCCTTTGTGACACTTGGTTAAAACATGTGCATTGCGATAATCCCGGTAATCCAAGCTAATTAGGACAAGGTGCGGGCACTATTAGTATACTATGCATGAGACTTGCAACTTGTAGGATATAATTTACATGATACATATGCTTTATTACTACCGTTGACAAAATTGTTGCTTGCTTTCAAAAACCAAAGCTCTAGCACAAATATAGCAATCGATGCTTTCCTCTTTGAAGGACCTTTCTTCTACTTTTATGTTGAGTCAGTTCACCTATTTCTCTCCATCTCAAGAAGCAAACACTTGTGTTAACTGTGCATTGATTCTTACATACTTGCATATTGCACTTGTTATATTAATTTGCATTGACAACTATCCATGAGATATACATGTTACAAGTTGAAAGCAACCGCTGAAACTTAATCTTCCTTTGTGTTGCTTCAATACCTCTACTATGAATTTATTGCTTTATGAGTTAACTCTTATGCAAGACTTATTGATGCTTGTCTTGAAGTACTATTCATGAAAAATCTTTGCTATATGATTCATTTGTTTACTCATGTCATTTACATTGTTTGGATCGCTGCATTCACTACATATGCTTTACAATAGTATGATCAAGGTTATGATGGCATGTCACTCCAGAAATTATCTTTGTTATCGTTTACCTGCTCGGGACGAGCAGGAACTAAGCGGGATGCTGATACGTCTCAGACGTATCGATAATTTCTTATGTTCCATGCCACATTATTGATAATATCTACATGTTTTATATACATTTTATGTCATATTTATGCGTTTTCCGGAACTAACCTATTGACGAGATGCCGAAGGCCAGTTCTGTTTCTGCTGTTTTTGGTTTCAGAAATCCTAGTAAGGAAATATTCTCGGAATCGGACGAAATCAACGCCGAAGATCTTAGAATCCCCGGAAGCATCCGAACAGAGAGTCACAGGAGGGGCCACGAGGCCGCGGACCTGGGGGCGGCCCGCGCCCCCCTATGGTGTCGTCGCCTCGTTGACCCTCAGACTCCGACTCTCGCTATATATTCGTCACGACCTAAAAACATCAACCGTTCGACAAAAGAGAAAACCATCCAGGCCGCCGCCATCGTGAAACTCCAATTCGAGGACAGAACTCTCTGTTCCGGCACCCTGCCGGGACGGGGAATTGCCCCGAGTCATCTCCACCGCCGTCTCCACCGCCATCTTCACCGCCATCGCTGTCTCCATGATGAGGAGGGAGTAGTCCACCCCCGAGGCTGAGGGCTCCGCTGTAGCTATGTGGTTCATCTCTCTCTCTTTGTGATCAAGTTGAATATCATCTATGTGCTAGTCTAGTGATGTTATTAAAGTAGTCTATTCCTCCTCCATGATGTAATGTTGGCAGTGTGTGCATCATGAAGTACTTGGTTTATGCTATGATTGTGATCTCTTGTAGATTATGAAGTTAACTATTGCTATGATGGTATTGATGTGATCTATGCCTCCTTTCGTAGCGTGAAGGTGACAGTGTGCATGCTACGTTAGTACTTGGTTTAGTTGTGTTGATCTATCTTACACTCTAAGGTTATTTAAATATGAACATTGAATATTGTGGAGCTTGTTAACTCCGGCATTGAGGGTTCGTGTAATCCTACACAATTAGTGGTGTTCATCATCCAACAAGAGGGTGTAGAGTATGCATTTATCTATTCTGTTATGTGATCAAAGTTGAGAGTGTCCACTAGTGAAAGTGTAATACCTAGGCCTTGTTCCTAAATACTGCTATCGCTGGTTGTTTATTTTTTCTTGCGTTACTACTGCTGCGTTACTCTTGCTTGTTTCTTGTCTGGGCAAAGCACTTTTACGGTGCCGTTACTCTGTTCATATATATTTATACCACTTGTATTTCACTATCTCTTCGCCGAACTAGTGCACCTATTAGGTGTGTTGGGGACACAAGAGACTTCTTGCTTTGTGGTTGCAGGGTTGCATGAGAGGGATATCTTTGACCTCTTCCTCCCTGAGATCGATAAACCTTGGGTGATCCACTTAAGGGAAACTTGCTGCTGTTCTACAAACCTCTGCTCTTGGAGGCCCAACACTGTCTACAAGAATAGAAGCTCCAGAAGACGAAGGGAGCCAGAAGGGGGAGCCGAGGAGGGCCGCCATGGGCCCACCTCACAGGCCGGCGCGGGCCAAGGCCTGGCCGCGCCGCCTTGTGGGGAGGGGGCCCACAGCCCCCTCTGGCCTCCTCTCCTTCGCGTATTTCTTCGTCCCGAAAACCTAAGCTCCAGGGGACGCGAAGAGTCACGAGCTGCCTCTGCGGGGCGGAGAACACCGGAGAGAAAAAGAGCTCTCCGGCAGGCTGAGATCTGCCGGGGAAATTCCCTCCCGAGGAAAATTGCCATCGTCACCGTCATCGAGCTGGACATCATCTCCATCACCATCGTCATCATCTCCATCATCATCACCGCCGTCTCCACCGCTGCACATCGTCACCGCTGTAACAATTTGGGTTGGATCTTGATTGTTTGATAGGGGAAACTCTCCCGGTGTTGATTTCTACTTGTTATTTATGCTATTGAGTGAAACCATTGAACCAAGGTTTATGTTCAGATTGTTATTCATCATCATATCACCTCTGGTCATGTTCCATATGATGTCTCGTGAGTAGTTCGTTTAGTTCTTGAGGACATGGGTGAAGTCTAAATGTTAGTAGTGAAGTATGGTTGAGTAATATTCAATGTTATGATATTTAAGTTGTGGTGTTATTCTTCTAGTGGTGTCATGTGAACGTCGACTACATGACACTTCACCTTTATGGGCCTAGGGGAGTGCATCTTGTATTCGTTTGCCAATTGCGGGGTTGCGGAGTGACAGAAACCTAAACCCCCGTTGGTATATCGATGCAGGAGGGATCGCAGGATCTCAGAGTTTAAGGGTGTGGTTAGATTTATCTTAATTACTTTCTTGTAGTTGCGGATGCTTGCAAGGGGTATAATCACAAGTATGTATTAGTCCTAGGAAGGGCGGTACATTAGCATAGGTTCACCCACACAACACTTATCAAAACAATGAAGATTAATTAGCCATATGTAGCGAAAGCACTAGACTAAAATCCCGTGTGTCCTCAAGAATGTTTGGTCATTATAAGTAAACAAACCGGCTTGTCCTTTGTGCTAAAAAGGATTGGGCCACTCGCTGCAATTGTTACTCTCGCACTTTACTTACTCGTACTTTATTCATCTGCTACATCAAAACCCCCTGAATACTTGTCTGTGAGCATTTACAGTGAATCCTTCATCGAAACTGCTTGTCAACACCTTCTGCTCCTCGTTGGGATCGACATTCTTACTTATCGAAAACTACGATACACCCCCTATACTTGTGGGTCATCAAGACTATTTTCTGGCGCCGTTGCCGGGGAGTGAAGCGCTATTGGTAAGTGGAATTGGTAAGGAAACTTTTACTGTTTGTGCTGATTTTATTTCTGCCTGCTGCTATAATTCATTATGGAGAGATCTTCTCTTGAATTTTTATTTGGAAAATCTACTACTACTGCAAAGGTAGTGGATGAGGCGCCAGGTGAGGAAGAAATACCATACAAAATACCTATGAAAATTATTGAACGTGTTGTGGATAACCGCTATACAGGGGATGGAACTGTCCATCCTGGAGATCATTTACTGTTCTTACATGAATTATGCGGTTTATTCAAGTGTGCAGGTATTGCTATGGATGAAGTGAGGAAGAAACTATTCTCTATATCGCTGTCTGGTAAAGCGGCGCATTGGTATAAATTACTGGATAATGGGGATTCTCTTGAATGGAATGATATTGTGCCCCGGTTTTATTCTAAGTTCTATCCTCCAAGTGAAATTCACAAAGATCGGAACCGCATATATAATTTTTGGCCTCATGATGGAGAGAGTATTGCCCAAGCATGGGGGAGATTGAAGTCTTTAATGCTCAAATGCCCCATTCATGAGCTTCCTGGTAATGTTATTATTGATAATTTCTATGCAAGACTTTCTTTTCAAGACAAGACCTTGCTAGATACTTCTTGTTCTGGATCATTTACACGCAACAAAGAAGAGTTTAAAAGGGACCTTCTTAATCGGATCCAGGAGAATACTGAAGGATGGGAGAACGACAAGGATAGAGAATCAGGTATAAATTATGATTATAAATGCATTGAAGCTTTTATGGATACTGATAAATTTCGTAATATGAGTGCTACTTATGGTCTTGATTCTCAAGTTGCTGCAAATCTTTATAAAGCTTTTGCCTCTCATTATGAATTGCCTAAGAAGAATTTTGATAAGTATCATGAACCGTATAAAGATAAAATTGATTCATCTATAAATAAATGTGTTGTAGTTGAAACTGTTGATCATGTTATTCCTGAAGCTTATATTGAAAAAACTCCTTTCCCTGCTAAAATGAAGGAGTACTCTGTTATAAATAGTGCGGTTAATAAAAGTGAAAAGAAACCTATAGAACCTGAAGAACAAATAAAAGTTGAACCTGCTATTGCAATTGTTAAAGATCTTGTGACTGAAAATGTGGAAGATGGTCATATTATTTTCTGTGAAGATGCTTCTAATATTGTTTCACATCCTAATAAGTCTAGGAAAGCTAGTGTTCCTATGCTATCTGTTAGAATTGGTGATCATTGTTATTATGGTTTATGTGATATTGGTGCAAGTATTAGTGCTATTCCTTATGAGCTTTACACGGAGATTATGCACGAAATTGGTTCTTGTGAACTTGAAGATATTGATGTGGTTATTCGGCTGGCTAATAGAGAAACTATCTCTCCAATTGGTATTGTTCGAGATGTGGAAGTTCTATGCGGTAAGATTAAATATCCTGCTAACTTTTTGGTACTTGGTTCTGCTGCTAGTAAATATTGTCCTATCATTTTTGGTAGACCTTTTCTAAATACTTGTGGAGCTGTTATAGATTGCAAGAAAGAGAAAATTTTGACTAAATTTGCTGGTGAATCTTATGAGTTTAACTTCTCTAAATTTGCCAAAACTCCTTATAAAGCTGATTCACCTAATAATGATTTTAGAGTTGAACAGTGTGCATCTATTGCTCTTGCTCCTAATAATCCTTTGCAGCAACATTTGGAGAATAGTGAGAGTGAAGTTTTTAGGGAAGAAAGAAATGAGCTTGATGAAATTTTCCTTCGTCAACCTATTCTTAAGCATGATTTACCGGTAGAAGATCTGGGTACAACACCACCACCAAAGGAAGATCCTGTCTTTGATTTAAAACCATTGCCTGATAATCTTAAATATGCTCATATTGATGATAAGAAAATATATCCTGTTATTATTAGCTCTAAGCTTTCAGAGATTGAGGAAGAAAGGTTATTGGAAATATTGAAGAAACACCGAGGAGCTATTGGCTACACTCTTGATGACTTGAAGGGGATTTCTCCCTCTATTTGCCAACATGCCATTAATATGGAAGATGATGCAAAGCCTGTTGTTGAACATCAGCGTCGTCTAATTCCTAAGATGAAGGATGTGGTAAGAAATGAGGTATTAAGACTTCTTGAAGCTGGTATTATATATCCTATTGCTGATAGTAGATGGGTTAGTCATGTGCATTGTGTTCCTAAGAAAGGAGGAATGACTGTTGTGCCTAATGATAATGATGAGCTCATACCTCAAAGAGTAGTTGTAGGGTATAGAATGTGCATTGATTATCGAAAAGTTAATAAGGTTACTAAGAAAGATCATTACCCTTTGCC
Source organism: Lolium multiflorum (assembly GCA_030979885.1). Lineage (NCBI taxonomy): Eukaryota > Viridiplantae > Streptophyta > Magnoliopsida > Poales > Poaceae > Lolium > Lolium multiflorum. Next base: position 207,870,853 of record CM061751.1, read on the forward strand.
TTTTATTGATCAAATGTTAGAAAGGTTATCCAAAAATACTCATTTTTGCTTTCTTGATGGTTATTCTGGGTTTTCACAAATTGCTGTTAAAACTAAGGATCAAGAGAAAACCACTTTCACTTGTCCCTATGGAACTTATGCTTATAGACGCATGCCTTTTGGTTTATGTAATGCCCCTGCTACTTTTCAAAGATGCATGTCTGCTATTTTTCATGGCTTTTGCGAGAATATTGTAGAGGTATTCATGGACGATTTTTCTGTCTATGGGAATTCTTTTGATAATTGCTTGCGAAACCTTGATAAAGTTTTGCAGAGATGTGAAGAAACTAACCTTGTTCTTAATTGGGAGAAATGCCACTTTATGGTTAATGAAGGAATTGTATTGGGACATAAAATTTCTGAGAGAGGTATTGAAGTTGATAGAGCTAAAGTTGAAGCAATTGAGAAGATGCCCTATCCTAGGGATGTTAAAGGTATTCGTAGTGTTCTTGGTCATGCTAGGTTTTATAGGAGGTTTATTAAAGACTTCTCCAAAATTTCAAAACCTCTTACTAATCTTCTTCAAAAAGATGTACCTTTTGTTTTTGATGATGATTGTAAGGAAGCTTTTGAAACTCTAAAGAAAGCCTTAACAATTGCTCCTATAGTTGAACCTCCTGATTGGAACTTACCATTTGAAATTATGTGTGATGCTAGTGATTTTGCTGTAGGCGCTGTTCTTGGACAGCGAGTAAATAAAAAATTGAATGTTATTCATTATGCTAGTAAAACCCTTGATGCTGCTCAAAGAAATTATGCTACTACTGAAAAAGAATTGTTAGCTGTAGTCTTTGCTTGTGATAAGTTTAGATCTTATATTGTTGATTCAAAAGTTACAATTCATACTGATCATGCTGCAATTAGATACCTTATGCAAAAGAAAGATGCTAAGCCAAGGCTTATTAGATGGGTACTTCTTTTGCAAGAATTTGATTTACATATTGTAGATAGGAAAGGTGCTGATAATCCTGTTGCTGATAATTTGTCTAGATTGAAAAATATTGCTTATGATCCTGTTCCTGTTAATGATAGTTTTCCAAATGAACAATTGGCTGTAATAAAGGTGAGCTCGCGAGACAGTCCTTGGTATGCTGATTATGCTAACTTTATTGTTTCCAAGTACTTGCCTCCAACCTTTTCAGCTCAGCAAAGGAGGAAATTCTTTTATGACTTGAGGCATTATTTCTGGGATGACCCACACTTATATAAAGAAGGAGTGGATGGTATTATGCGAAGATGTGTTCCCGAATATGAACAGCAAGAGATATTGAGTAAATGTCATGGTAGTGCTTATGGAGGACATCACGCCGGAGATAGAACCGCACAAAAGGGTTTACAATCAGGTTTTTATTGGCCAACTCTCTTCAAAGATGCAAGGAAGTTTATTTTATCTTGCGATGAATGTCAAAGGGTTGGTAATATCTCCAGACGCAATGAAATGCCTATGAATTATACTCTTGTTATTGAACCGTTTGATTGTTGGGGATTTGACTTCATGGGACCTTTTCCCTCTTCAGAAGGTAACACTCATATACTTGTTGCTGTTGATTGATACGTCTCCGACGTATCGATAATTTCTTATGTTCCATGCCACATTATTGATGATATCTACATGTTTTATGCATACTTTATGTCATATTTATGCATTTTCCAGCGCTAACCTATTAACGAGATGCCGAAGAGCTAGTTGCTGTTTTCTGTTGTTTTTGGTTTCAGAAATCCTAGTAAGGAAATATTCTCGGAATTGGACGAAATCAACGCCCAGGGGCCTATTTTGCCACGAAGCTTCCAAGTCAGAGAGACGAAGTGGGGCCACGGGGCGCCGCCACACTAGGGCGGCGCGGCCTACAGGGGGCCCGCACGGCCCTAGCGTGTGGGGCCGCCGTGACGCCTCCGACTCCGCCCTTCTGCCTACTTAAGGTCTTCGTCGCGAAACCCCAGTACCGAGAGCCACGATACGGAAAACCTTCCAGAGACGCCGCCGCCAATCCCATCTCGGGGATTCAGGAGATCGCCCGGCACCCTGCCGGAGAGGGGAATCATCTCCCGGAGGACTCTTCACCGCCATGGTCGCCTCCGGAGTGATGAGTGAGTAGTTCACCCTGGACTATGGGTCCATAGCAGTAGCTAGATGGTCGTCTTCTCCTAATTGTGCTTCATTGTCGGGTCTTGTGAGCTGCCTAACATGATCAAGATCATCTATCTGTAATTCTATATGTTGTGTTTGTTGGGATCCGATGGATAGAGAATACTATGCTATGTTGATTATCAATCTATTATCTATGTGTTGTTTATGATCTTGCATGCTCTCCGTTATTAGTAGAGGCTCTGGCCAAGTTTTTAGTAACTCCAAGAGGGAGTATTTATGCTCGATAGTGGGTTCATGCCTCCATTAAATCTGGGACAGTGACAGAAAGTTCTAAGGTTGTGGATGTGCTGTTGCCACTAGGGATAAAACATCGATGCTATGTCTAAGGATGTAGTTGTTTATTACATTACGCACCATACTTAATGCAATTGTCTGTTGTTTGCAACTTAATACTGGAAGGGGTTCGGATGATAACCTGAAGGTGGACTTTTTAGGCATAGATGCATGCTGGATAGCGGTCTATGTACTTTGTCGTAATGCCTAATTAAATCTCACAATACTCATCATATCATGTATGTGCATGGTCATGCCCTCTTTATTTGTCAATTGCCCAACTGTAATTTGTTCACCCAACATGCTTATTCTTATCGGAGAGACGCCTCTAGTGAACTGTGGACCCCGGTCCATTCTTAACATCGAATACAATCTACTGCAATACTTGTTCTACTGTTTTCTGCAAATAATCATCATCCACACTATACATCTAATCCTTTGTTACAGCAAGCCGGTGAGATTGACAACCTCACTGTTACGTTGGGACAAAGTACTTTGGTTGTGTTGTGCAGGTTCCACGTTGGCGCCGGAATCCCTGGTGTTGCGCCGCACTACACTTCGCCGCCATCAACCTTCAACGTGCTTCTTGGCTCCTCTTGGTTCGATAAACCTTGGTTTCTTGCTGAGGGAAAACTTGCCGCTGTCGCATCACACCTTCCTCTTGGGGTTCCCAACGGTCGCGTGATGTACGCGTATCAAGACTGTTTTTCGGCGCGGTTGAGATCAAGACACGCTGCAAGGGGAGTCTCCACCTCCAATCTCTTTACTTTGTTTTTGTCTTGCTTTGTTTTATTTAGTACTTTGTTTGCTGCACTAAATCAAAATACAAAAAAATTAGTTGCTAGTTTTGCTTTATTTGGTATCTTGTTTGCTATATTAAAAACACACAAAAATTAGTTACTTGCATTTACTTCACTTACTTCATCATGTTTCCTCTTAATTTTACTGTAAAAGATATACATGTGGGACAAGGGTCTATAATTGGTAGAGATAATATAGAAGAATTTTTCACCCATGTTAGTATGCATGAAGATCTTAAAGATATACCCCTTGCAAAAGCTGTCCCTACCTATGAAGATGCCTCTGTTTGTTTGGTACGCATGATGGAAGCTAGATTTATTAGTCTCAACCCCATGATACAACACATGTTTCTTACACTTTCTGATATGGAGAGGGGAGAAAAGAGAGATTTTGTTTTAAAAGTCCTAGTGCGAGAATTTGAGGATATAGCCAAAGAAGCTAGAAAAGTTTTCATTAAGCATAAGAGGCTTGGTATGTTCACCGATTTTAAAAGAACACTTGAAAAGATGGATATGGATAGAATTAAGTACACTAATAATGTTAATGATGGTGGGGAGATTAAAGCACCAATACCTTGTAAGCTCCTAGCAATGCATGAAGCTCTAGATGATAATTATGCTTGGCTTGTTCCTGAAAATTTGTTTGATGAGAGTAGCAAGCCCAAGACTAATGAAAAGGGAGCCTCTGAAACTTATGTATCCAAAATACAATGCATGGTTGAGAAAACTCCAAACCCCGCTGTTGATGCTTCGTCTCTTGATAATACTTGATACACACTTTCTGCGCCTAGCTGAAAGGCGTTAAAGAAAAGCGCTTATGGGAGACAACCCATGATTTTACTACTGCACTTTTATTTAATATTTGAGTCTTGGAAGTTGTTACTACTGTAGCAACCTCTCCTTATCTTAGTTTTGTTGCATTGTTGTGCCAAGTAAAGTCGTTGATAGTAAGGTTCATACTAGATTTGGATTACTGCGCAGAAACAGATTTCTTGCTGTCACGAATCTGGGCCTAATTCTCTGTAGGTAACTCAGAAAATTATGCCAATTTACGTGAGTGATCCACAGATATGTACGCAACTTTCATTAAATTTTAGCATTTTCATTTGAGCAAGTCTGGTGCCTCTTAGAAATTCATCTTTACGAACTGTTCTGTTTTGACAGATTCTGCCTTTTATTTCGCATTGCCTGTTTTGCTATGCTTGATGGATTTTTCGATTCCATTAACTTTCAGTAGCTTTGTGCAATGTCCAGAAGTGTTAAGAATGATTATGTCACCTCTGAACATGTGAATTTTGACTATTCACTAACCCTCTAATGAGTTGTTTGAGTTTAGTGTGGAGGAAGTTTTCAAGGATCAAGAGAGGGAGATGATACAATATGATCAAGGAGAGTGAAAGCTCTAAGCTTGGGGATGCCCCGGTGGTTCACCCATATTTCAAGAAGACTCAAGCGTCTAAGCTTGGGGATGCCCAAGGCATCCCTTTCTTCATCGACAACATTATCAGGTTCCTCTAGTGAAACTATATTTTTATTCCATCACATCTTATGTACTTTGCTTGGAGCGTCGGTTTGTTTTTGTTTTTGTTTTGTTTGAATAAAATGGATCCTAGCATTCATTGTGTGGGAGAGAGACACGCTCCGCTGTTGCATATGGACAAATATGTCCTTAGGCTTTACTCATAGTATTCATGGCGAAGGTTGAATCTTCTTCGTTAAATTGTTATATGGTTGGAAACGGGAAATGCTACATGTAGTAATTGGTAAAATGTCTTGGATAATTTGATACTTGGCAATTGTTGTGCTCATGTTTAAGCTCTTGCATCATATACTTTGCACCTATTAATGAAGAAATACATAGAGCTTGCTAAAATTTGGTTTGCATAATTGGTCTCTCTAAGGTCTAGATAATTTCTAGTAGGGATTTCTATTTTCGTGCCCCTGGTTCGTTAGTTGTACTCAGTTTTCCCCAGTCCCTTAGTTTTTCCTCAGTTTTCACCTCCTCTAGTTTGAAACACCCACAAGTGCTGGAACGGCCGGTAGCCATCAGGTCAGAGGCCTTGACCGTTAGTCTGACCGGGTGGGGCCGCACAGGGGCAGCTCCTCCCTGACCGTCTCGTGCTGACGGGTAGGGTCAGGAGACACGTCGGAGCAGCCATCCATCTATCGCTGACGTGTGGGCCGTTTTATGTCATGATTTTATACGCGTTGCTGCCAATGACAAATGGGGCCGCTCTATAGGGCTGCCGCAGTCAATGACCAGTGGGGTCGTATATTTTTCAGGAAAAGACATATATTGCCGCTCTGTGGGGCTGCCGCAGCCAATGACCAGTGGGGTCGTCTATTTATTTAGAGAAAATCATATATTGCCGCTCTGTGGAGCCTCCGCAGCCAATGACCAGTGGGGTCGTATATTTTTCAGGAAAAGACATATATTGCCGCTCTGTGGGGCTGCCGCAGCCAATGACCAGTGGGGTCGTCTATTTATTTAGAGAAAATCATATATTGCCGCTCTGTGGGGCAGCCAATGACCAGTGGGGTCGTATATTTTTCAGGAAAAGACATATTGCCGCTCTGTGGGGCTGCCGCAGCCAATGACCAGTGGGGTCGTCTATTTATTTAGAGAAAATCATATATTGCCGCTCTGTGGGGCCTCCGCAGCCAATGACCAGTGGGGTCGTCTATTTTTCAGGAAAAGACACATATTGCCGCTCTGATATATGTCTTTAGAGAATATCATAGAGAGAAGCAACAAGTTCGCTAATTAATTATTCTTAAGCTAGACCGGAGAACCGCTGGCAGCTCGTTCCCCACCGTCGGACGGAGCAGCCATCGCCGGCGCCTCGTCGCGCCGCCGGCTCTGTCCCCCGGCGGCGTCGGACGGACTGCGGCGCTGCACGTCAACCACGGCTCCAGCACTTGTTTCGTCCGCACGCATTGTACCCACCGCAGGAAAGTCCGCCGCAAGCAGATCCACCGCCCACGACGACCGGGATTTGTTCCGCGCACCAATTGGTAGTATAGCTTGGTAAGACCTCCGCTTCTGCCTCCCCCGCCCCCTAATCGATTCGGTTCCCGTAATTTATTGGAGTTTGCAGGTACGAAATAGTCCTCAATGTCTGGTCGTAGCGGGTACACCGGCGAGGGTGGGGATTCGATCATGTCGTGGCCACGTTCTACTTCTCCTACCTCGTCGGAAGTGCAGGTATCTAGCTTCAGCTCTCTGTACTACCGTTGATTTGAAGTTCCGCCATGGCCTGTTGGAGTGATTTCAGTTGTTCTTTTTTCCATTATTGTTACAGTTAGCCAGGCAAGCCGATGATCCATGGTACATTGCATACCAAGATGAATCAACCCAGTGGTGTAGCCAGAGGATGGATTTGGAGGAGAAGGTGGCCAATTTAGGTGATGAATTGGCCCGTAAAAACCTGATGATATTCGAGCTGAAGCGTATTGTGGAGGAAGAAAAGAAGAATTCAGAGCTTATTCGCAAGGAGAAGTTGAGAGTTGAGACAGATCTTGCCGTATTTGATCAAGTGGTAGAAAATCTAGAACATGAACTTAAAGTGATGGGAGAGGAGAAAAGTAGATTCATCTGTGCAGTTTTATTAGGTGTCATCCCTGTCCTAGCAGTTATGTGGTTCTGGTAGACGATTTAGTATAGAATTGTTATTCAGTAGATGGCTCTAACCACTGTATTTTGTTGTGGCTCTAAGCACTGTATTTTGGCGTACAATTTCCTAGTTGTGCTAAGTAATGCGCGCGATAATTTTAGCATGCATGAACATTTTATAAAAGTGAAGGGATCCCAAAAGTGAAAGCATGTACCAGCCTCCGGATCAAATACATATCAATATCTTCCCAATCAAGTTGGGATAGAATTCAAATCATACATACGGATGTACATGGACACATCAAGAACGTGGAGAAGCTTTTTTTGAGACGGAGGTAGTAGTTCGAACAATTTTATCCCAATTGGAAATTGAAAAATACAAATTTATCATAATTTATCCCAATTTGCGGCGTCGAACACGGCCGCGCAGCGATGGGCAAGAAAGGCCGGGACGACGGGCGGCTGAGGGGTGGTCATCTGCGCCATCCGCCGTTGAAGCGATGTTATCGGCGATGGCTTCAATGTTCGTGGCATCGATGACCATTGTCGGAACCGCCGCTGTCTTGGTGTACTTCATCAGCGACGGATCTGCGGAGGGCTGGATCGGCGGCTTTGCAGCGCGGTTGTAGGTGATGGCTTCAATGTTCGTGGCATCGATGACCACTGTCGGAACCGCCGCTGTCTTGGTGTACTTCATCAGCGACGGATCTGCGGAGGGCTGGATCGGCGGCTTTGCAGCGCGGTTGTAGGCGATGGCTTCAATGTTCGTGGCATCGATGACCACTGTCGGCACGGCCGCCGTCTTGTTGTCCTTCATCAGCAACGGATCTGAGGAGGGCAACGGAAGTGAGACATCAACAGGCTCCGACATTGAATGCTGGATCTGCGCCGTCGAAGCGATGTTGTAGGCGATGGCTTCAATGTTCGTGGCATCGATGACCACTGTCGGCACGGCCGCCGTCTTGGTGTTCTTCATCATTCAACAGATCTGAGAAGAGAAACGAAAGTGAGACAGAGAGAGACATTTCAACTATTTCTGACGGTTAGATCCTCACCGGCACTCTTAGATCCGCGCCGCCGCACGCCACGCACGGTTAGATCCGCGCCGCCGCACGCACGGTTAGATCCGCGCCGCCGCGACCGCCGGAGTAAGAGAGGAAATAGGAGAGAGGAAGATGCGACTGGAATATGCGACTGCCAGGGTTGGTAGGTATGTGCTCTGCTCTTGTCTCCGTATGCGTCCATCGTGGTAGAGAGAGATATACAGGCCGTCCGATCATAAATGATCGAACGGTGCAAGCGTTCGTTGAGCTTTCAACCAACCAAGATCCGTGTGACATACATCTCGACCAATCAGAGATCAGCCAGTGAGTACAAGTTAGGAAAACTGAGTAGAACTAAGAGGGGGAAAAGTGAGGAAATGTTTATCGGAAGGGCAAAACTGAGTAGGACTGAGTAAAACAAGTGGGCCCGGAGGGGAAAACTGAGTAACACTAAGTAAAACAGGGGCACCCAAATAATAAAGGGACTAAGGGAAATTGAAGCTTTTGGCATAAAAATTGTAAAATTGTGTTATTTGAACAATATATTACATTTTGGCCGACTAGATATTGTTTGCAATTCAAAGATACACAAGTGTGACGAATTTGGACTCATTTGGACAAAGTTTGTAAGCATAGTGGGTATTTGGGAGGTGTATTGAGCAGAAAGCCCTGCATCTTCATATCTAGTAGCTCATGGACTAGGAAGTGGTTTTGAAGCTTTTGGCATAAAAACTTCATATCTCTATATTTCCTTTTCCATTATTATTTCTCTAGGTTGTAGGTAACATAACAAGGCTCCATGGGAAGGTTCCACCATGTTTTGAATTATTTTGAATTGAACCCTAAAACCCTAAAACCCTAAAACCCTAAACCCTAGAGAAAATGATAAATGTGGCTTAAATGTGGCATACAAATTGTTCATACAAATTCAAATTGTTGAACACAAAGGCATCCCCAATACAAATTGTTCATACAAATTCAAATTGTTCATAGAAATTCAAATTGTTCAACACAAAGGCATCCCCAATACAAATTGTTCAACACAAAGGGATCCCCAATACAAAGGGAACCCCAATACAAATTGTTCATACAAATTCAAATTAGTTGTTCAGAATAAAATCTTTCTCTTGCTCCTGGTGTGACTCGCCGGGGCCACCACCTTACTCCGGGGAACCCCAAGAGGAAGGTGTGATGCGTACCGGCAAGTTTTCCCTCAGTATGAAACCAAGGTTTATCGAACCGTAGGAGCCAAGAAGCACGTTGAAGGTTGATGGCGGCGAGATGTAGTGCGGCGCAACACCAGGGATTCGGCGCCAACGTGGAACCTGCACAACACAAACCAAGTACTTTGCCCCAACGAAGCAGCGAGGTTGTCAATCTCACCGGCTTGCTGTAACAAAGGATTAGATGTATAGTGTGGATGATGATTGTTTGCAGAAAACAGTAGAACAGTATTGCAGTAGATTGTATTTCAGTAAAGAGAATTGGACCGGGGTCCACAGTTCACTAGAGGTGTCTCTCCCATAAGATAAACAACATGTTGGGTGAACAAATTACAGTTGGGCAATTGACAAATAGAGAGGGCATGACCATGCACATACATATTATGATGAGTATTGTGAGATTTAATTGGGCATTACGACAAAGTACATAGACCGCTATCCAGCATGCATCTATGCCTAAAAAGTCCACCTTCAGGTTATCATCCGAACCCCCTCCCGTATTAAGTTGATAACAACAGACAATTGCATTAAGTATTGCGCGTAATGTAATCAGTAACTACATCCTCGAACATAGCACCAATGTTTTATCCCTAGTGGCAACAGCACATCCATAATCTTAGAGGTTTCTCTCACTCCCCCAGATTCACGGAGACATGAACCCACTATCGAGCATAAATACTCCCTCTTGGAGTTACTAGCATCAACTTGGCCAGAGCATCTACTAATAACGGAGAGCATGCAAGATCATAAACAACACATAGACATGAATTGATAATCAACATAACATAGTATTCTCTATTCATCGGATCCCAACAAACAAAACATATAGAATTACAGATAGATGATCTTGATCATGTTCGGCAGCTCACAAGACCCGACAATTAAGCACAATGGGGAGAAGACAACCATCTAGCTACGCTATGGACCCATAGTCCAGGGGTAGACTACTCACACACACATCACCGGAGGCGACCATGGCGGCGTAGAGTCCTCCGGGAGATGATTCCCCTCTCCGGCAGGGTGCCGGAGGCGATCTCCCTGAAGCCCCGAGATGGGATTGGCGGCGGCGGCGTCTGGAAGGTTTTCCGTATCGTGGCTCTCGGTGGGGGTTTCGCGACGAAGGCTATTTGTAGGCGGAAGGGCAGGTCAAGGGGCGTCACGAGGGGCCCACACTATAGGTCGGCGCGGCCAGGGCTTGGGCCGCGCCGCCCTATGGTGTCGCCACCTCGTGGCCCCACTTCGTCTCCTCTTCGGTCTTCTGGAAGCTTCATGGCAAAATAGGACCCGGGCGTTGATTTCGTCCAATTCCGAGAATATTTCCTTACTAGGATTTCTGAAACCAAAAACAGCAGAAAACAGGCACTTCGGCATCTTGTTAATAGGTTAGTTCCAGAAAATGCACGAATATGACATAAAGTGTGCATAAAACATGTAGATATCATCAATAATGTGGCATGGAACATAAGAAATTATCGATACGGAGACGTATCAGCATCCCCAAGCTTAGTTCTGCTCGTCCCGAGCAGGTAAACGATAAACAAAGATAATTTCTGGAGTGACATGCCATCATAACCTTGATCATACTATTTGTAAGCATATGTAGTGAATGCAGCGATCAAAACAATGTAAATGACATGAGTAAACAAGTGAATCATATAGCAAAGACTTTTCATGAATAGTACTTCAAGACAAGCATCAATAAGTCTTGCATAAGAGTTAACTCATAAAGCAATAATTCATAGTAAAAGCATTGAAGCAACACATAGGAAGATTAAGTTTCAGCGGTTGCTTTCAACTTGTAACATGTATATCTCATGGATATTGTCAACATAGAGTAATATAATAAGTGCAATATGCAAGTATGTAGGAATCAATGCACAGTTCACACAAGTGTTTGCTTCTTGAGATGGAGAGAAATAGGTGAACTGACTCAACGTAAAAGTAAAAGAATGGTCCTTCAAAGAGGGAAGCATCGATTGCTATATTTGTGCTAGAGCTTTGGTTTTGAAAACAAGAAACAATTTTGTCAACGGTAGTAATAAAGCATATGCGTCATGTAAATTATATCCTACAAGTTGCAAGCATCATGCATAGTATACTAATAGTGCCCGCACCTTGTCCTAATTAGCTCGGATTACCTGGATTATCACCGCAATACATATGTTTTAACCAAGTGTCACAAAGGGGTACCTCTATGCCGCCTGTACAAAGGTCTAAGGAGAAAGCTCGCATCGGATTTCTCGCTATTGATTATTCTCAACTTAGACATCCATACCGGGACAACATAGACAACAGATAATGGACTCCTCTTTTATGCATAAGCATGTAGCAACAATTAATTTTCTCATTTGAGATTGAGGATATTGTCCAAAACTGAAACTTCCACCATGGATCATGGCTTTAGTTAGCGGCCCAATGTTCTTCTCTAACAATATGCATGCTCTAACCATAAGGTGGTAGATCGCCCTTACTTCAGACAAGACGAACATGCATAGCAACTCACATGATATTCAACAAAGAGTAGTTGATGGCGTCCCCAGTGAACATGGTTATCGCACAACAAGCAACTTAATAAGAGATAAAGTGCATAAGTACATATTCAATACCACAATAGTTTTTAAGCTATTTGTCCCATGAGCTATATATTGTACAGGTAGAGGATAGAAATTTTAAAGGTAGCACTCAAACAATTTACTTTGGAATGGCGGAGAAATACCATGTAGTAGGTAGGTATGGTGGACACAAATGGCATAGTGGTTGGCTCAAGTATTTTGGATGCATGAGAAGTATTCCCTCTCGATACAAGGTTTAGGCTAGCAAGGCTATTTGAAACAAACACAAGGATGAAGCGGTGCAGCAAAACTCACATAAAAGACATATTGAAAACATTATAAGACTCTACACCGTCTTCCTTGTTGTTCAAACTCAATACTAGAAATTATCTAGACTTTAGAGAGACCAAATATGCAAACCAAATTTTAGCATGCTCTATGTATTTCTTCATTAATGGGTGCAAAGTATATGATGCAAGAGCTTAAACATGAGCACAACAATTTCCAAGTATCACATTATCCAAGACATTTTAGCAATTACTACATGTATCATTTTCCAATTCCAACCATATAACAATTTAACGAAGAAGAAACTTCGCCATGAATATTATGAGTAGAGCCTAAGGACATACTTGTCCATATGCTACAGCGGAGCGTGTCTCTCTCCCACAAAGTGAATGCTAGGATCCATTTTATTAAAACAAAACAAAAACAAACCGACGCTCCAAGCAAAACACATAAGATGTGATGGAATAAAAATATAGTTTCAGGGGAGGAACCTGATAATGTTATCGATGAAGAAGGGGATGCCTTGGGCATCCCCAAGTTTAGACGCTTGAGTCTTCTTGATATATGCAGGGGTGAACCACGGGGCATCCCCAAGCTTAGAGCTTTCACTCTCCTTGATCATGTTGTATCATCTCCCTCTCTTGATCCTTGAAAACTTCCTCCACACCAAACTTAGAACAACTCATTAGAGGGTTAGTGGACAATCAAAATATACATGTTCAGAGGTGACATAATCATTCTTAACACTTCTGGACATTGCACAAAGCTACTGAAAGTCAATGGAATCGAAATATCCATCGAACATAACAAAACTGGCAATGCGAAATAAAAGGCAGAATCTGTCAAAACAGAACAGTTCGTATTGACGAATTTTATCGAGGCACCAGACTTGCTCAAATGAAAATGCTCAAATTGAATGAAAGTTGAGTACATATCTGAGGATCACTCACGTAAATTGGCATAATTTTCTGAGTTACCTACAGAGAATTTTTCCCAGATTCGTGACAGCAAAGAAATCTGTTTCTGCGCAGTAATCCAAATCTAGTATGAACTTTTCTATCAACGACTTTACTTGGCACAACAAAATACTAAACTAAGATAAGGAGAGGTTGCTACAGTAGTAAACAACTTCCAAGACACAAAATAAAAATAAAGTACTGTAGTAAAAACATGGGTTGTCTCCCATAAGCGCTTTTCTTTAACGCCTTTCAGCTAGGCGCAGAAAGTGTGTATCAAGTATTATCAAGAGACGAAGTGTCAACATTATAATTTGTTCTAATAATAGAATCAAAAGGTAACTTCATTCTCTTTCTAGGGAAGTGTTCCATACCTTTCTTGAGAGGAAATTGATATTTAATATTACCTTCCTTCATATCAATGATAGCACCAACAGTTCGAAGAAAAGGTCTTCCCAATATAATGGGACAAGATGCATTGCATTCAATATCCAAGACAACAAAATCAACGGGGACAAGGTTATTGTTAACGGTAATGCGAACATTATCAACTTTCCCCAAAGGTTTCTTTGTAGAATGATCAGCAAGATTAACATCCAAATAACAATTTTTCAATGGTGGCAAGTCAAGCATATTATAGATTTTCTTAGGCATAACAGAAATACTTGCACCAAGATCACATAAAGCATTACAATCAAAATCTTTAACCTTCATCTTAATGATGGGCTCCCAACCATCCTCTAGCTTTCTAGGAATAGAAGCTTCGCGCTCTAGTTTCTCTTCTCTAGCTTTTATGAGAGCATTTGTAATATGTTGCGTGAAAGCCAAATTTATAGCACTAGCATTAGGACTTTTAGCAAGTTTTTGCAAGAACTTTATAACTTCAGAGATGTGGCAATCATCAAAATTCAAACCATTATAATCTAAAGCAATGGGATCATCATCCCCAATGTTGGAAAAAATTTCAGCAGTTTTATCACAGGCAGTTTCAGCAGTTTTAGCAGTTTCAGGCAGTTTCTCGCGCTTTGCATTAGAAGTGGAAACATTGCTAACACCAATTCTTTTATTAGTATTAGTAGGAGGTGCAGCAACTTGTGTAGCATTAGCATTACTAGTGGTGGTAATAGTCCAAACTTTAGCTATATTATCTTCTTTTTCATTTTCTTCTCTTTCCCACCTAGCACGCAATTCGGCCATCAATCTTATATTCTCATTAATTCTAACTTGGATGGCATTTGCTGTAGTAACAATTTTATTATGATGATTTTCATTAGGCATAACTTTCGATTTCAAAAGATCAACATCAGCAGCAAGACTATCGACTTTAGAAGCAAGTATATCAATTTTCCCAAGCTTTTCTTCAACAGATTTGTTAAAAGCAGTTTGTGTACTAATAAATTCTTTAAGCATGGCTTCAAGTCCAGGGGGTGTGTTCCTATTATTGTTGTAAGAATTCCCATAAGAATTACCATAGCCGTTGCCATTATTATAAGGATATGGCCTATAGTTGTTACTAGAATTGTTCCGGTAAGCATTATTGTTGAAATTATTATTTTTAATGAAGTTGACATCAACATGTTCTTCTTGTGCAACCAATGAAGCTAACGGAACATTATTAGGATCAACATTTGTCCTATCATTCACAAGCATAGACATAATAGCATCAATCTTATCACTCAAGGAAGAGGTTTCTTCGACAGAATTTACCTTCTTACCTTGTGGAGCTCTTTCCGTGTGCCATTCAGAGTAATTGATCATCATATTATCAAGAAGCTTTGTTGCTTCACCAAGAGTGATGGACATAAAGGTACCTCCAGCAGCTGAATCCAATAGGTTCCGCGAAGAAAAATTCAGTCCTGCATAAAAGGTTTGGATGATCATCCAAGTAGTCAGTCCATGGGTTGGGCAATTTTTAACCAAAGATTTCATTCTTTCCCATGCTTGTGCAACATGTTCAGTATCTAATTGTTTAAAATTCATTATGCTACTCCTCAAAGATATAATTTTAGCAGGGGGATAATATCTACCAATAAAAGCATCCTTGCATTTAGTCCATGAATCAATACTATTCTTAGGCAGAGATAGCAACCAATCTTTAGCTCTTCCTCTTAGTGAGAAAGGGAACAATTTTAATTTTATAATGTCACCATCTACATCTTTATATTTTTGCATTTCACACAATTCAACAAAATTATTGAGATGGGCAGCAGCATCATCAGAACTAACACCAGAAAATTGCTCTCGCATAACAAGATTCAGTAAAGCAGGTTTAATTTCAAAGAATTCTGCTGTAGTAGCAGGTGGAGCAATAGGTGTGCATAAGAAATCATTATTATTTGTGGTTGTGAAGTCACACAACTTAGTATTTTCAGGAGTACCCATTTTAGCAGCAGTAAATAAAATAAACTAGATAAAGTAAATGCAAGTAACTAATTTTTTTGGGTTTTTGATATAGCAAACAAGATAGCAAATAAAGTAAAACTAGCAACTAATTTTTTTGTATTTTGATTTAGTGCAGCAAACAAAGTAGTAAATAAAACTAAGCAAGACAAAAACAAAGTAAAGAGATTGGGATGTGGAGACTCCCCTTGCAGCGTGTCTTGATCTCCCCGGCAACGGCGCCAGAAAAAGCTGCTTGATACGCGTACAGCACGCGTCCGTTGGGAACCCTGATACGTCTCTGACGTATCGATAATTTCTTATGTTCCATGCCACATTATTGATAATATCTACATGTTATATGCACATTTTATGTCATATTCGTGCATTTTCTGGAACTAACCTATTAACAAGATGCCGAAGTGCCGTTCTTTGTTTCTGCTATTTTTGGTTTCAGAAATCCTAGTAACGAAATATTCTCGGAATTGGACGAAATCAACGCCCATGTTCCTATTTTGCCCGGAAGCATCCAGACACGAGAACCGCCGAGAGGGGGCACGGGCCCACCAAACCATAGGCGGCGCGGCCTAGGGGTGGCCCGCGCCGCCCTATAGTGTGGGCCCCCCAGAAGTCCACCGACCTTGCCCTTCCGCCTATTTAAAGCCTCCGTCGTGAAAACCCTGATACGTTCGACGAAACCCACAGAAACCTTCCAGAGCCGCCGCCATCGCGAAGCCAAGATGGGGGACGAGTCTCTGTTCGGCACGCCGCCGGGACGGGGAAGTGCCCGGAAGGCTTCTCCATCGACACCACCGCCATCTTCATCAACGCTGCTGTCTCCCATGAGGAGGGAGTAGTTCTCCATCGAGGCTCGGGGCTGTACCGGTAGCTATGTGGTTCATCTCTCTCCTATGTACTTCAATACAATAATCTCATGAGCTGCCTTACATGATTGAGATTCATATGATGATGCTTGTAATCTAGATGTCGTTATGCTAGTCAAGTGAATTTTACTTATGTGATCTCCGGAGACTCCTTGTCCCACGTGTGTAAAGGTGACAGTGTGTGCACCGTGTGGGTCTCTTAGGCTATATTTCACAGAATACTTATTCACTGTTATGAATGGCATAGTGAAGTGCTTATTTATATCTCTTTATGATTGCAATGTGTTTTGTATCACAATTTATCTATGTGCTACTCTAGTGATGTTATTAAAGTAGTTTTATTCCTCCTACACGGTGTAATGGTGACAGTGTGTGCATCCGTGTTAGTACTTGGTTTATGCTATGATTGTGATCTCCTGTAGATTACAAAGTTAACTATTGCTATGATAGTATTGATATGATCTATTCCTCCTTTCTTAGCATGAAGGTGACAGTGTGCATGCTATGTTAGTACTTGGTTTAGTGTGTTGATCTATCTTACACTCTAAGGTTATTTAAATATGAACATTGAATTGTGGAGCTTGTTAACTCCGGCATTGAGGGTTCGTGTAATCCTACGCAATGTGTTCATCATCCAACAAGAGAGTGTAGAGTATGCATTTATCTATTCTGTTATGTGATCAAAGTTGAGAGTGTCCACTAGTGAAAGTATGATCCCTAGGCCTTGTTCCTAAATACTGCTATCGCTTGTTTACTGTTTTACTGCGTTACTACTGCTTGTTTACTGTCCGGGTAAAGCACTTTTCTGGTGCCGTTGCTCTGCTTATTCATACCACTGTATTTCACTATCTCTTCGCCGAACTAGTGCACCTATTTGGTGTGTTGGGGACACAAGAGACTTCTTGCTTTGTGGTTGCAGGGTTGCATGAGAGGGATATCTTTGACCTCTTCCTCCCTGAGATCGATAAACCTTGGGTGATCCACTTAAGGGAAACTTGCTGCTGTTCTACAAACCTCTGCTCTTGGAGGCCCAACACTGTCTACAGGAAAAGGAGGGGGCGTAGACATCAAGCTATTTTCTGGCGCCGTTGATACGTCTCCGACGTATCGATAATTTCTTATGTTCCATGCCACATTATTGATGTTATCTACATGTTTTATGCACACTTTATGTCATATTCATTTTGGAACTAACCTATTAACAAGATGCCGAAGTGCCGGTTCTGTTTCTGCTGTTTTTGGTTTCAGAAATCCTAGTAACGAAATATTCTCGGAATTGGACGAAATCAACGCCCAGGGCCTATTTTGCCACGAAGCTTCCGAAGACCGAAGAGACGAAGTGGGGCCACGGGGGCCACACCCTAGGGGGCGCCCCTTGGCCGCGCGGCCCTGTGGTGTGGGGCCCTCGTGCCGCCTCGACCTGCCCTTCCGCCTACTTAAAGCCTCCGTTGCGAAACCCCAGACCGAGAGCCACGATACGGAAAACCTTCCAGAGACGCCGACACCACCGCCGCCGATCCCATCTCGGGGATCCAGGAGATCGCCTCCGCCTGCCGGAGAGGGGAATCATCTCCCGGAGGACTCTACGCCGCCATGGTCGCCTCCGGAGTGATGTGTGAGTAGTCTACCCCTGGACTATGGGTCCATAGCAGTAGCTAGATGGTTGTCTTCTCCCCATTGTGCTTCATTGTCGGATCTTGTGAGCTGCCTAACATGATGAAGATCATCTATCTGTAATTCTATATGTTGCGTTTGTTGGGATCCGATGAATAGAGAATACTTGTTATGTTGATTATCAAAGTTATATCTATGTGTTGTTTATGATCTTGCATGCTCTCCGTTACTAGTAGATGCTCTGGCCAAGTAGATGCTTGTAACTCCAAGAGGGAGTATTTATGCTCGATAGTGGGTTCATGCCTGCATTGACACCTGGGACAGTGACAGAAAGTTCTAAGGTTGTGTTGTGTTGTTGCCACTAGGGATAAAACATTGATGCTATGTCTAAGGATGTAGTTGTTGATTACATTACGCACCATACTTAATGCAATTGTATGTTGCTTTGCAACTTAATACTGGAGGGGGTTCGGATGATAACCTGAAGGTGGACTTTTTAGGCATAGATGCAGTTGGATGGCGGTCTATGTACTTTGTCGCAATGCCCAATTAAATCTCACTATACTCATCATGATATGTATGTGCATGGTCATGCCCTCTTTATTTGTCAATTGCCCAACTGTAATTTGTTCACCCAACATGCTGTTTATCTTATGGGAGAGACACCTCTAGTGAACTGTGGACCCCGGTCCAATTCTCTATACTGAAATACAATCTACTGCAATACTTGTTCTACTTTTTTCTGCAAACAATCATCTTCCACACAATACGGTTAATCCTTTGTTACAGCAAGCGGTGAGATTGACAACCTCACTGTTTCGTTGGGCAAAGTACTTTGGTTGTGTTGTGCAGGTTCCACGTTGGCGTCGGAATCTCTGGTGTTGCGCCGCACTACATCCCGCCGCCATCAACCTTCAACGTGCTTTTTGACTCCTACTGGTTCGATTAAACCTTGGTTTCTTACTGAGGGAAACTTGCCGCTGTGCGCATCACACCTTCCTCTTGGGGTTCCCAACGGACGTGTCAACCACACGCATCAAGCAAATTTCTGGCGCCGTTGCCGGGGAACTGAAGAAAAGTTACACCACAAAGATTTCTATCTCCCACGCCAACTTCACGCCAGCAGCAAATTTCTGGCGCCGTTGCCGGGGAGATCAAGACACGCTGCAAGGGGAGTCTCCACTTCTCAATCTCTTTACTTTGTTTTTGTCTTGCTTAGTTTTATTTACTACTTTGTTTGCTGCACTAAATCAAAATACAAAAAAATTAGTTGCTAGTTTTACTTTATTTGCTATCTTGTTTGCTATATCAAAAACACAAAAAAATTAGTTACTTGCATTTACTTTATCTAGTTTGCTTTATTTACTACTGCTAAAATGAGTAATCCTGAAGTTGAAGTTCGTACGTTTAAGCAACAAGGGGGAGAATGTTTAAGAGATGCTTGGTATAGAATTAGTAATGCCCATAATAGGTGCACTAAGAAACACTCCACCACTATTTTACTCAGGAATTTTTATGTTGGTATCTCTAGCTGGAATAGGTATGTTCTTGATTGTCTCGCGGGAGGTAACTTCCTAAGTACTCCTGCATTAGAAGCTAGCTGCATTATTGAGAGTCTATTTGGAATACCACCTGTTGATGAAGTTAAAATTGAAATCTCTCTTGAAGATGTTATGAAAAAATTGGAAACCATAGAGAAAAAATTTCCAAGTATTGAAACTAAATTGGAAATGTTACTTGATAAAACTGATGAACTTGATAAATCCTTAGGAGGAATTGATGAAAGAATTAGTGTCCTAGGAACTTGTGTTGTCCATGATGATCAAATTAATAGGATTGACGAACTTGAAAAAGCTATGGGAACCTTGGGTTCAACATTTTCTTCTCTTAAATATAAGGAGAAAGCTTATGTGGGTAAGGAGCAAAAGTTTATGTATGTCTCTAAAGTGCCTAAACCAAAGAAATATTATTATAGGCCTAAAATTGACAAAGCCCTTAGTACCACTACAGATGGAGGAGCTTATGATAACAATGCACCATCTCTTGATAATACTTGATACACACTTTCTGCGCCTAGTTGAAAGGCGTTAAAGAAAAGCGCTTATGGGAGACAACCCATGTTTTTACCTACAGTACTTTGTTTTTATTTTGTGTCTTGGAAGTTGTTTACTACTGTAGCAACCTCTCCTTATCTTAGTTTAGTGTTTTGTTGTGCCAAGTAAAGTCGTTGATAGAAAAGTTCATACTAGATTTGGATTACTGCGCAGAAACAGATTTCTTTGCTGTCACGAATCTGGGCTGTTTTCCCTGTAGGTAACTCAGAAAATTATGCCAATTTACGTGAGTGATCCTCAGATATGTATGCAACTTTCATTCAATTTGAGCATTTTCATTTGAGCAAGTCTGGTGCCTCGATAAAATTCGTCAATACGAACTGTTCTGTTTTGACAGATTCTGCCTTTTATTTCGCATTGCCTCTTTTGCTATGTTGGATGAATTTCTTTGATCCATTAATGTCCAGTAGCTTTATGCAATGTCCAGAAGTGTTAAGAATGATTGTGTCACCTCTGAATATGTTAATTTTTATTGTCGCTAACCCTCTAATGAGTTGTTCTAAGTTTGGTGTGGAGGAAGTTTTCAAGGATCAAGAGAGGAGTATGATGCAACATGATCAAGGAGAGTGAAAGCTCTAAGCTTGGGGATGCCCCGGTGGTTCACCCCTGCATATTCTAAGAAGACTCAAGCGTCTAAGCTTGGGGATGCCCAAGGCATCCCCTTCTTCATCGACAACATTATCAGGTTCCTCCCCTGAAACTATATTTTTATTCCATCACATCTTATGTGCTTTGCTTGGAGCGTCGGTTTGTTTTTGTTTTTTGTTTTGTTTGAATAAAATGGATCCTAGCATTCACTTTATGGGAGAGAGACACGCTCCGCTGTAGCATATGGACAAGTATGTCCTTAGTTTCTACTCATAGTATTCATGGCGAAGTTTCTTCTTCGTTAAATTGTTATATGGTTGGAATTGGAAAATGATACATGTAGTAATTGCTATAATGTCTTGGGTAATGTGATACTTGGCAATTATTGTGCTCATGTTTAAGCTCTTGCATCATATGCTTTGCACCCATTAATGAAGAAATACATAGAGCATGCTAAAATTTGGTTTGCATATTTGGTTTCTCTAAGGTCTAGATAATTTCTAGTATTGAGTTTGAACAACAAGGAAGACGGTGTAGAGTCTTATAATGTTTACAATATGTATTTTATGTGAGTTTTGCTGCACCGGTTCATCCTTGTGTTTGTTTCAAATAAGCCTTGCTAGCCTAAACCTTGTATCGAGAGGGAATACTTCTCATGCATCCAAAATACTTGAGCCAACCACTATGCCATTTGTGTCCACCATACCTACCTACTACATGGTATTTTCCGCCATTCCAAAGTAAATTGCTTGAGTGCTACCTTTAAAATTCCATCATTCACCTTTGCAATATATAGCTCATGGGACAAATAGCTTAAAAACTATTGTGGTATTGAATATGTAATTATGCACTTTATCTCTTATTAAGTTGCTTGTTGTGCGATAACCATGTTTACTGGGGACGCCATCAACTACTCTTTGTTGAATTTCATGTGAGTTGCTATGCATGTTCGTCTTGTCTGAAGTAAGAGAGATCTACCACCTTATGGTTAAGCATGCATATTGTTAGAGAAGAACATTGGGCCGCTAACTAAAGCCATGATCCATGGTGGAAGTTTCAGTTTTGGACAAATATCCTCAATCTCATATGAGAAAATTATTAATTGTTGTTACATGCTTATGCATAAAAGAGGAGTCCATTATCTGTTGTCTATGTTGTCCCGGTATGGATGTCTAAGTTGAGAATAATCAAAAGCGAGAAATCCAATGCGAGCTTTCTCCTTAGACCTTTGTACAGGCGGCATAGAGGTACCCCTTTGTGACACTTGGTTAAAACATGTGCATTGTGATGATCCGGTAGTCCAAGCTAATTAGGACAAGGTGCGGGCACTATTAGTACACTATGCATGAGGCTTGCAACTTGTAAGATATAATTTACATGATACATATGCTTTATTACTACCGTTGACAAAATTGTTTCATGTTTTCAAAATCAAAGCTCTAGCACAAATATAGCAATCGATGCTTTTCCTCTATGGAGGACCATTCTTTTACTTTCAATGTTGAGTCAGTTCACCTATTTCTCTCCACCTCAAGAAGCAAACACTTGTGTGAACTGTGCATTGATTCCTACATATTTGCTTATTGCACTTATTATATTACTCTATGTTGACAATATCCATGAGATATACATGTTATGAGTTGAAAGCAACCGCTGAAACTTAATCTTCCTTTGTGTTGCTTCAATGCCTTTACTTTGAATTATTGCTTTATGAGTTAACTCTTATGCAAGACTTATTGATGCTTGTCTTGAAGTGCTATTCATGAAAAGTCTTTGCTTTATGATTCACTTGTTTACTCATGTCATATACATTGTTTTGATCGCTGCATTCACTACATATGCTTTACAAATAGTATGATCAAGGTTATGATGGCATGTCACTCCAGAAATTATCTTTGTTATCGTTTTACCTGCTCGGGACGAGCAGAACTAAGCTTGGGGATGCTGATACGTCTCCGACGTATCGATAATTTCTTATGTTCCATGCCACATTATTGATGTTATCTACATGTTTTATGCACACTTTATGTCATATTCGTGCATTTTGGAACTAACCTATTAACAAGATGCCGAAGTGCCATTCTTTGTTTTCTGCTGTTTTTGGTTTCAGAAATCCTAGTAACGAAATATTCTCGGAATTGGACGAAATCAACGCCCAGGGGCCTATTTTGCCACGAAGCTTCCAGAAGAGAGAAGAGGAAGTGGGGCCACGAGGGCCACACCCTAGGGCGGCGCGGCCCCCTTGGCGCGCGGCAGCTGTGGTGTGGGGCCTCGTGCCGCCTCTGACCTGCCCTTCCGCCTACTTAAAGCCTCCGTTGCGAAAACCCCAGTACCGAGAGCCACGATACGGAAAACCTTCCAGAGACGCCGCCGCCGATCCCATCTCGGGGGATCCAGGAGATCGCCTCCGGCACCCTGCCGGAGAGAATCATCTCCCGGAGGACTCGACGCCATGGTCACCTCCGGAGTGATGTGTGAGTAGTCTACCCCTGGACTATGGGTCCATAGCAGTAGCTAGATGGTTGTCTTCTCCCCATTGTGCTTCATTGTCGGATCTTGTGAGCTGCCTAACATGATCAAGATCATCTATCTGTAATTCTATATGTTGCGTTTGTTGGGATCCGATGAATAGAGAATACTTGTTATGTTGATTATCAAAGTTATATCTATGTGTTGTTTATGATCTTGCATGCTCTCCGTTACTAGTAGATGCTCTGGCCAAGTAGATGCTTGTAACTCCAAGAGGGAGTATTTATGCTCGATAGTGGGTTCATGCCTGCATTGACACCTGGGACAGTGACAGAAAGTTCTAAGGTTGTGTTGTGTTGTTGCCACTAGGGATAAAACATTGATGCTATGTCTAAGGATGTAGTTGTTGATTACATTACACACCATACTTAATGCAATTGTCTGTTGCTTTGCAACTTAATACTGGAGGGGGTTCGGATGATAACCTGAAGGTGGACTTTTTAGGCATAGATGCAGTTGGATGGCGGTCTATGTACTTTGTCGTAATGCCCAATTAAATCTCACTATACTCATCATGATATGTATGTGCATGGTCATGCCCTCTTTATTTGTCAATTGCCCAACTGTAATTTGTTCACCCAACATGATGTTTATCTTATGGGAGAGACACCTCTAGTGAACTGTGGACCCCGGTCCAATTCTCTATACTGAAATACAATCTACTGCAATACTTGTTCTACTGTTTTCTGCAAACAATCATCTTCCACACAATACGGTTAATCCTTTGTTACAGCAAGCCGGTGAGATTGACAACCTCACTGTTTCGTTGGGGCAAAGTACTTTGGTTGTGTTGTGCAGGTTCCACGTTGGCGCCGGAATCTCTGGTGTTGCGCCGCACTACATCCCGCCGCCATCAACCTTCAACGTGCTTCTTGACTCCTACTGGTTCGATTAAACCTTGGTTTCTTGGGAAACTTGCCGCTGTGCGCATCACACCTTCCTCTTGGGGTTCCCAACGGACGTGTCAACCACACGCATCAGCCGTTGCCGGGGAGGAAAGGTAAAAGGCACTCATACTCCGGTTCCAGGTAACAGCACTTTTCTGGCGCCATTGTGTTTTGCTCGAAGCTATTTCCTTTAGATCCTGCAATTGCAACTTTTTGTTTCTCGTTTACACTAGTTAGGCATAATGGAAAACAACAAAAATATGAGAGATCTTTATGAACTTTATCTTGAATTAGGACATGATGTGTTTGAAGAGAGAATTAAAAAACCCATGGAACTTTATATGCATGCTAATGGGAATGTTATTAATATGAATGCTTTGAACACTATTGTTGCTAATGCCATGGAAAATTCTAAGCTTGGGGAAGCTGGTTTTGATGAGCATGATCTTTTTAGTCCCCCGGGCAATGAGGAGGAAATTTACTTTGATGATACTTTGCCTCCTATTTATGATGATTATAATGATAGTAGTCTTTTGTTACCACCTGTTATGGAGGATAAATTTGATTATGATTACAATATGCCTCCTATATTTGATGATGAGAATAATAATGATAGCTACTTTGTTGAATTTGCTCCCACTACAACTAATAAAATTGATTATGCTTATGTGGAGAGTAATAATTTTATGCATGAGACTCATGATAAGAATGCTTTATGTGATAGTTATATTGTTGAGTTTGCTCATGATGCTACTGAAAGTTATTATGAGAGAGGAAAATATGGTTGTAGAAATTTTCATGTTACTAAAATACCTCTCTATGTGCTGAAATTTTTGAAGCTACACTTGTTTTATCTTCCTATGTTTGTTACTTTGCTCTTCATGAACTTGTTTATTTACAAGATTCCTATGCATAGGAAGCATGTTAGACTTAAATGTGTTTTGAATTTGCCTCTTGATGCTCTCTTTTGCTTCAAATACTATTTCTTGCGAGTGCATCATTAAAACTGCTGAGCCCATCTTAATGGCTATAAAGAAAGAACTTCTTGGGAGATAACCCATGTGTTATTTTGCTACAGTACTTTGTTTTTATTTTGTGTCTTGGAAGTTGTTTACTACTGTAGCAACCTCTCCTTATCTTAGTTTTGTGTTTTGTTGTGCCAAGTAAAGTCTTTGATAGTAAAGTTCATACTAGATTTGGATTACTGCGCAGTTTCAGATTTCTTTGCTGTCACGAATTTCGACCTGCCTCCCTGTAGGTAGCTCAGAAAATTAAGACAATTTACGTGCGTGATCCTCAGATATGTACGCAACTTTCATTCAATTTGGGCATTTTCATCTGAGCAAGTCTGGTGCCATTTTAAAATTCGTCTTTACGGACTGTTCTGTTTTGACAGATTCTGCCTTTTATTTCGCATTGCCTCTTTTGCTATGTTGGATGGATTTCTTTGTTCCATTAACTTTCAGAAGCTTTGGGCAATGTCCAGAAGTGTTAAGAATGATTGTGTCACCTCTGAACATGTGAATTTTTGATTATGCACTAACCCTCTAATGAGTTTGTTTCGAGTTTGGTGTGTAGGAAGTTTTCAAGGGTCAAGAGAGGAGGATGATATATTATGATCAAGGAGAGTGAAAAGTCTAAGCTTGGGGATGCCCCGGTGGTTCATCCCTGTATATTTCAAAAAGACTCAAGCATCTAAGCTTGGGGATGCCCAAGGCATCCCCTTCTTCATCGACAACATTATCAGGTTCCTCCCCTGAAACTATATTTTTATTCCGTCACATCTTATGTGCTTTGCTTGGAGCGTCGGTTTGTTTTTTGTTTTTGTTTTTGTTTGAATAAATGGATCCTAGCATTCACTGTATGGGAGAGAGACACGCTCCGCTGTTGCATATGGACAAGTATGTCCTTAGGCTTTACTCATAGTATTCATGGCGAAGTTTCTTCTTCGTTAAATTGTTATATGGTTGGAATTGGAAAATGATACATGTAGTAATTGCTAAAATGTCTTGGATAATGTGATACTTGGCAATTGTTGTGCTCATGTTTAAGCTCTTGCATCATATACTTTGCACTCATTAATGAAGAAACACATAGAGCTTGCTAAAATTTGGTTTGCATAGTTGGTCTCTCTAAGGTCTATATAATTTCTAGTATTGAGTTTGAACAACAAGGAAGACGGTGTAGAGTCTTATAATGGTTACAATATGTCTTTTATGTGAGTTTTGCTGCACCGCTTCATCCTTGTGTTTGTTTCAAAGAACCTTGCTAACCTAAACCTTGTATCAAGAGGGAATACTTCTCATGCATCCAAAATCCTTGAGCCAACCACTATGCCATTTGTGTCCACCATACCTACCTACTACATGGTATTTCTCCACCATTCCAAAGTATATTGCTTGAGTGCTACCTTTAAATTCCATCATTCACCTTTACAATATATAGCTCATGGGACAAATAGCTTAAAAACTATTGTGGTATTGAATATGTACTTATGCACTTTATCTCTTATTAAGTTGCTTGTTGTGCGATAACCATGTTTACTGGGGACGCCATCAACTACTCTTTGTTGAATTTCATGTGAGTTGCTATGCATGTTCGTCTTGTCTGAAGTAAGAGAGATCTACCACCTTATGGTTAAGCATGCATATTGTTAGAGAAGAACATTGGGCCGCTAACTAAAGCCATGATTCATGGTGGAAGTTTCAGTTTTGGACATATATCCTCAATCTCATATGAGAATAATAATTGTTGCCACATGCTTATGCATTAAAGAGGAGTCCATTATCTGTTGTCCATGTTGTCCCGGTATGGATGTCTAAGTTGAGAATAATCAAAAGCGAGAAATCCAAAATGCGAGCTTTCTCCTTAGACCTTTGTACAGGCGGCATAGAGGTACCCCATTGTGACACTTGGTTAAAACATGTGCATTGCGATGATCCGGTAGTCCAAGCTAATTAGGACAAGGTGCGGGCACTATTAGTATACTATGCATGAGGCTTGCAACTTATAAGATATAATTTACATGATACATATGCTTTATTACTACCGTTGACAAAATTGTTTCTTGTTTTCAAAATCAAAGCTCTAGCACAAATATAGCAATCGATGCTTTCCTCTTTGAAGGACCATTCTTTTACTTTTATGTTGAGTCAGTTCACCTATTTCTCTCCATCTCAAGAAGCAAACACTTGTGTGAACTGTGCATTGATTCCTACATATTTGCATATTGCATTTGTTATATTGCTTTGCATTGACAATTATCCATGAGATATACATGTTACAAGTTGAAAGCAACCGCTGAAACTTAATCTTCCATTGTGTTGCTTCAATGCCTTTACTTTGAATTATTGCTTTATGAGTTAACTTTTATGCAAGACTTATTGATGCTTGTCTTTAAGTACTATTCATGAAAAGTCTTTGCTGTATGATTCACTTGTTTACTCATGTCATATACATTGTTTTGATCGCTGCATTCATTACATATGTTTACAATATGATCAAGATTATGATGGCATGTCACTTCAGAAATTATCTTTGTTATCGTTTACCTGCTCGGACGAGAGAAACTAAGCTTGGGGATGCTGATACGTCTCCGACGTATCGATAATTTCTTATGTTCCATGCCACATTATTGATGATATCTACATGTTATATGCACATTTTATGTCATATTCGTGCATTTTCTGGAACTAACCTATTAACAAGATGCCGAAGTGCCAGTTGTTGTTTTCTGCTGTTTTTGGTTTCAGAAATCCTAGTAACGAAATATTCTCGAATTGGACGAAATCAACGCCCAGGTTCCTATTTTTCCCGGAAGCATCCAGAACACACGAGAACCGCAGAGAGGGGCACAGGCCCACCAAACCATAGGCCGGCGCGGCCTAGGGGTGCGCCCCCTATAGTGTGGGCCCCGAGAAGTCACCGACCTTGCCCTTCCGCCTATTTAAAGCCTCCGTCGCGAAAACACGATCGTTCGACGAAACCCACGAAACCTTCGAGCCGCCGCCATCAAGCCAAGATCGGGGACAAGTCTCTGTTCCGGCACGCCGCCGGACGGGGAAGTGCCCCCGGAAGGCTTCTCCATCGACACCACCGCCATCTTCATCAACGCTGCTGTCTCCCATGAGGAGGGAGTAGTTCTCCATCGAGGCTCGGGGCTGTACCGGTAGCTATGTGGTTCATCTCTCTCCTATGTACTTCAATACAATAATCTCATGAGCTGCCTTACATGATTGAGATTCATATGATGATGCTTGTAATCTAGATGTCGTTATGCTAGTCAAGTGAATTTTACTTATGTGATCTCCGGAGACTCCTTGTCCCACGTGTGTAAAGGTGACAGTGTGTGTACCGTGTGGGTCTCTTAGGCTATATTTCACAGAATACTTATTCACTGTTATGAATGGCATAGTGAAGTGCTTATTTATATCTCTTTATGATTGCAATGTGTTTTGTATCACAATTTATCTATGTGCTACTCTAGTGATGTTATTAAAGTAGTTTTATTCCTCCTACACGGTGTAATGGTGACAGTGTGTGCATCCGTGTTAGTACTTGGTTTATGCTATGATTGTGATCTCCTGTAGATTACAAAGTTAACTATTGCTATGATAGTATTGATATGATCTATTCCTCCTTTCTTAGCATGAAGGTGACAGTGTGCATGCTATGTTAGTACTTGGTTTAGTTGTTGATCTATCGTACACTCTAAGGTTATTTAAATATGAACATTGAATTGTGGAGCTTGTTAACTCCGACATTGAGGGTTCGTGTAATCCTACGCAATGTGTTCATCATCCAACAAGAGAGTGTAGAGTATGCATTTATCTATTCTGTTATGTGATCAAAGTTGAGAGTGTCCACTAGTGAAAGTATGATCCCTAGGCCTTGTTCCTAAATGCTATCGCTGCTTGTTTTCTTTTTACTGCGTTACTACTGCTTGTTTTGCCTGGGCAAAGCACTTTTCTGGTGCCGTTGCTACTGCTTATTCATACCACCTGTATTTCACTATCTCTTCGCCGAACTAGTGCACCTATTTGGTGTGTTGGGGACACAAGAGACTTCTTGCTTTGTGGTTGCAGGGTTGCATGAGAGGGATATCTTTGACCTCTTCCTCCCTGAGTTCGATAAACCTTGGGTGATCCACTTAAGGGAAACTTCCTGCTGTTCTACAAACCTCTGCTCTTGGAGGCCCAACACTGTCTACAGGAAAAGGAGGGGGCGTAGACATCAAACCCCAAGAGGAAGGTGTGATGCGTACAGCGGCAAGTTTTCCCTCAGTATGAAACCAAGGTTTATCGAACCAGTAGGAGCCAAGAAGCACGTTGAAGGTTGATGGCGGCGAGATGTAGTGCGGCGCAACACCGGGGATTCCGGCGCCAACGTGGAACCTGCACAACACAAACCAAGTACTTTGCCCCAACGAAACAGGGTTGTCAATCTCACCGGCTTGCTGTAACAAAGGATTAGATGTATAGTGTGGATGATGATTGTTTGCGAAAACTAGAAACAAGTATTGCAGTAGATTGTATTTCAGTAAAGAGAA
Source organism: Lolium multiflorum (assembly GCA_030979885.1). Classification (NCBI taxonomy): domain Eukaryota; kingdom Viridiplantae; phylum Streptophyta; class Magnoliopsida; order Poales; family Poaceae; genus Lolium; species Lolium multiflorum. The sequence continues at coordinate 207,900,332 of CM061751.1, forward strand.
TTGGACCGGGGTCCACGTTCACTAGAGGTGTCTCTCCCATAAGATAAACGCATGTTGGGTGAACAAATTACAGTTGGGCAATTGACAAATAGAGAGGGCATGACCATGCACATACATATTATGATGAGTATTGTGAGATTTAATTGGGCATTACGACAAAGTACATAGACCGCTATCCAGCATGCATCTATGCCTAAAAAGTCCACCTTCAGGTTATCATCCGAACCCCCTCCAGTATTAAGTTGATAACAACAGACAATTGCATTAAGTATTGCGCGTAATGTAATCAGTAACTACATCCTCGAACATAGCACCAATGTTTTATCCCTAGTGGCAACAACACATCCATAATCTTAGAGGTTTCTCTCACTCCCCCAGATTCACGGAGACATGAACCCACTATCGAGCATAAATACTCCCTCTTGGAGTTACTAGCATCAACTTGGCCAGAGCATCTACTAATAACGGAGAGCATGCAAGATCATAAACAACACATAGACATGAATTGATAATCAACATAACATAGTATTCTCTATTCATCGGATCCCAACAAACACAACATATAGAATTACAGATAGATGATCTTGATCATGTTCGGCAGCTCACAAGACCCGACAATTAAGCACAATGGGGAGAAGACAACCATCTAGCTACTGCTATGGACCCATAGTCCAGGGGTAGACTACTCACACATCACGCCGGAGGCGACCATGGCGGCGTAGAGTCCTCGGGAGATGATTCCCCTCTCCGGCAGGGTGCCGGAGGCGATCTCCTGAATCCCCGAGATGGGATTGGCGGCGGCGTCTCTGGAAGGTTTTTCGTATCGTGGCTCTCGGTACTGGGGGTTTCGCGACGAAGGCTATTTGTAGGCGGAAGGGCAGGTCAAGGGGCGTCACGAGGGGCCCACACTATAGGTCGGCGCGGCCAGGGCTTGGGCCGCGCCGCCCTATGGTGTCGCCACCTCGTGGCCCCACTTCGTCTCCTCTTCGGTCTTCTGGAAGCTTCGTGGCTAAATAGGACCTGGGCGTTGATTTCGTCCAATTAAGAATATTTCCTTACTAGGATTTCTGAAACCAAAGAAAACAGCAACTGGCACTTCGGCATCTTGTTAATAGGTTAGTTCAATGCACGAATATGACATAAAGTGTGCATAAAACATGTAGATATCATCAATAATGTGGCATGGAACATAAGAAATTATCGATACGTGGAGGGCCACCACCTTACTCCGGGTAACCCTACCAGGGATATTACCGGTGTCTACCTTCCTTTTGCCCTCTTTCTTGTTCTTCTTCTTCTGCGAAGCTTGTGCTTTTTCTTCTGCCATGACTCTTCGAAGTTAGCTTCTACCATGGCCTTAGTACTTTCGAGGCAATCTCGATTATACTGTTCCCTCTCCTCTGGACTCATCGGTTGAAGCCATTCTACATCCATCTGTTCCCTCTGCTCTCGATCCATCGGTTCAATCTCCTCATGTTCAATTGCTGCTTCAATCTCCTCTGCATTTGCTGCTTCAATCTCCTCTGCATTTGCTGCTTCAATCTCCTCTGCATTTGCTGCTTCAATCACCTCATGTTGAACTGCTGCTTCAATCTCAAGTTGAATTGCTGCTTCATTCTCCTCTGCATTTGCTGCTCCCGCCTGATCTTCCATTCCAAAAGCTGGGTCAACTGCATTTTTACAAAGCCTAGCAATGTGTCCAGGGATTCCACAACGTTTGCACTTACGTTTTCGAATCGGTGCACCACCCTCTGCACTAGCTCTGATCCTATTCTTCCTCGGCCTACCTGCCGGTCTAGTCAATACTGGAGAGTACAGTTTGAAGCCTGGATCGACTTTCATCCATTGGTCTTTTCCCAACAAGGTAGGAACATTCATAGCATATGCAGCCCTAAATTTGGCAACAGAGAAATACTCTGACACATACTGATCAACTTCACCTTCTTCACCCCCTATAACACTCATGAAAAACAATGCGTGTATGCAGGGTATCCCACGGATCTGCCATCCCCTACAATGGCATGTCCTATCAACCAAACTCACTGGATACCTCCACTGCCTGTTTTCTTTGTCAGTGTAGGTTACCTCAGCCTCCATTCCTTTTCTGACGCATTGCATCCTCAATTGTTTTGCCCTGGCATGCAAAGACTTAATCAAAGATGGGAGCATGAGATGGCCAACATAATTTGTGGATGCAATTCTTTGACGCAGATCGATCTTTATCATGATCATCTGCCTAATCTTATCAAATATTTGCCACAACATAAGCCCTTTCAATGACTTGACCTTTGAATTGAAACTCTCCGCAAGGTTACTTGTTACATAGTCTACCTTGCAAATTTCATTGAATTGGCTTCTTGACCACACCCTACCATGATGTTCATCCAAGTACTCCTTCACCCCAGGTTTTTGTTTATACAACACATCCAAATGAAACAGATGCTTCCTAGAGCTGCATGTGTATGAAGCTGGCCATAGGTTGTCAGTAAAAACTTTACCCTTGAATTTCTTTGTAAAATTCTGTACCAAGTGTCGCATACATTCCCTATGCTCCACTCCAGGGAATACTGCTTCTACCGCAGTCTCCAAACCTTTGCAAGCGTCTGTGTGGATAACAAGTCCTGGTGGATGACCTATAAGGTCGCGCAAATTCTGCAGAAACCAAGTCCAACTTTCCTGTGACTCAACCTCCAAAACCCCATAAGCAACAGGGAACATCCAATTATGTCCATCAACTGCAGTAGCAGCAACTAGCTGTCCTTTAAACCTGCCATGAAGAGCTGATGCATCCACGGCCAAATAAGGCCTGCAACCGTCCAAAAAGCCTTTCCAGCAAGCTTTGAAACAAACAAAAGCCCTTCTAAAACATTCCTTGTGCATTACCTTCCCGCTTTTCAATTTGTAGGGAACTGTATGCTTGTCTATCGCTACAACACTGCCTGGACTAGCCATCTCCACTTCAGCTTTGAAAGTGTAAAGCAACTGAAAGCTTTCATTCCATGGACCATTGATCTTGTCAAGAGCCATTTCCTTTGCATAGAACATCCTCATGTAAGGTACTTCCATTTTATACTTCTCAACCACCTTTTTTACGAGTGCTGTTGGACCAAGTGAAGGATTTTCTCTCAGCCAATCTAGGATTATATCTGCCAACCACCTAGTCTTCGCTAGCTTTGTTTTCAGCTCTGGCTCTCCCCCTAGAGGTGGACACCTATGGATCTCCTTATTCTTCTTTATCTGAAACATAATGATAAGGGATGTCAGTAATAGATAACAAATTTTACACCGTGATCTAAATACACAACTGGTTGGCGTAGTACCTGAACCAAGCTGCTTCTGCGCATTGTGGATGCATGCAGCCTAAACCTACACCTTGGGTATGGGCATTTAATTGTGAACCTACCTGGCTCACTTTTAATAACCTCATAATTATTCTTAGTGAGAATGTGATATGTAGTAATTGCATTACGGCAGTCCATCATCGTTTGAAACACGGTGCCTTCTGCAAGCTGAGGGTTCTCCCTGTTCCACTCAATTGTTGGCAAGTCTTCACCTTCGTAATCGGCTAAAACGAGGCTGTCATCATTCTCATTCTTCTCTTCATCATCAGTGTCATCAAATCTGGCACCAAAAGCAATATCTTCCATGTATTGATCCTCCATTGCCTGCTTACTGCATCGATCTACCAATTCAGGAAACATCAACTCATCCTCATCATCTTGAGGAGACTGATCCTCAATGTCTGCATCGTCCTCCACATCGACCGTACGAACGATCTGGCTACCACTAGCACTGGGGACAGATGGTGCTGCTGTGGACCTACAAGGAGCGCCACGGCGCACACTATTAGCAGAGGCAGCAGCAGTAGAGAGACATGATGCCCGACCACCTGATGATGCCCCAGCACCAGATGATGCCTGGCCCCTGTCCACATGGATACGAATTTTACCGAACCGGCAAGAAGCATTCAAAGCAAAAAGAATTCCCAGATCGTCTTCGGAAATTAGTGGAACAAATCTTCCCTCCGGGCTGTTGAAATATTCGAAATGAACTGCATCGAGAGAGCTCCAGGTGTACTTATCGTAGATGTTAGCTTTGAAATCCCTTAACGAGATGGTGGTTGCAACCACCGCAGGGAAGTAAAACCCATTCTTACAGCGTTTAGAATCACGCGTAAAGCTAGAATCCAGCCTAACCACCAGCCGAAAAGCCAGCGCTGGATCCATCCTATTCGAAAAGCAACGCAGTTAGTTGAGCAACAACGATTGGCGCTCAAAAACTGCCTACTGTTAATTCACATAGGCAGACGATGCTTACCCAGATGGAATCCATGCGTTAGATCCCTCCGATTCCCAATCTTCTCCGCGGCTGGCGGGAAGAGTCGGTACACCAGACGGAATTACAAAGAGGACAGGGGTAGATCCAGATCTGGTGGAGGCGGAGCCCGGGGGTGGTGGTGGGGGCGGGGCCGGCTCGGCGGCGGACGACGCCATAAGGTAGGTGGGCAGGATGGCGTGGCGGCGGAGGGGCGGTGTGTGAGCTCCTCCAGTCTCGGGCGGAGGGGAAAGCTTTGGGTCAGCTCTTCCAGTCAATAGTCAACACATTTCGAAAGCAACGGTCAAGTCAAAACCACCGCGGCTCCCTAGCCGTCACCGGTAACGGAAGGCCTCTGACCAGACGGCAACCCTCCCGTCCGAGCCTCTGCGAGGGGTTTCAAACTAGAGGGAGGGGAAAACTGAGGAAAAGTTAAGAGGCTGGGGAAAACTGAGTACAACTAACGAACCAGGGGCACGAAAATAGAAATCCCTTTCTAGTAAGGGTCGAACAACAAGGAAGACGGTATAGAGTCTTATAATGTTTACAATATGTCTTTTATGTGAGTTTTGCTGTACCGCTTCATACTTGTGTTTGTTTCAAATAGCCTTGCTAGCCTAAACCTTGTATCGAGAGGGAATACTTCTCATGCATCCAAAATCCTTGAGCCAACCACTATGCCATTTGTGTCCACCATACCTACCTACTACATGGTATTTCTCCGCCATTCCAAAGTAAATTGCTTGAGTGCTACCTTTAAACAATTCAAAATTTATTACCTCTGATTTGTGTCAATGTTTTATAGCTCATGAGGAAGTACGTGGTGTTTATCTTTCAATCTTGTTGGGCAACTTTCACCAATGGACTAGTGGCTTCATCCGCTTATCCAATAATTTTGCAAAAAGAGTGGCAATGGGATTCCCAGTCCCAAATTAATTAACCAAAATAGACACTCCTCCATGGTATGTGATTGTTGGACGGCACCCGAAGGATTCGGTTAGCCATGGCTTGAGAAAGCAAAGGTGGGGAGGAGTGTCATCATAATAAAACTAAAATAAAAAGGCACTCCTTCATGGTATGAGATTGTTGGCAGGCACCCGAGGATTCGGTTAGCCATGGTTTGTGAAAGCAAAGGTTGGAAGGAGTGCCACCCAAAAATAAAAATAAAATGGGAGCCGCTCTTTGAAGGTTTGGCAAGGGGGTTAGAGTGCTCACTACCATTCGTTGACAACAACAAACACCTCTCAAAACTTTACTTTTATACTCTCTATATGTTTTCAAAATCAAAGCTCTAGCACAAATATAGCAATCAATGCTTCCCTCTGCGAAGGGCCTTTCTTTTACTTTTATGTTGAGTCAGTTCACCTATCTCTCTCCACCTCAAGAAGCAAACACTTGTGTGAACTGTGCATTGATTCCTACATACTTGCATATTGCACTTATTATATTACTTTACATTGACAATATCCATGAGATATACATGTTACAAGTTGAAAGCAACCGCTGAAACTTAATCTTCCTTTGTGTTGCTTCAATGCCTTTACTTTGAAATTATTGCTTTATGAGTTAACTCTTATGCAAGACTTATTGATGCTTGTCTTGAAAGTACTATTCATGAAAAGTCTTTGCTATATGATTCATTTGTTTACTCATGTCATTTACCATTGCTTTGATCGCTGCATTCATTACATGTGCTTACAATAGTATGATCAAGATTATGATGGCATGTCACTCCAGAAATTATCTTTGTTATCGTTTACCTACTCGGGACGAGCAGGAACTAAGCTTGGGGATGCTGATACGTCTCCGACGTATCGATAATTTCTTATGTTCCATGCCAGATTATTGATGATATCTACATGTTTTATGCATACTTTATGTCATATTTATGCATTTTCCGGCACTAACCTATTAACGAGATGCCGAAGAGCCAGTTGTTGTTTTCTGCTGTTTTTGGTTTCAGAAATCCTAGTAAGGAAATATTCTCGGAATTGGACGAAATCAACGCCCAGGGGCCTATTTTGCCACGAAGCTTCCAAGAGGGGAGACGAAGTGGGGCCACGGGCGCCGCCACACTAGGGCGGCGCGGCCCACTGGGGGGCCGTGCGGCCTAGCGTGTGGGCCCCCGTGACGCCTCCGACTCCGCCCTTCCGCCTACTTAAGGTCTTCGTCGCGAAACCCCGGTACCGAAGCCACGATACGGAAAACCTTCCGGAGACGCCGCCGCCGCCAATCCCATCTCGGGGATTCGGAGATCGCCTCCGGCACCCTGCCGGAGAGGGGAATCATCTCCCGGAGGACTCTTCACCGCCATGGTCGCCTCCGGAGTGATGAGTGAGTAGTTCACCCCTGGACTATGGGTCCATAGCAGTAGCTAGATGGTCGTCTTCTCCTAATTGTGCTTCATTGTCGGGTCTTGTGAGCTGCCTAACATGATCAAGATCATCTATCTGTAATACTATATGTTGTGTTTGTTGGGATCCGATGGATAGAGAATACTATGCTATGTTGATTATCAATCTATTATCTATGTGTTGTTTATGATCTTGCATGCTCTCCGTTATTAGTAGAGGCTCTGGCCAAGTTTTTGCTAGTAACTCCAAGAGGGAGTTTATGCTTGATAGTGGGTTCATGCCTCCATTAAATCTGGGACAGTGACAGAAAGTTCTAAGGTTGTGGATGTGCTGTTGCCACTAGGGATAAAACATCGATGCTATGTCTAAGGATGTAGTTGTTGATTACATTACGCACCATACTTAATGCAATTGTCTGTTGTTTGCAACTTAATACTGGAAGGGGTTTGGATGATAACCTGAAGGTGGACTTTTTAGGCATAGATGCATGCTGGATAGCGGTCTATGTACTTTGTCGTAATGCCCAATTAAATCTCACAATACTCATCATATCATGTATGTGCATGGTCATGCCCTCTTTATTTGTCAATTGCCCAAATGTAATTTGTTCACCCAACATGCTTATTCTTATCGGAGAGACGTCTCTAGTGAACTGTGGACCCCGGTCCATTCTTAACATTGAATACAATCTACTGCAATACTTGTTCTACTGTTTTCTGCAAACAATCATCATCCACACTATACATCTAATCCTTTGTTACAGCAAGCCGGTGAGATTGACAACCTCACTGTTACGTTGGGACAAAGTACTTTGGTTGTGTTGTGCAGGTTCCACGTTGGCGCCGGAATCCCTGGTGTTGCGCCGCACTACACTTCCGCCATCAACCTTCAACGTGCTTCTTGGCTCCTACTGGTTCGATAAACCTTGGTTTCGTACTGAGGGAAAACTTGTGTACGCATCACACCTTCCTCTTGGGGTTCCCAACGGTCGCGTGATGTACGCGTATCATTGATTATGTTACTAAATGGGTGGAAGCCATACCTACAAAAAGTGCTGATGGTGAGACCTCTTTAAGAATGCTTTTAGATATTATTTTTCCTCGATTTGGAGTTCCTAGATATATTATGACTGATGGAGGTTCTCATTTTATTCATGGTGGTTTTAGGAAAACTCTTGCTAAATATGGTATTAATCATAGAATTGCTTCCGCTTATCATCCTCAAACTAGTGGGCAAGTAGAATTATCAAATAGAGAGATTAAATCTATCTTGGAAAAGACTGTTAATAAAACTAGAAAGAATTGGGCTAGTAAATTGAAGGAAGCACTATGGGCTTATAGAACTGCTTATAAAAATCCCATGGGTATGTCACCTTATAAAATGGTTTATGGAAAAGCTTGTCATTTACCTTTAGAACTAGAGCACAAAGCTTATTGGGCTGTAAGAGAATTAAATAAAGATCCTAAACTAGCCGGTAAGAAGAGGTTGCTGCAATTGAGTTCTCTAGACGAATGGAGAAGTGAAGCTTATGAAAATGCTAAACTCTTTAAAGAGAAAGTTAAGAAATGGCATGATAGAAGGATTATCAAAAGAGAATTTAATATTGGGGATAAAGTCCTATTGTATCGGTCTCGTCTCAGATTCTTTGCAGGGAAATTACTCTCGAAATGGGAAGGACCATATGTCGTTGAGGAGGTGTATCGTTCAGGAGCAATTAAAATTAGCTCTCTCCAAGGCAATGCCACACAAGTAGTGAATGGACAAAGACTCAAGCATTATATCTCAGGTGATTCTTATAATGAAGATGTTGATGTTATTCGAGTGGAAACACCGGAGGCTTTCATCAAAGGTCAAATTGACAGTCCGCCAGAACTCAACTTTGAATAGGTAACAGTACTGGTAATAAAAGTTCGCGATTTACTTTCCGAACAATGTTTTTGCTGTTTCTGGAAAATATGAAAAATTACGAGATTGAAACGGAGTGGAGGAGACGCATGAGGGCGTGCCCCCATAGGCCGGCGCGGGCCCCAGCCTGGCCGCGCTGCCCTATGAGGTGGCCACCTCGTAGCCCCTCTCCGACTCTGGTTCGACCTAGTACTTTCCTTTTGTCGTGAAAATTCCTGCTATATAATCCCCCGGACCCCTGGAGGTCCGTATATCGTTTTCTCGACGTGTTTTGTTTCGAGCTGTTTCTGCCAGGATCTATTTTCAATCTAGGAGCACCATGGCCTCCAACAACAAGGGCAAGGGGCTTTCGGAGGAAGAAGTGAAGAGGGTGTCGTCAAAACAAGAGCAACAAGCCGTTGGGAGTAAGCAAATCTTGGTGGGATCTGTTGACACTCGACGTTCTTTCTCTCATAACTTGCAGGGACCCTTACCACCTGCTCTTAGCCTCGACTCTTTCCCTGTGTTGGAAGAAGCTCTACGGGCTACCGATGAGTTTTGTGATCAATACCGTGCTCTAAGAAGAGAAGTGGAGATACTTCAGGAGGAGAATTACCGACTCCGTAGAATGCTGGAATATTACTCGATTCCCATCACAAGGCCGCCACCGCCAACTTCAGATAACAATGAATCTCTTCGAGTCTTAGTGCAGAACCAAACTGAGAAGCTGAAGCTGAAGGAGATTGTAAGAATCGCGGGAAGAATTCATCACCACCATCGCCGAAGGAGTAATTCATCATCGGTATTGGCATCCCCTTGGTTTGTTCCAAGCTTGGGGGAGTGTATCACATCATCACTATCTTTTACTTTTTACTATCAAGTAGTGTCATATCATGAGTAGGAAAGTTATCATATAAGATGGGTTGCAGTGTGGAAGTATCTCTCCTTTAGTTGGTTGTCTATGTATCCCTTGGTGTGAGTTATCGTTATGGAATATTAATGAGAAGTCTTATCATTTACATATTGCACATCTTATTTTAGTTTGCAATCCCTATTATATGATTGATCTTGTTATTAGTATTGGTATCACTTTGGGAGCATTGAGTAAATCTATTTGGTTTTGGCAAACTTAGCATTGGTCAATAGCAATAACACTTTGAGGTTTAAGTAGAAAAGAGAAATACATGTAGTTGTTTCATTGTCTTCTTTTCTTGTTAGCTCATAGCTTATTATTCTGAAGTTAAAATTGTTTGTGCTTACAAGGAAGATGCATGATTGTTTCTATCACATGTATATTTGTTTGTTTCCCTCAACTCTTATGCTTGCTAATTAACCTTGCTAGCCAAAAACCTGTACTGAGAGGGAATGCTTCTCGTGCATCCAAACCTTAACCCAAACCTATGCCATTTGTGTCCACCATAACTACCTACTACATGGTATTTCCTGCCATTCCAAGTAAATACTTCGTGTGCTACCTTTAAACAATTCAAAATTTACTATCTCTTATTTGTGTCAATGTTTTATAGCTCATGAGGAAGTATGTGGTGTTTTATCTTTCAATCTTGTTGGGCAACTTTCACCAATGGACTAGTGGCTTCATCCGCTTATCCAATAATTTTGCAAAAAGAGCTGGCAATGGGATTCCCAGTCCCAAGTTAATTAACCATCATAATGTTACAAAAATAGACACTCCTCCATGGTATGTGATTGTTGGACGGCACCCGAAGGATTCGGTTAGCCATGGCTTGAGAAAGCAAAGGTGGGGAGGAGTGTCATCTAAATAAAACTAAAATAAAAAGGCACTCCTTCATGGTATGAGATTGTTGGCAGGCACCCGAGGATTCGGTTAGCCATGGTTTGTGAAAGCAAAGGTTGGAAGGAGTGTCAACCAAAAATAAAACTTTATGGGAGCCGCTCTTCGAGAGTTTGTCTGGCAAGGGGTTAGAGTACCCGCTACCATTCGTTGACAACAACAAACACCTCTCAAAATGTTACTTTCATTCTCTTTATATTATTTCAAAATTGAAAAGCTCTAGCACATGATTTAATCCCTGCTTCCCTCTGCGAAGGGCCTGTCTTTTACTTTATGTTGAGTCAGTAAACCTATTTCCCTCCATCTTAAGCAAGCATTTGAGTTGTTGTGATCAAACCATCTATATTGTGATTTACTTCATCATGTCTTTTACTCTTCCTTGTTTAGTACAAGTTTTATCCGAATGAATATAGCTTTGAAAGTTATCAATGATTATGAGGAGATTATTATGATTGAGTATGCAAGTTGTGCCATATAAACTTTAACATGAGAGCGCTGCTCGATAGATAAGTATAACCTGTTAATTGTTCTCTGACCAAGAACGAAGTTTGCCATCACCAATTATGATTTCTTATGCACCTTTATTTGTGATTACCTTCTACTTGTTTCAAGTTGAATTATATGAGGAAGTTGTTTACTAGAATGTCTTGTGTGAATGAATATGATGCTTCTTGTCCGTATTTTATTTATCGACTCTTCACTCCATAAACATGTGGTCCTGTTTACCGAGTTCAGTTTCGCTTGGGGACAAGCGAAGTCTAAGCTTGGGGGGAGTTGATACGTCCAATTTGCATCACTATTTTATATCATAATTTGCTGTTATTCATTGATATATTTCATATTTGGAGATGATACTTATGTTATTTCATCTATTTTGCATGTTTCATGATTATTGGAGGATCACGCACCGGAGTCAGGATTCTGCTGGAAAAAGCACCGTCAGAATGCAATATTTCGGAAGATCAACAATTGACGGAATTTATATGAAAAATCCTATTTTTCCAGAAGACGAAGCGAGAGCCAGAAGGGGGAGCCGAGGAGGGCCGCCATGGGCCCACCTCACAGGCCGGCGCGGGCCAAGGCCTGGCCGCGCCGCCTTGTGGGGAGGGGGCCCACAGCCCCCTCTGGCCCCCTCTCCTTCGCGTATTTCTTCGTCCCGAAAACCTAAGCTCCGGGGGGACAGTCGCGAAGAGTCACAGCCGCCTCTGCGGGGCGGAGAACACCAGAGAGAAAAGAGCTCTCCGGCGGGCAGGAAATTCCCTCCCGGAGGGGGAAATCGACGCCATCGTCACCGTCATCGAGCTGGACATCATCTCCATCACCATCGTCATCATCTCCATCATCATCACCGCCGTCTCCACCGCTGCACATCGTCACCGCTGTAACAATTCGGGTTGGATCTTGATTGTTTGATAGGGGAAACTCTCCCGGTGTTGATTTCTACTTGTTATTGATGCTATTGAGTGAAACCATTGAACCAAGGTTTATGTTCAGATTGTTATTCATCATCATATCACCTCTGGTCATGTTCCATATGATGTCTCATGAGTAGTTCGTTTAGTTCTTGAGGACATGGGTGAAGTCTAAATGTTAGTAGTGAAGTATGGTTGAGTAATATTCAATGTTATGATATTTAAGTTGTGGTGTTATTCTTCTAGTGGTGTCATGTGAACGTCGACTACATGACACTTCACCTTTATGGGCCTAGGGGAGTGCATCTTGTATTCGTTTGCCAATTGCGGGGTTGCCGGAGTGACAGAAACCTGAACCCCCGTTGGTATATCGGTGCAGGAGGGATAGCAGGATCTCGAGTTTAAGGCTGTGGTTAGATTTATCTTAATTACTTTCTTGTAGTTGCGGATGCTTGCAAGGGGTATAATCACAAGTATGTATTAGTCCTAGGAAGGGCGGTACATTAGCATAGGTTCACCCACACAACACTTATCAAAACAATGAAGATTAATTAGCCATATGTAGCGAAAGCACTAGACTAAAATCCTGTGTGTCCTCAAGAACGTTTGGTCATTATAAGTAAACAAACCAGCTTGTCCTTTGTGCTAAAAAGGATTGGGCCACTCGCTGCAATTATTACTCTACACTTTACTTACTCTAACTTTATTCATCTGCTACATCAAAACCCCCAATACTTGTCTGTGAGCATTTACGGTGAATCCTTCATCGAAACTGCCAACACTTTCTGCTCCTCGTTGGGATCGACATTCTTACTTATCGAAAATACTACGATACACCCCCTATACTTGTGGGTCATCGAGCAGGGATTAAATCATGTGCTAGAGCTTTTCAAGTTTTGAAATCATAAAGAGAGCATAAAAATAAAGTTTTGAGAGGTGTTTGTTGTTGTCAACGAATGGTAGTGGACATTCTAACCCCCTTGTCAAACAAACTTTCAAAGAGCGGCTCCCATGAAGGATGTTATCTCTACCAGCAAGGTAGATCATCCCTCTTCTCTTTTGTTTACACATGTATTTTAGTTTTATTTATAGATGACACTCCTCCCAACCTTTTGCTTTCACAAGCCATGGCTAACCGAATCCTCGGGTGCCTTCCAACATTTCACATACCATGGAGGAGTGTCTATTGCAAAATTGTTTTACTGATAAATCAGGCAAAACATGTGAAGATAACTATTAATGAAAGTTAATTAATTGGGGCTGGGCACCCCGTTGCCAGCTCTTTTTGCAAAATTATTGGATAAGCGGATGTATATGCCACTAGTCCATTGGTGAAAGTCTGCCCAACAAGATTGAAAGATAAAACACCACATACTTCCTCATGAGCTATAAAACATTGACACAAATAAGGAGCAATAAAGTTTTGAATTGTTTAAAGGTAGCACATGAAGTATTTACTTGGAATGGCAGAAAAATACCACATAGTAGGTAGTTATGGTGGACACAAATGGCATAGGTTTTGGCTCAAGGTTTTGGATGCAAGAGAAGCATTCCCTCTCAGTACAAGGCTTTGGCTAGCAAGGTTGTTTGAAGCAAACACAAGTATAAACCGGTACAGCAAAACTTACATAAGAACATATTGCAAGCATTATAAGACTCTACACTGTCTTCCTTGTTGCTCAAACACTTTTACCAGAAAATATCTAGACCTTAGAGAGACCAATCATGCAAACCAAATTTCAACAAGCTCTACGGTAGTTCTCCACTAATAGGCTTAAAATACATGATGCAAGAGCTTAAACATGATCTACTTGAGAGCTCAAAACAATTGCCAAGTATAAAATTATTCAAGACAATATACCAACTACCACATGCAGCATTTTCTGTTTCCAACCAAATAACAATAAGTGTTGTGGCTTTCAGCTTTCGCCATAAACATGAAAAATAAATTCTGAGGCTTTCAGATTTCGCCATGAACATTAAAAGTAAAACAAAGAACACAAGTGTTCAAATGAAAAAGCGGAGCGTGTCTCTCTCCCACACAAGCATGTTAGCATCCGATTTATTCAGAAAATGAAAATAACAAAGCAAAAATAAAAACACATAGACGCTCAAGTAAAGTGCATAAGATGTGACGGAATTAAAATATAGTTTCACTAGAGATGACCTGATAAATTGTCGATGAAGAACGGGATGCCTTGAGCATCCCCAAGCTTAGACGCTTGAGTCTTCTTGGAATATATGGGGATGACCCACGGGGGCATCCCCAAGCTAATGCTTTTCACTCTTTTTGATCATATTGTATCATCCTCCTCTCTTGATCCTTGAAAACTTCCTTCACACCAAACTCAAAGCAATCTCATTAGAGGGTTAGTGCATAATCAAAAATTCACATGTTCAAGGACACAATCATTCTCTGGACATTACCAAGGCTAATGAAATTTAATGGAGCAAATAAATCTACTCAAAGACAGTAAAAGAGGCAATGCGAAATAAAAGGCAGAATCTATCAAAACAGAATAGTCCGTGAAGACGAATTTTTTCGAGGCACTTAACATGCTCAGATGGAAAAGCTCCAGTTGAATGAAAGTTGCGTACATATCTGAGGATTACTCATGAAGTTTTTCAGAATTTTCAGATTTTTATACAGAGACAAAAGCTCAAATTCGTGACAGCTAAAAATCTGTTTCTGCGCAGAAATTCAAATCTAGTATCAACTTTCTATCAAAGACTTTACTTGGCACAACAATGCAAGAAAATAAAGATACAAAGATATTGCTACAGTAGTAGGCAGTACCTTGACTCAAAAATAAAACAAAAATTGCAGAAATAAAACAATGGGTTGTCTCCCAAGAGCGCTTTTCTTTAAAGCCTTTTAGCTAGGCATGATAATTTTCATGATGCTCTTATAAAGATGAGAGTTGAATATAAGAGAGCATCAAAAAGCAAATACCAAACACATTTAAGTCTAACCCACTTTCTATGCAAACGAATCTTGTAAGAAAACAAATTATTGAAGCATGAAGCTACTATCATAGAAAGACAAAGCAAGTGCAACTTCAAAATTTTCAACAAAAAGAGAGGTGACTTAATATTATTGAGATATATAAAACCATGTCTCCCTCTCTCATAATAATTTTCAGTGGTATCATTGATAAACTCAACAATATAGCTATCACATAAAGCATTCTTATCATGATCCACATGCATAAAAGTATCATTACTCTCCACACAAGCATAATCAATTTTATTAGTAATAGTGGGAGTAAAACTATCACATCCATCATTATAATCATCATAAATTGGAGGCATAGAATAATCATAATGAATTTTATCCTCAATAGTAGATGGACTGAAAATATCACAATCACCATAACGAACTTGAATATGATAGACAAGCTGTATATTAGAGAGATGGTTTTGGGTAATCCCTCCATAACTATGACAAGTTTCATGAGGATGACTGTAATTATAACCTATGTCATAGTATTCTTTATAATAATTGTCAAAGATTGGAGGCATAGTGTCATCATAAGAAATAGAATAGTTATCTTCCAAAGTGTGTTCATCTGTAAACATACCATCATTGTTACTAGAAGGAGATGTATCAAACATATAATCATCAGTAGCAAAAGGATTTTCAAACACCTCATCCCCAAGCTTAGAGCTTTCTATATCATCATGGGAAGAAACATGGATAGTACTAATACTATGGCAATTATTAACATCATCATTTTCAGAATTAGTGTCCCAGAGATCTTCAATATCAAAAGAAGTGTGCTTTTCCCAATCATGATCACTAATATAAATAACAGGCATAGGTTCATCATCAAGTTCAGAATCATCGAATTCAGAATTATAAGTATCAATTGTAATAGGAGCAACAAGTTTGGGAGAAGATACCGTTTCCTCTCTCCTTTTACTCCTCTTCTTCTTCTTCTTCGTTCCCTTCTTCTTCTTCTTCTTTTCCTCTTTAGGAGGGAGAGGCTTGAAAGGAAGCTTCTCCACATAACCTGGTTTATTATTAGAAACAATAGAAGAAACTTGGGAGGATACCTCTCTTTCATTAATAAGAACAAAACACATATTAGTCCTGTCATATTTTGGTAAAGTCCCATCCTTTATAACACTTTGTATGTAGGTGTTGGCATGGAAATTATTAACACAATAGAGATAACATCCATGCAACACACTATTCATATCAAGATCACTCATATCTAACAAAGAAATTTTTCTTGATAACTCTTCACACCCCAAAAATAAAGTAAGTTCATCATGCTGATTAGAAGTGATCATGTTATCACAATATAGACTTGAAGTACTCATTAAATTCGAAATACTATCATCATGACCAGAACATTGAAAATTAAAATGACCCACTTCATAGCAAAGTTCACAAATAAAAGGATGGAGGTCACAAACTTTTTCACCAAGATCTTTTAGAGCCTTGTACCACATTCTAGTTTTTTCATTCCTATGATGGATACAATATTCATCTTCGATTTGATTAATTCCACAAGGTCTATGCATTCCACAAAAATTAACATGCTTATAAGAAATAGTATTTTCAGAAGTTTGAGCATGTTTATTGCAATCATTAACAACAATTTCATTTTCCATGCAAGTGTCTTTGAAAGGTTCATGATACACGTCCCAATTTTCTTTAGGAACATTAATATGAGAAGCAAAGGTTCTACAACAATCAACAATAATTTGAGAATCAAGACCATAATTATCACTAAGCTTTTGAAAACCAGCAGTTTCAATGAAAGACTTAATGCATTCATATTCATAGTTTATACCTGATTCTTTACCTTTGTCGTTCTCCCAATCTTCAGTATTGCTTTGAATTCTTTCAAGAAGATCCCATCTAGCTTCAACCTTCTTACTTGTGAAAGAACCCTGTGAACATGCATCTACATAATCCTTATAATGACTTGAAAGCCTTGCATAAAAATTAGTAACAATTATTTCCTCAGAAAGCTCATGGTTAGGACATTTGAGTATTAATGTTTTTAGTCTTCCCCAAGCTTGAGCAATGCTTTCTCCATCATGAGGGTAAAAATTATAAATGCGATTCCTATCTAGATGCACTTCATGAAGAGGATAAAATTTAGAGTAAAAGAGAGATTCAAGCTGTTTCCAATTCGATGGTTGTTCATCCAGCAGCCTATACCATTCCTTTGCTTTGTCCTTAAGTGACAATGGAAATAGTTTCCTCATAACATTTTCTCTTGATAAACCTGCAATCTCAAATAACTCACAAAGTTCTGTAAGTTTAGACAAGTGAACACTTGGATGGACTGATCCATCCCCTACATACTGATCATTCATAACCCTTTCAACAATTTTCATAGGTATTTTAAAAGGAATACTTTCAACAGGTGGATTTGGAATATCACAAGCATCATTCGAATTACCACATATTGGAGACAAAGCATTATCAAGGCAAAATACTTCATCCAAAGCTGAGGAGCAAAAAAGATTATTTTTATATAAACTAGCTTCCCCAAGCTTGGGTTTTTCCATAGCATTAAAAATAATGGTGTCCAAAAAATTTATACTAATAACATTACTACCACTATTATGCAGACAAACTTCCATAGGTTTTTTAATTTTCTCTTCAAAAGCATCATGTCCTAATTCAATATAAATTTCATAAAAATCTCTAATTTTTTGTTGTTGTTTTCCATTAAGCCTAACTAGTGAAATAAAAAACAAGAAACAAAAAGATATAATTGCAGAATCTAAAGAAAATAGCTTCGAGCACTCACACACCGGCAACAGTGCTAGGAAATAGCTTAGTAGTCAGAGGATGTGAATACCTTTTACCTTACCTCCCGGCAACGGCGCAGAAAATAGCTTGATGTATATGCACGCTTCTATTCCTGTAGACAGTGTTGGGCCTCCAAGAGCAGAGGTTTGTAGAACAGCAGCAGATTTCTCTTAAATGAATCACCCAAGGTTTATCAAACTCAGGGAGGTAGAGGTCAAAGATATCCCTCTCAAGCAACCCTGCAATTAAGATACAAGAAGTCTCTTGTGTCCCCAACACACCTAATACACTTGTCAGATGTATAGGTGCACTAGTTCGACGAAGAGATAGTGAAATACAAGTAATATGGATGATTATAAGTAGTAATTGCAATCTGAAATAAAAATGGCAGCAAGCGAATATGTAGCAGAACTTGTTGAAAACGGTGTTTCAATGATTAGAAACAAGGCCTAGGGATCATACTTTCACTAGTGGACACTCTCAACAATGATCACATAATTGAATAAATAAATGCTACTATCAAACACTCTCTTGTTGGATAACAAACACCATTCATTGTGTAGGGCTGCAAAAGCACACCTCAAGCCGGAGTAAACAAGCTCCACAACGTCATAAAGGAATCACACACGATGCGCACACTGTCACCATCACACCATGGAGAGTGACTCCGGAGTTCATATTAAAGTAACCTCTAGAGTGCATAATAGACAAGAGTAACATCTACATATTCAACTAGATTACAAAGCTCATGATCACATAAAGATCACACCATGGGAGAGAGAGATGAACCACATAGCTACGGTAGAGCCCTCATTCGGGGAGAACTACTCCCTCCTCATCATGGGAGATAGTAACGGCGAAGAAGATGGCGATGGAGTCGATGGAGATGGCTCTCGGGGACAGTTCCCCATCCCGGAGCCGAAACAGAGACCTGTCCCCGAATTAGGGTTTTTGGTGGCGGTGGAGCTACGGAACTCTTACGGAGAAATCGTCGATCCCCTTAGGGTTTTCAGGGCAGGAGCTTAATATAGGCGAAAGGGTGCGCGGGGGTGCAGGGGCCCACCCCATAGGGCGACGCGCCCCCTCCTGGCTGTGCCGGTGGATGGGGAGGAGGCGCGGGCCTCCTGGCCTGCCCTTCGCTCCGTGGGTCTTCGGCGAAATAGAATTTGTAATTTTGGATTTTTCCGAGCACTTTGGTTTTTGGGCCTTTTCTGCAATAAACAGACATAATAAACGGCACTGTGGCATCTTGTTAATAGGTTAGTCCAATAAATACCATAATATGATATAAAGTGCATATAAAACATGTAGCTATTGACATAAAACTAGCATGGAACATAAGAAATTATAGATACGTTGGAGACGTATCATCACCCTCGTTAATCTCATTCACCTTGTTTCTTCTAATTAGTATACCTAGCAAGGTGGCCCTCACAAATGCCAGGGCAACATTTAAAGTTGTCTACAAAATACGTTTCTATGGTCCTATAGAAACTTGAGAATTATGGGATCGCATTTAGCACCGTTCTTTCCAGTCATCCTAGTGTTGCGGTCAGAAACCCACCGGCGAGCAGCGACGGGCAACACAGGAGAGCCGGGAGCAACTTAGGGCTGCGGCTGGCCCTGGTCCCTCCGAGCGACGCCCGCAAAGAACTCGGCACGCACGTCCGATGCTGGTGCAAGGGCGTGCCACTGACCTATCTGGTCGGAAGGTGATGGAGATGCCTCGCTTAGTTTCCTGCATGGCATACATGTAAACATTAAATACGAGCCTCGATCGGCTCTCAGGTTGTCTGTGAATCGGCTCAAGAGCCGATCCACCCATGATTCGCACGAGGTGTACAAATATATGGTGGTCCTGCTTGATCAAGATAAAGCTAAAACGATCTACGACGATTTAGGGTTTTCACCGCATAATCGGAACGTCCTACTCATGATTGGGCCTCGCGGCCGCGCACGGTGATCGTAAGCCGATCCTAGACAGGGCCTAAAAACCAACACGAGGTTGATCCCTGGAACATCCTGTCTAGGGCTAGCAAACTACACCCTACGCGCCGCTGGATCCTCCAACCCTTTGTAAGGCCTAACCATGCAGATATTAAACTAATCCTTGAAGAACAAGGAGCAACCATAACGGATCGGATCTACTAAATAATGATCAAGCGGGGTGCCGCCCCTACGCCTAAGATAGGCGTAAGGGCGGCTAGATGTCTAAGGGTTGCACGACGATAGCATATGATACGAAGAACAATGCTAACCCTAACACATCTAAGATAACTACGTTGCTCGCCATCAAAAAGGCTTTAGTACGAGCAACGCATGAACAACAACTTGTACTGCCTAGATCGCAAGATGTGATCTAGGCAGCATGATGCTTACCCGGAAGAAACCCTCGAGACAAGGGAGTTGGCGATGCGCCTAGATTGGTTTGTGGTGAACGTGATTGTTGTTTATTTCATAAACCCTAGATACATATTTATAGTCCGTAGACTTTCTAACGTGGGAATAATCCCAACCGTGCACGAGGCAAACTCTAACTAACCGACACGTAATCTACTATATTACAGATACACGGGCAAACTAGCCCAAACTTTGCATATAAGGCCGATTCACGTATATTCTTCCATGTATATTCTTCAAGCCCATCTTGATCGCGGCCCACCTCTGACTCGGTCAAATTCTGGTGATAACACATGCCCCCCTGGTTTTGGAATTGATAATTCCAAAATCACTCTGCTTTCTCTTCGTCGGGTCATGTCGTGGCAGAGCAGAACCGTCGCAGTATTCTTCATCATGATGCCTTGCTTTCTCAACTTCTCTGCAAAATTTGATAGCTTTAGCATCACTTCCTCGGAAACTGCAATGGCATTAAATCTCCACTAGGCTCCTCCTTATTTAACTGTGCCGATTGATTAGCCTTTTCATCCCCTTCCTCTGTTCTAGCTATCGGCACCAAAAAACCCTCTTTCCCTGTAGCAATGTCTTCCTCTTCCTCCGTCTCCTCCGGCCTCTCCCTCCAGTCTTCCTCCTCGAGCGAGCCGGAGTGGAACTTTGATCATGTGCCAGACGGCCCAC
The DNA here is from genome assembly GCA_030979885.1 of Lolium multiflorum. Lineage (NCBI taxonomy): Eukaryota > Viridiplantae > Streptophyta > Magnoliopsida > Poales > Poaceae > Lolium > Lolium multiflorum. The sequence continues at coordinate 207,920,960 of CM061751.1, forward strand.
CCGAAGCACTCGTCGGGTCAGATGGTGACCTGCCTCTGACCGATGGGGAAGACGACCTCAAGTTCCTCATCGAAGGGGAGCTGATGAGCGAAAGCGAAGATGACCTCCACCCCTGGGCGAAACCCACCTCCTCCGACGGGGAGGAGGAAGAAGAAGAAGTAGAGGAAGAAGAGGAAAAGGAGGAGGATGATTCCTCCTCCTCCGCTGGGCATCCGCCGGCAAAGCGATTCCGCGCTTGGGCGGACAGCGAGGACGATGATGATGACGAGGAGGAAGAGGAAAAGGAGGAGGATGAATCCTCCTCCTCCGCCGGATATCCGCCGGCAAAGCGCTTCCGCACTTGGGCGGACAGCGAGGATGATGATGATGACGAGGAAGAAGAAGCTCCGGCCGAGGGCTGGGGTAGCAGCGACGAGGAACTCTCCGGAAGCAGCGCCGACGGCAGCGATGCCGACGACGAGGCCAGCGAGGACTAGTAGAGTAGGACTAGTAGCCCCTGAGCAATCGGCTCTTCTTTTGTTTTCCCCTTCTTGAGCAATCGGCTCTTCTTTTGTAAAAATCCCTCTTATTATGAAGAAGAACTTCTCAGCTGATTCTGTCCTTTCACCAAATTTACCGATTGCTAAAATAAGTCAACAAATTACGAGCCGATGGCAGCGCACCGGTCCTTGCCATGAAAACACGAGCAGAGCCAACTCTATTGTTTATCCAAATGGTAATCTGTGGCCTGTCCGCAAGGGCAAAACCCAATCGCCAAAATGCCATTTGAATAGATCCAACCCACGGCCATACGAACCTCAAATGTCAATTGCGCAGGTTCGCAACTGCAATGAATCCATGGGCAGCACCATCCAAAGCCCACGCTATGGTTCCCAGCCTGAAGGTGATCCTTAACTGCCCCTTACTGTCCGAACATAGCGCCTTGCTCTCCTTTCCCTGTAGATGAGACGGCTTCCCCTTCAGACTCCCTTCCGCAGCTCTAATAGTCTTCTTCTGCAACAACTCACCGCTTTCGAAGAAGGTTATGATGCAGGGTCAGCCGACGACACTCCAATCGGCTTCTAAAAACAGAGCATCTACCAGGCCAGCTGCCCCCCGAGCCTCAGTCAAGGCGAGAATAGCGGTGAGGATGCACAGATCAAACAAAGGGCTTTGAACTCAGGTAATCTGGTAATCTGAGACAGCCACCATGAAGAGTCAGCCAAACTTGCCCCCATTGATCAGCTTTCTTCCGCTGAAAGCCGATGTTGTAGATGAAACACCAACAGCTTAATGAGAAAGAGGCTGCCTTGCATGCCAAAACTGATGTTACTGCTGAACTGGCGCAAAGGGTTGTCGGCTCATTGCAGCTGAGGAAGCTCTCATTGTTCACTCCCTCAAGGAAGCAGAAGCCTTGAAGCTGAACTGAAGACCACTTGGCGAAATCCGTGTCTTGCACCCCAGCCGGTAGATCTTGCGTAATTGTACTAGAGTCGATGGTCGTGCATCGGCTTTGTTTCTTAGCTCTAAAGTCGATGTCCGTGCATCGGCTGTATACCATGAGAATTTTTTTTTACTGGCCGATTTTCTATCGGCCCCCAATATTTCACTGCACATGTATCGCACATGTTCATCTGATTAGGTGCCCCCCGAGCCGAATCTGTCAGGTAACTGCAGATATCGGCTCTGTAGTTAGCCAAGGCACTGTATTTGCACGTCGGCTCCGGTAGGACCAATGTTGATTTTCCTAACTCATCAGCCGACGTAAAACCGCTGCCCAGTAGATCGTTTTTGAACACAGGCGGAATGTGTGGTGAGGATAATTTTGGCCGATTGCTGGAATCGGCCTCCATATTGATCGAAGCGCTCAATGAAGGTTTTGCAATGTCCCTCCATATATCTTTGGGGCCGATCCCAAGGATCGGCCTCGCCACGTTTGTCCATAGGTTGGTTCTTGCTACACGGTCAGGCCGGTGGATGGACCAGCCTAACCCCGTTCTTCGTCACGTCGATGCGCTCGCAGTCGTCCAAATTGATACTGAGAGTGGCTCTTGGCCTGCTGTTTCCCAAGCGTTCATGCCAGCCGTTGAAATCTCGGCTGAGTCATTGCCTGGACGACCTCTACCTCATCTCCATCCCACTGTATTGCATGCATTCGTGGAGGGAATGCAACAGTTGGCGTGGATCCAATCTCTTCCTAGCAGAACAGCATAGGTGCTCTTGCTATCGACGATGAAGAACGTTGTAGGGATGGTTTTCCTTCCTACGGTCAGATCCACGTTCAGAACACCTTGTGCGTCAGACGCTTGGCCGTTGAAATCGCTCAATGTCACGTTGGTCTTGATCAGATCCGAGCTAGAGCGTCCCAACCGACGTAGCATAGAGTATGGCATAATGTTGACTGCCGCTCCGGTGTCCACCAGCATCTTGTTGACAGGCCTCCCATCGATATAACCTCGCAAGTACAGGGCCTTCAGATGTCTGTAGCTTCTTTCTCGTGGCTTCTCAAAAATAACCGGCCGTGGGCCGCAGTCAAGTTGTGCTACGGGTGCCTCGTCTAATCCTGGAGCGCTAAACTCCGTCGGAAGGATAAACACCATGTTTGTGCCAGCCGATGTCTCATCATCGGCTTTCTTTTGCTTGGGGCGCCACTCCATTTTTTGTGGTCGACCCTCTTCATCCAGGGTTCGCTGGATCTTCGCGGCCAGATCGGCCGCGCCTTCCTGCGTGTGCAGGTATAACCTTTCGGCTTCCTCCAAGCCGCGCAGTCGCTGAACCCTACGCTTTTGGGAACGGCTGAGTCCATCAGGGCACCACCTTGGCCGGTGGTACCTGTCCTCTTCATCATCGTCTTCCAAATCCTCGAGATCTTCCACCCGAGGGGACTCAGCGTGCTTGTTCCGAGGTGGGAGAGGCCCTAGACGTTTGAACATGGACACATTAGCTGCATCCTTCCTCTTCTGTCTACATTACGGGCGTTGCCGATTGTAGGCAATCGGCTCATTCTGAATCCCAGCGTGTCTGAAGAAGGGCAGTCCCAGTGCCTATCCTCGTCGTCTTGCTCCCTAGATTTTCCCTTGGCACGGCGCTCGTACTCCTCCTCATCGCGATCATGCCGACGATGTCTCCTGGCGTCCCTAGCCAGACGGTCTCTATCATCATCGTCGCTGGATCGTCGGCGTTGGCTATATTGACTCACATACTTGTTGAGGAGGTGATCAGAGAGAGGTCGCTGATATCTCACATTCCTTACTTCTCCCTCTGTGATGTAGCGCTTGCCATCGTGACGGAGCCGATCGCGTGGAGCGGCCTCCTCTGTGTCCTTGCTACGAGAGCAGCTGCCCTCGTCTCCATCCTTGCCAGAGTGGTGTCCAGGTCCTACCATGTTGATGTTGAACGAGAATCCTGGCTGGCAACCTTCAGGGTAAGTGCACTCCACCATGTTAACGGCGGGGAAGGGGTGGGTGTCGACCTTCATGGCGTACTGGTTAAAAATCAGACGTCCTTGTTCTATCGCCATTTGGATCTGCTGACGCCACACCCTGCAGTCGTTGGTGGCATGGGAGAACGAGTTATGCCATTTGCAGTATGGCTTTCCATTCAGCTCCTGTACCGTGGGGATTTTGAGGCCTTCGGGTAACTTCAACTGCTTCTCCTTGAGTAGGAGGTCGAAGATTTGCTCAGTTTTAGTCACGTCAAAATCGAACCCTCTGGGCGGACCTGGTGGCTTAACCCATTTGCAGGACACGGGGGTTGCCCCCCGAGTCCATTCAGCCACTGCTACTTCTTGATCTCCCGCAGAGCCTTCATCTGCCTCAACCAGGACTACCGCACGCTTGAATTTGTCCTGGTACAGGTCCGGGTGGCGCTGTTCATATAACGACAGTTTCTGAACCATGTGCGCCAGTGAAGGGTAGTCTGCTTGGGAGGCCATATCCTTGATTTGTGATGCAAGGCCCACCACTGCCAACTCGACTGCTTCCTTTTCAGTCACACGAGCCGAATAACATCGGTTCCTAAGATTTCTGAAGCGCTGGACGTATTCTGCCACAGATTCTCCACGCTTCTGACGTATTTGTGCTAGATCGGCAAGGCCGGACTCGGAAGCCTCTGAGTGATACTGCATGTGGGCTGTTCTTAAGCTGCTTCCAAGTCCGGATCGAGTCTGGTGGCAACGAAGTGTACCACCCGAAAGCCGATCCTGTGAGGGACTGTGCGAAGAACCTCACGCGTAGTGGATCCGATGCTGAGACCGTTCCTAGCTGTGCCAAATATCGGCTCACATGCTCGATGGAGCTGGAACCATCTGATCCATTAAATTTGGAGAAGTCAGGGAGCCGATACTTGGGTGGTAGCGGGATCAATTCGTACTCGTTGGGGTACGGCTTGGAATAGCCGATTGTCCTCCTTTCGGCACCATGCGAACTGGTCTCTCGGATGGTACTGATCTGATCCGCGGTGCTGGCTGCAGGAGTCGAACTCTGAAGATTCGCCGGAGTGGCATACTTAGCCAGCCATGCTTGCTTTTCCAGCTCTGAGCCAACTGCAGGAGCTGAGCTCTGGAGGTTTGTCGGAGTGGCATACTTAGCTAGCCACGTCTGCTTCTCAAGATCTGTTCCCGAAGTTCCTCCTGTTGTTCCAGAAGTCCCTGCTGTTGCGGCCTGGTTTGTGAGCGCCCAGTTACCGCAGTCTGGCACGTATGTGCACGTGTACCCGTGAGGGATCTCCTTAGGCGCCTCGTGCAAGAACTGGTAGTCACTAGGGTCACCACCGATCTTGTAGACGACGAATGCCGGTGAATTCGGCACTTCTGGTGCTGCCAACGCGAATGGCAGCGGTGGACGGGACTGGAGTGGCATCTCTCCTTGGTACGTCCCGAGAGCTGGTCCTGACGGAGAGTACTGGTGCCTCATGATTTCCTGGATCACCCGAAGAGCAACACGCTCCAAAGTGTTCACCAGGTTCTCAGAATGGCGGTGCAGCGAGTGAGCCACCATGTAGTTAATCTCCTGACGCAGGGACCTGGTGCGTTCTTCTGACGGGGCGGACAGGTCTATTCCATCGAGCGCACCTTCAGGCGAGAACCCTTTCCACCTGATGCCATGTGAGCGGGTTCTGTGAAAGAGCCGATGAGGTCGGCTTCGAGGATGGCTTTGACCTCGTCATACTTCTTCTTGAGCTCCTCGGTCAGATCCTCGTACGTGACTGGGGTGCCGTCCGCCATCTCAGATGTAGATGGCGATGTGGTTGATGTCGAAGATTGTCCCACCGGGCGTGCCAGAATGTGTTGCGGTCAGAAACCCACCGGCGAGCAGCGACGGGCAACACAGGAGAGCCGGGAGCAACTTAGGGCTGCGGCTGGCCCTGGTCCCTCCGAGCGACGGCCCGCAAAGAACTCCGGCACGCACGTCCGATGCTGGTGCAAGGGCGTGCCACCTGACCTATACCTGTCAGGAAGGTGATGGAGATGCCTCGCTTAGTTTCCTGCATGGCATACACGTAAACATTAAATACGAGCCTCGATCGGCTCTCAGGTTGTCCTGTGAATCGGCTCAAGAGCCGATCCACCCATGATTCGCACGAGGTGTACGAATATATGGTGGTCCTGCTTGATCAAGATAAAGCTAAAACGATCTATGACGATTTAGGGTTTTCACCGCATAATCGGAACGTCCTACTCGTGATTGGGCCTCGCGGCCGCGCACGGTGATCGTAAGCCGATCCTAGACAGGGCCTAAAAACCAACACGAGGTTGATCCCCGGAACATCCTGTCTAGGGCTAGCAAACTACACCCTACGCGCCGCTGGATCCTCCAACCCTTTGTAAGGCCTAACCATGCAGATATTAAACTAATCCTTGAAGAACAAGGAGCAACCATAACGGATCGGATCTACTAAATAATGATCAAGCGGGGTGCCGCCCCTACGCCTAAGATAGGCGTAAGGGCGGCTAGATGTCTAAGGGTTGCACGACGATAGCATATGATACGAAGAACAATGCTAACCCTAACACATCTAAGATAACTACGTTGCTCGCCATCAAAAAGGCTTTAGTACGAGCAACGCATGAACAACGAATAAACTTGTACTGCCTAGATCGCAAGATGTGATCTAGGCAGCATGATGCTTACCCGGAAGAAACCCTCGAGACAAGGGAGTTGGCGATGCGCCTAGATTGGTTTGTGGTGAACGTGATTGTTGTTTATTTCATAAACCCTAGATACATATTTATAGTCCGTAGACTTTCTAACGTGGGAATAATCCCAACCGTGCACGAGGCAAACTCTAACTAACCGACACGTAATCTACTATATTACAGATACACGGGCAAACTAGCCCAAACTTTGCATATAAGGCCGATTCACGTTTATTCTTCCATGTATATTCTTCAAGCCCACCTTGATCGCGGCCCACCTCTGACCCGGTCAGATTCTGGTGATAACACCTAGATATTTCTCTCAATAGAATATCACTTTTGTGAGAACATATTTAATAATATTTTGTATTTCTTGCAAAAAAGTACCAAAAACCATTTTTTTGTAAGTGGTGATATGTATAGCCCAGGCACTCATGTTTAAGTCCCTAGGGACGCGAATTTGGGTTTTTATATTTAAAAAAAAATCACTGTAGGAGCTTCTCCTACCGTATTCCCCTAAAAAATGGTGATATGTGATAAATACTTTAAGTTAAACTTATGTCCAAGAGAATATGTAAGTTCAATTCAATTTTTTCAGTGTGATCGAGGTCCAAAAAAAATGTAATTGTCCATTTAAGATCGATTTAGAGTTAACAAAATGGGTTAGTTGATGTCTAGTTAATCATTTGTCGCCTAATAATGTTGCTATAATTACTAATATCAATTAGTCAGGTCTATTATAATATCAATTACTAATATCAATTACTTCCATTAATTGTCAGATATAGCGGTTTATGGCCATTGATAGTAAGGCTTAAGATGTTCATTTTTTTTATATAAATAACTATATGTTCTCGTCAGTTGTCTAAAATTATTGCTTTCCATGAGATTTTAGATCAATTTTATATTTTTGTTTCGTCATATGGTGATTCAGTATGATATCAATTGTTCTTAATGAACACATATACGGATGCTTTTAAACGGAGAAAACAAATGTTACATGCTTCTAGTAGTAGTCCCTTCCTTGCAAACATTCCACATTTATTTAAATTGTATTTGTTTTAAAAAACTGGCAGACCCTTTTTTTTAATTCTATCATCCAGAAACTCATGATTTCTTCATCGATGGATAATATATAACTATTAATGATTTGTTGGACAACACTTTAAACTGAGAACAACAATGAATACCTTTGTTCCAAAATATACATCCATTCTAAAACATCGCACTGACTAAACAACGTAAGTATATTTGAGCAGAAATTATTTCTTGATTTTATTTTTTGGAATATATTTATAAAAGGTTAAAGTAAGTATAAAATATGACATATTATAGGAACGTTAAATATTTCATAATCAAGGGATTAAATGAGATAAGAAATTTATTAGGATAAGGAAATATCAACGTCCAATCAAGATTTAATTAGCTGAGACTATTACACTTCTACGTACTCAAGTTTAGAGAAAAAGAAATAGGGAGTACCAAGTGACTACTGAATCTCTTCTTGTGTTGCTCGATTTGCTTCCATGTTTCAAATCCTTAAGCGCAAGATTATCAAAAAAAAAAAATATCAAGCTAATCATCTTTAGAGTTTTTTTTTTTTTTTGATTCATCGTGAATCCAATTTTACCCATTAACCTATGAACACACTGGCAATCTTAATTTCGTCATATGTCTGGTAGCCTTGTTGATCGTAGCCAATCTGTAGTGCTTTTTTCTATACCTTTTTGAGTAATCTATATTCTTTTGGTACTAAAAAAAGTTTAAATAGCAGAACTAAAAAGACGTGTGTACACATCGTATCATTGACTTCACTAAAATAATGAGTTAGTTCATTTTTTAATGTGTGTACGTGCATAACGTGCTGATAACAACAATCAGCTATTTGTAGATCGCGAAAAATTAATCACTCGTTAGTGGAGATTACGCCCGGCAAGGAAACAACACTATTCGTATGGAAGAAGGACCCCCTTTCCTGTTTCCTTGACTTACACGAGTATGACACATTAGATTATTTATTGACATGTCTAGATTTCTTCGTGTCAAAAGAGATTTCTTCTCATTAATTAAATGCCGGGAATAGGTTCATGTTTCCTTCTAGTTTATGCTCAAGCCATTTGATATGAGCATGCAATGCTAGGTTTGTGGAGGCATTGGCTATCCGAGATGCAATACGGTTGTCTGCGGACAGAAGTTATGATCAAATAATCGATCAAATAATCGTCGAGAGTGCTCAACTGAGGTAGTTAATATGTGTGCTGGTGATGAGCAAGTGCAATCTGAACTATTTGTCAATAGATTAGGGAAGTCAAGGGAGCTCTTGCTAGCTGTATCATTTCTTTTATTGGGCGAGAGGCTATCAAGCTGGTCATTTGTGTGCTAAAAATGCTAGGTCGGATAGGAGAAGGTGCTTGTGGCACTAGTGAAGAAGAGGCCTTTGGTCCCAAGCAAATGTCCCAGTGCTGAACCAAACCGGGTCCAATGGGGGCATTGGTCCCGGTTCGTTTCTGCCCAGGACGACCCCACCCGCTGGCGCCTGTCCTGTAGTGGCCTTTGGACCCGGTTTGTAATACAAACCGGGACTAAAGGGTCCACCGCAGGGCGCGGCAGGCCGTGTCAGTCGTGGGGAACCCTTTAGTCCCGGTTTGTATTACAAACCGGGTCCAAAGGCCCCCCTCTGGCTATATAACCTTGCCCCTGCCCAAGTGTGAGCCACACTTAGCCATTTTTTCACTATCTTCACAAGAGGGGTGTATTGCTTTCCTCTCTTCTTCACATGCACAAGAGGTGTTCGATGAAATGCTTAAGAGGATTTGCCACTTGAGTTTACACAAATCAAGCCACACTTAACTTGCTTTTTTCTTCTTCATCGAGGTTAACAACTTTATCCTTTTCATCTGCAATTGATAAAATGCATGTGTATATATACATCGTGATGTTCTGTAATGGTTTTGATCAGCTTAATTATATCATGCAGATGAATCGGCAATGGATGTACATTGACCGACGGTTTGACGAGTTCACTGCGGGCCTGGATAATTTTATGGCCGTGGCGGAGGCAAACAAACATGGTGGCTTCATGTATTGTCCATGTGTGGACTGCAAGAATACCGTAAATTACGCTCACTCGAGTCTCATTCACAGCCACCTTCTGCGATCCGGTTTCATGCCCAGTTACTATTGTTGGACCAAGCACGGAGAAAGAGGGGTTATGATGGAAGACAATGACGAAGAGGAAGAGGATGATGACGGTTATCCCAATTTCCCTGAATACGATGATACTGCAGAAGGCAATGAAGACAATGAAGTAGAAGATCAAGAGGCACCAGATGAGCCTGCTGATGATGATCTTGGCCGGGCCATTGCTGATGCAAGGAGAGAATGTGAAACTGAAAAGGAAAGGTTGGCCTTCGACAAGATGATAGAAGATCACAACAAATTGTTATACCCAACTTGCGAAGATGGCCATAAAAAGCTAGGCAGCACACTGGAATTGTTGCAATGGAAGGCAGAGAACGGTGTCACTGACTCAGGATTTGGAAAGTTGCTGACAATAATTAAGAGGAAGCTTCCAAGGGGTAACGAATTGCCCGCCAGTACGTACGAAGCGAAGAAGATTGTCTGCCCTCTAGGATTAGATGTGCAAAAGATACATGCATGCATTAATGACTGCATCCTCTACCGCGATGAGTACGAGAATTTGGATGCATGTCCGGTGTGCACTGCATTGCGGTATAAGATCAGACGAGATGACCCTGGTGATGTTGAGGGCGAGCGCCCCAGGAAGAGGGTTCCTGCCAAGGTTATGTGGTATGCTCCTATAATACCACGGCTGAAACGCTTGTTCAGAAATAAAGAGCATGCTAGGTTGTTGCGATGGCACAAAGAAGACCGTAAGAAAGACGTGATGTTGAGGCACCCTGCTGATGGCTCCCAATGGAGAAAAATCGATAGAGAGTTCCCAAACTTTGCACAGGATGCAAGGAACTTACGGTTTGGTCTAAGTACAGATGGCATGAATCCTTTTGGAGAGCAGAGCTGCAGCCATAGCACCTGGCCTGTGACTCTTTGTATATATAACCTTCCTCCTTGGTTGTGCATGAAGCGGAAGTTCATTATGATGCCAGTGCTCATACAAGGCCCGAAGCAACCCGGGAACGACATTGATGTGTACCTGATGCGTGTGGTTGACACATCCGTTGGGAACCCCAAGAGGAAGGTGTGATGTGTGCGACAAGTTTCCCTCAGGTAAGAAACCAAGGTTTAATCGAACCGTAGGAGTCAAGAAGCACGTTGAAGGTTGATGGCGGCGGGATGTAGTGCGGCGCAACACCAGATTCGGCGCCAACGTGGAACCTGCACAACACAACCAGTAAGTACTTTGCAACAACGCAGTGAGGTTGTCAATCTCACCGGCTTGCTGTAACAAAGGATTAACCGTATTGTGTGGAAGATGATTGTTTGCAGAAAACGGTAGAACAAGTATTGCGAGATTGTATTTCGGTATAGAGAATTGGACCGGGGTCCACAGTTCACTAGAGGTGTCTCTCCCATAAGATAAACAACATGTTGGGTGAACAAATTACAGTTGGGCAATTGACAAATAAAGAGGGCATGACCATGCACATACATATCATGATGAGTATAGTGAGATTTAATTGGGCATTACGACAAAGTACATAGACCGCCATCCAACTGCATCTATGCCTAAAAAGTCCACCTTCAGGTTATCATCCGAACCCCTCCAGTATTAAGTTGCAAAGCAACAGACAATTGCATTAAGTATGGTGCGTAATATAATCAACAACTACATCCTTAGACATAGCATCAATGTTTTATCCCTAGTGGCAACAGCACAACACAACTTTCTGTCACTGTCCCAGGTGTCAATGGAGGCATGAACCCACTATCGAGCATAAATACTCCCTCTTGGAGTTACAAGCATCTACTTGGCCAGAGCATCTACTAGTAACGGAGAGCATGCAAGATCATAAACAACACATAGATATAACTTTGATAATCAACATAACAAGTATTCTCTATTCATCGGATCCCAACAAACGCAACATATAGAATTACAGATATATGATCTTGATCATGTTAGGCAGCTCACAAGATCCGACAATGAAGCACAATGGGGAGAAGACAACCATCTAGCTACTGCTATGGACCCATAGTCCAGGGTAGACTACTCACACATCACTCCGGAGGCGACCATGGCGGCGTAGAGTCCTCCGGGAGATGATTCCCCTCTCCGGCAGTGCGGAGGCAATCTCTGGATCCCCCGAGATGGGATCGGCGGCGGCGGCGTCTCCGGAAGGTTTTCCGTATCGTGGCTCTCGGTGGGGTTTCGCAACGGAGGCTTTAAGTAGGCGGAAGGGCAGGTCGGGAGGCGGCACGAGGGCCCCACACACAGGGCCGCGCGGCCAAGGGGCCGCGCCGCCTATGGTTTGGGCGCCTCGTGGCCCCACTTCGTCTCCTCTTCGGACTTCTAGAAGCTTCGTGGCAAAATAGGACCCTGGGCGTTGATTTCGTCCAATTCCGAGAATATTTCGTTACTAGGATTTCTGAAACCAAAAACAAAAACAGCAACTGGCACTTCGGCATCTTGTTAATAGGTTAGTTCCGAGAAAATGCACGAATATGACATAAAGTGTGCATAAAACATGTAGATAACATCAATAATGTGGCATGGAACATAAGAAATTATCGATACGTCGGAGACGTATCAGCATCCCCAAGCTTAGTTCTGCTCGTCCCGAGCAGGTAAAACGATAACACAGATAATTTTGGAGTGACATGCCATCATAACCTTGATCATACTATTTGTAAAGCATATGTAGTGAATGCAGCGATCAAAACAATGTATATGACATGAGTAAACAAGTGAATCATAAAGCAAAGACTTTTCATGAATAGCACTTCAAGACAAGCATCAATAAGTCTTGCATAAGAGTTAACTCATAAAGCAATAATTCATAGTAAAAGCATTGAAGCAACACAAAGGAAGATTAAGTTTCAGCGGTTGCTTTCAACTTGTAACATGTATATCTCATGGATATTGTCAACATAGAGTAATATAATAAGTGCAATAAGCAAATATGTAGGAATCAATGCACAGTTCACACAAGTGTTTGCTTCTTGAGGTGGAGAGAAATAGGTGAACTGACTCAACATTGAAAGTAAAAGAATGGTCCTCCATAGAGGAAAAGCATCGATTGCTATATTTGTGCTAGAGCTTTGATTTTGAAAACATAAAACAATTTTGTCAACGGTAGTAATAAAGCATATGTATCATGTAAATTATATCTTACAAGTTGCAAGCCTCATGCATAGTGTACTAATAGTGCCCGCACCTTGTCCTAATTAGCTTGGACTACCGGATCATCACAATGCACATGTTTTAACCAAGTGTCACAAAGTGGTACCTCTATGCCGCCTGTACAAAGGTCTAAGGAGAAAGCTCGCATTGGATTTCTCGCTATTGATTATTCTCAACTTAGACATCCATACCGGGACAACATAGACAACAGATAATGGACTCCTCTTTTATGCATAAGCATGTAACAACAATTAATAATTTTCTCATATGAGATTGAGGATATATGTCCAAAACTGAAACTTCCACCATGGATCATGGCTTTAGTTAGCGGCCCAATGTTCTTCTCTAACAATATGCATGCTTAACCATAAGGTGGTAGATCGCTCTTACTTCAGACAAGACGAACATGCATAGCAACTCACATGAAATTCAACAAAGAGTAGTTGATGGCGTCCCCAGTGACATAGGCATCCCAAATGGGCCTGCCAAAGATAGTACCCGGGGTTTATTGAAAGCCCACTACCCGAAGAATAAGAAGATTCGGGAGCCCAAGATATATTAAGGAAATTAGAGTTGTAATAGGAAGTGTTATTTGTAATCTGGCGGGATGAGTTAGAAACCGTCCCGGACTCTGTAACTTGTACAAAACGAAACCCTCGGCTCCACCTCCTATATAAAGGGGAGTCGAGGGACGAAGAGATCATCGAATCATTGTTACAAACCCTAGTTCTCATAATCGTCGAGTACTTTTCGGCTGAAACCTTCGAGATCTACTTGCCCTCTACTTCCAACTAAACCCTAGCCTACAATCCATAGGCATTGACAAGTTGATACCTTGTCAATTGGCGCCGTCTGTGGGAACTAGAGGCGTAAGGATCTGATCTCGATGGCACGTTCAAGATCTTCGACATCGTCAACCGCAAGCAACGCAATGGATCGAGGTAAACAGATCGCTGCTGGTCCTGTCGATTTTGTTCCTCACCCACCCTCCCGTTTGGATGCATATGCGTATCTGGCGGAGCCCATGGAGATGACGTTCGGAAGGTTCCACTTTCGCATCGAGAAGGAAGGATCGTATCGTGTCGAAATTCCGATTTCGTCGGGATCGTCGGCGGTCGATTCTGATTTTTCAAGCTATACATCGTCAACCGAGTCAGGAGAAGAAGAAACTTCGTCGACACGCTACGTCAGCACCAGAGCAAGAGAGAAACTCGCCAAGATCTTCAACGACATGTCGTTTGAGTCATCTGCGGACTCATATATAAGCGATGGCTCAAGCGATGTCGACAGTTACGACTTCATCGACAAATCTATCACAGTGGGCAAGGTCTTCATCAATCTCAACGATGATGTCACCAAACCCAACATAGATCTGAGTACAAAGTATCATCAGATTTATGCCATTGAAGATCAAGAGGAAACATCTGAGGCTTTCGACGATCTGGGAAATCCATACGTCGATCCCTCCAATCTGCGACAAGGCCTGGGCAATAAATACGTCGGGCCGCAGCCGCGAGACAGAGTTCAGCTTTCGCAAGCAGCGTGGGATAGAGCCGCGAGAGCTATGAACGGTTCAGAACCAATGGCCACCACAGCCACACCAGAGGAATTGCAAGCATATCAATATAGGCTCGCACGAGCTGCAAGAGAATTGGAAAAACAGACAGCTGAGTTAAACAGAAGAAAGGAGGCAGCTTCTGCATCTAGCAGGAGGAGGGCAGATCTAAGTCGACAATCTAGAACTTCGGGTGATAGCCACAGGGAGGCGCGGAACAGAGCAAGATCAAGGTTGCAACATATACCCGAAGCAGAAAGAGAGCACTTGGTCCAAAACCTCGACATGTCCTTCATGTCGATAGATACAAGAGGAAACATCATCCCTAAGACACCAGAGGCTGGGTATATGGCGACACATGCTTTTATCCTCGCATCTAAACCACCTCCAGGTGATCCAAGGGAGACACTATACAATATGGCGGTAGCAGGAGTTGGAGCTATGGGGACAGCGTTTGTATCAACGCCTCCCGAAGGAGCGGCACGGCAAAATAGTCCACGACCTGCAGCAGCAACAGCGGCAGCACCTGAAGGACCAAGTGGAGCAAGAGACACAGCAGCACAAGCAAGGGTCGACAGAGCGCGGCAAAGCAGACGGGATCATCGGCAATCTCCGGAGCTTAATGACGAAGATATGTGCGGCTTGCCATGCTTCACGAGGAGAGTCCGAAAAACTCGAGTCCCCTCAGGATTCAAGTTACCCGACAACTTCAAGAAGTTCGACGGCCTTCAAGATCCAGAGGATTGGCTAGTTGATTATCTCGAGACAGTGAAGCTCACAGGAGGAACCAGGGCAACAGCTATGCAAAGCATCCAGGTGCATTTGAGTGGAGCCGCACGATCTTGGATAAAGAAACTCACTCCAGGATCTATCGACAGCTGGGAAAGTTTCGAGGACGTGTTCGTCAAGAACTTCAGGTCCACGTGCAAAAAACCTGCATCGTTAGAGGAGTTGAGAGCATGTCGACAAAAGCCAGATGAGCCAATGAGAAAGTACATCCAAAGGTGGAATATCATCAAAAACTCGGCAGAAAATATATCTGACGAGAGAGCAATAGATGCGTTTGTCGCAGGAATCAGGCGTGGAGATTTTGTCGAAGACTTGGGAAGGACCAATCCAAAGACAGTATCCGCGTTAATGGAGATAGCAAACAGATGGGCAGATGGAGAAGACGCTGTCCACAACAAACGGCACAGGTCGCCAGAGGAGGACCGTGGTCGAAACTACCAACCGAGGCGACGATTTCCTCGGCAGTACCCGAACTATGACGCTCCAGGGCAAATTTCGGCAGGTTTTCGGGCAAACACAGGAGGAAACAACAGAGATGATTATCAGAGAAGCAGTGAACAGCGAGGTGATAACAGGGATGATTCTCGCAACAACAGGCAAAATAGCGGGCCTAGGTTCCCAAGGCCTTTCGTGTCCCCTGAAGAGATGATGAATGGGCCGTGTCAAATGCACTTTTTCCTCGACAGCAACGGTAAAAGACAGTCAGGGCACCTGCAGAAAGACTGTCGAAATTTTCAGGCAATGCTAAGGTATGCAGAGCACGCTAATGCGCGGGCAACACAGAGAAATCCTCGAGAACCCAGAAGCGAGATTCACTTGCCGCCTCCTCCCGCGATTACAGACGACAATCGGCATCAGCTCAGAATAGCGGCAGCACCTCCACCACCACCTTATGTTGATCCTAACTCCAACGGAGCGGTGTCAATGATTCAGAAGGGAAGGCCGTCCAATAGAGCTCAAAAAGTAATCTCACGATAGGTGTTTATGGCAGAAAAAATGCCTCCACCAACAGTTGAGTATCTTAATTGGTCAGGACAAGATATTGGCTTCACAATAGCAGATCATCCGCAGCAAGTTCCTCGACCAGGGCAGTCAGCACTTATTCTGCCAGCAGTTATCGCAGGATTTGATGTCTCTCGAGTGTTCATAGACGGCGGCAGCAGCTTAAACCTTATGTATGCAGATACATTGAGGAAGATGAACATATCCTTAGCAAACTTGAAGCCAACAGACACAAGGTTCCACGGCATCACACCGGAGAAACCAAGTTATCCATTGGGGAAGATCAATCTCGACGTTCAGTTTGGGACCCGAGAAAATTATAGAATCGAGAGGCTGGAATTTGAAGTCGTGGATTTTCCGTCGCAATACCACGCTCTGTTGGGACGACCAGCATATGCTAGATTTATGGCGGTGCCACACTATACATACCTGTTGTGGAGATTGCCTGGACCAAAGGGACCAATCACAGTTAAAGGAAGCTTTGCCTTAGCCGATAAGTGTGATAAGGATTTTCATCGGCTATCAGAAACTTTCGGGATGCAAGCTGAGTATTTGGCGTCAAAAAGCATGACTGATTACGACGTACTGCCAGACGTTGGAAGGCCAAATAAAGAATCAACTTTCAATACCGAGAAAAATTCTAAGGAGGTGCAGATTCACCCGACAGACCCGAAAAAGACGACATCTATCGCAAACGACATGGATATCGCATAGGAAAGCGCGCTCGTCGAGTTCCTCCGTGAGAACTGGAAAATCTTCGCATGGTGTCCAGCTGACATGCCAGGAGTACCCAGGGAACTTGCCGAGCACCACCTAAACTTGGATCCATTAGCGAGACCAATCAAACAACCTCTGCGGCGTTTTTCGGAACCAAACCGCAAAGCTATGCTATCAGAATAAATCGACTTAAGGAAGCTGGTTTTATCAAAGAGATATCTACAGAAGCCACATGGGTAGCTAACCCAGTGATGGTGCCGAAAAACACACGACAGTCCTTCGCATGTGCGTCGACTTTACGTGTCTCAATAAACATTGTCCAAAGGATCACTTTCCCCTCCCGAGGATCGATCAAATTATCGATTCCACGGCTGGATGTGAACGTCTTTCCTTCCTGGACGCATATTCTGGTTATAACCAGATCAGATTGAAAGAAGAAGACGAGGCCAAAACAGCGTTCATAACACCTTACGGCGTGTTCTGTTACAGAACAATGCCTTTCGGTTTAAAAAACGCGGGAGCAACATATCAGAGGATGATGCAGAAGTGTTTGGCGACACAGATCGGGAAAAACGTGCAAGTATACATCGACGATGTCGTCATAACGTCAAAAGAGGGGGCAACACTGATCGAGGATCTCAAGGAAACCTTCGACAACCTCAACAAATTCTGCCTCAAGCTGAACCCGAAGTGTTCCTTTGGCGTCCCAGCAGGAGAACTTCTGGGATTCCTAGTCTCAGCAAGAGGGATTGAAGCAAATCCCGACAAAATACAAGCTATCATAACAATGAGGAAGCCAACAAAGTTGAAAGAAATACAGCAGCTAACTGGGCGAGTCGCAGCTTTGAGCAGATTCGTCGCCAGGTTGGGAGAAAAAGCGTTACCATTTTACGCTCTAATAAAGCAAGGAGATAAATTCCAGTGGAACGAAGAGGCCGACAGAGCCTTCGAGGATTTGAAGCGCACAATCTCGACACCACCAATTCTGGTGGCGCCGAAGGAAAAGGAACCTCTCCTGCTGTATATTGCAGCCACGCCCCAAGTGGTGAGCACGGTGCTAGTTGTCGAAAGAGAAGAAGAAGGAAAACTCCACGGCGTACAGAGGCCAGTATACTTCATCAGCGAAGTTTTATCGCCCTCAAAACAAAGGTACCCTCAGTACCAAAAGCTAGCATATGGAGTGTTCACAACAACACGAAAATTGCGCCACTATTTTTTGGCACACCCGATCATAGTGGTCAATGAAGCTCCCTTGTCAAATATACTAAACAATCCAGAAGCTACGGGTCGTGTCTCCCTTTGGGGAATAGAGCTTTCCCCTCGGGACATCACGTATGAAAAAAGAAAAGCAATCAAGTCGCAAGTTCTATCGGACTTCATCGCAGAATGGATGGAGTTGCAAAACACAGGACCCCCAGACCTGTCGAGAACCTGGACCATGAACTTTGATGGGTCCAAAAGACTAGAAGGAGCTGGCGCAGGAGTAGTACTCATATCACCTGAAGGCGACAAGTTGAAGTACATCCTTCGGATGACGTTCCCTAACGCATCTAACAACGAAGCAGAATATGAAGCTCTCATACACGGGATGAAGATGGCGAAAGCTTGCGGTGCAACTCGATTAAAAATCTTTGGTGACTCACAATTGGTGGCTCAGCAAGTTATGAACCAATGTGACGCAGTCAATGATAGCATGATGGCATACAAGGAGGTGTACAACGAGCTCGAAAAGTTGTTTGATGGATGCGAAGTAAATCATATTAGCAGATTGAGCAACGACGAAGCCGACGTTCTTGCAAACATCGGGTCGCAATGCCTTGCAGTTCCGCCAGGTGTATTTTGGGAAGAGATAACAGAGAGATCTACAAAATCGACAAAATCAAAAAAGAAGGAGAAGAAACCCTCGGGGGCTACCAAGGAAGAGCAAGAGGAAGAAGAAGATCAGGACCTGGTCATGGTGATACAGATACCATGGATGCAGACGTACATATCGTACATCCTCAGGAAAGAAATACCCGATGATCCAGTTGAGGCAAGGCGAGTAATTCGACGCTCCAAAGCTTTCACGGTGATCAAAGGAGAGTTGTACAAGCGAAGTATTTCAGGCGTCCTGCAAAGGTGTGTTACACCCGAAGAAGGAAGAATAATTCTGAAGGACGTACACGAAGGAATATGTGGCCACCACGCAAGTAGTCGAGCTATTGCAGCCAAGGTTTTTCGGGCAGGATTCTACTGGTTGACAGCAATCGAGGACGCCAAGGAAATAGTAAGAACTTGTGACGCGTGTCAAAGGTTTGCCGCAAAACCTCACTCTCCAGCAGCAGAATTAACACCAATACCATTGTCGTGGCCCTTTGCCCAATGGGGACTTGATATGGTGGGCAAGTTACACAAATCCTGGCCAGGAGGAAAGGAGTACATGCTAGTAGCTGTCGACAAATTTACAAAGTGGATAGAAGCGAAGCCGATAAATTCACCAGACGGAGCATCCGCAGTAAAATTCATAAAAGGCCTCGTCTTCAGATTTGGAGTGCCCCATAGCATCGTCACAGACAATGGCAGCAACTTCACATCCCACGAATTCAAAGATTATTGCAAAGAAGTGGGTATCAAGTTACAATTTGCGTCAGTTGCGCACCCGCAGACCAACGGCCAAGTCGAGAAAGCTAATGGAATCATCTGCAACGGCATTAAGAAACGCTTATTAGCGCCATGGAGAAAGCTCGACACACCTGGCCAGAGGAGTTGCCCAGTGTATTATGGAGCATACGAACAACACCAAACACAGCAACACAAGAAACTCCGTTCTTCTTGGTTCATGGAGCAGAAGCAGTATTACCAATCGAGATAGAGCATGACTCTCCACGAGTCGTAGAATATGATGAAGAGGTGTCGAGAAAAGCGCTAGAAGATGACGTC
This sequence comes from Lolium multiflorum, assembly GCA_030979885.1. Lineage (NCBI taxonomy): Eukaryota > Viridiplantae > Streptophyta > Magnoliopsida > Poales > Poaceae > Lolium > Lolium multiflorum. The sequence goes on from CM061751.1 coordinate 207,940,379, forward strand.
GATGCACTTGATGAAGCTAGAGATGAAGTACTGTCTCGGGTAACCAAATACCAACAGGACTTGAAGAATTACCACAGTCGACGTTTGCGGCCAAGATCTTTTCAGGTGGGAGACCTAGTTCTTCGGCTCACGCAAAAAAGTCATGAAAAACTCGAGTCACCATGGCTAGGCCCCTACATTGTCACGGAAGTAATCGGAGGAGGAGCATACAGGATAAAGGACAAGAAGACAGGGGTGGAGGAGCAAAACCCCTGGAACGTGGCGCAACTCAGGCGGTTCTATGCCTAGAGTTGAAATATAGTCCTTGTAAAACTTCAATGTACTGAAATGCCCGCGAGTTTTCAGACGCACTCTTTTCCTTTTTCGGGGCACCGAGTGGGGCCGGGAAAGGTTTTTAATGAGGCGGGCTCGCGGTGCTGCAATATAATAAAGATAGTGTCAATATAACTTTTCTTTATCGACATGCTCAAAGTCTCTGACCCGACGAATTTCAATATAGTTCCTCGAAAAAGAAAAGCCTTGCCTTGGTATTAAAATACCTCGTGAGTCAATAAAAATACAAAATAGTACTCAACAAAGAAGCTCGGGGGCTGATATTCGCCATAAATACATATTAAATAAATGCCTTGGTTCAAAACCTCGCAATATACAAATACAGTAAATAGCCACCGAAACACTCGGGGGCTAGACAAATATAGAAATATGATGATTGTTTCACAATATAATCACAATCATGGGTTACAAAGAAGAGTTATCTACCAAAGGAAAATAATTAGTCATGATTCAATATGTCATCAAGGGTAATTCTGTTTTCTTCAGGAGCAGCGCCAAGAAAATCAGCATAATGACCATCTGCAAAAAAGTCGGCATCCATCCGAAGAAGGTCTTCAATCATTTCTTCGGCTATAGGTGAAACCTTCGTGTTAATTCGGTCGACACCAACTCTTCGGCGCTTTACCTTCTCATGAACTTTCGCAACAACTTGGGTCAGGTCAAGATTTGAGTGGCAGATCTGAAGCATGATAAGAGCAAATCTGGCGCCAGCTACCAGTTGAGCTCTGACAAAATCATGGATCCTGTGGGCATCCTTAAATTTCTCCATTAACTCGGGAAGAGTTTTTGGTTGAACGTTCCGAGGAAACATGGAGTTATAAACCATAGACAGGGTCTTGGTACAGAAGTCAAGGAAGTCGCGAGTTTGAGAGGCGCGATCCTGAAATCTGACAATCTGGCGGGTCCTCTCTGGGGTAGCCCAAAACAGAGAACCATGATCAAGGGAAAGGTTAACAAGGAGGTTTGTCCTAGTATTTACCCTCTCTTCTTCGGCAACAGCATCAGTAAAGGAACCTATTAAAACAACGGAGCAGAAAACTTTAAGAGACGTAGCATGAAGACGGAAGATATTGAGGATGAAACAAGCATACCCGACATATCCGCACTGGCTTCATTCATTAACTCGAGCATGAAATTTTCTCGAGTAGTCGCCTTTTCAGCCTCGGAAGCAGCGATTTCCTTAGCAGCCACGGCCTCGCGAGCTTGCTGAAGTGCAATTTTTTCGGCTTCAGATGACTTACGAGATTTTTCCATCATTGATGTCTACTTCCCCCTCCTTTTCCTGTAGACAGTGTTGGGCCTCCAAGAGCAGAGGTTTGTAGAACAGCAGCAAGTTTTCCCTTAAGTGGATCACCCAAGGTTTATCGAACTCGGGGAGGAAGAGGTCAAAGATATCCCTCTCATGCAACCCTGCAACCACAAAGCAAGAAGTCTCTTGTGTCCCCAACACACCAAATAGGTGCACTAGTTCGGCGAAGAGATAGTGAAATACAGGTGGTATGAATATATATGAGCAGTAGCAACGGTGCCAGAAAATAGCTTGCTGGCGTGTAGTTGATGGTGGTAGTATTGCAGCAGTAGTAACACAGTGAAACAGTAAACAAGCAGTAGTAACGCAGCAGTATTTAGGAACAAGGCCTAGGGATTACACTTTCACTAGTGGACACTCTCAACATTGATCACATAACAGAATAGATAAATGCATACTATACACTCTTGTTGGATGATGAACGCATTGCGTAGGATTACACGAACCCTCAATGCCGGAGTTAACAAGCTCCACAATTTGTTCATATTTAAGTAACCTTATAGTGTAAGATAGATCAAAAGACTAAACCAAGTACTAACATAGCATGCACACTGTCACCTTCATGCATATGTAGGAGGAATAGATCACATCAATATTATCATAGCAATAGTTAACTTCATAATCTACAGGAGATCATGATCATAGCATAAACCAAGTACTAACACGGTGCACACACTGTCACCTTTACACACGTGCAGGAGGAATAGAACTACTTTAATAACTTTGCTAGAGTAGCACATAGATAAATTGTGATACGAACTCATATGAATTTCAATCATGTAAAGCAGCTCATGAGATTATTGTATTGAGGTACATAGGAGAGATGAACCACATAGCTACCGGTACAGCCCCGAGCCTCGATGGAGAACTACTCCCTCCTCATGGGAGCAGCAGCGGTGATGAAGATGGCGGTGGAGATGGCAGCGGTGTCGATGGAGAAGCCTTCCGGGGGCACTTCCCCGCCCGGCGGGTGCCGGAACAGAGACTCCTGTCCCCCAGATCTTGGCCTCGCGATGGCGGCGGCTCGGAAGGTTTCTGTGGTTTCGTCGAACGTATCGGGTTTTCGATCCGGGGCTTTAAATAGGCGAAGAGGCGGCGCGGGGAGGGTCGAAGGGCGACGACACCATAGGCGCGCGGCGGGCCTGGGCCGCGCCGGCCTATGGTGGGGGCCCAGTGCCCCCTCTGGTCCTTCCCGGGTGTTCGGATGCTTCCGATGAAAATAGGAACTTGGGCGTTGATTTCGTCCGATTCCGAGAATATTTCGTTACTAGGATTTCTGAAACCAAAAACAGAAAACAGGAACTGGCACTTCGGCATCTTGTTAATAGGTTAGTTCCGAAAATGCACGAATATGACATAAAGTGTGCATAAAACATGTAGATAACATCAATAATGTGGCATGGAACATAAGAAATTATCGATACGTCGGAGACGTATCGCCCCAAGCTTAGTTCTGCTCGTCCGAGCAGGTAAACGATAACACAGATAATTTCTGGAGTGACATGCCATCATAATCTTGATCATACTATTTGTAAAGCATATGTAGTGAATGCAGCGATCAAAACAATGTATATGACATGAGTAAACAAGTGAATCATAAAGCAAAGACTTTTCATGAATAGCACATCAAGACAAGCATCAATAAGTCTTGCATAAGAGTTAACTCATAAAGCAATAATTCAAAGTAAAGGTATTGAAACAACACAAAAGAAGATTAAGTTTCAGCGGTTGCTTTCAACTCATAACATGTATATCTCATGGATATTGTCAACATAGAGCAATATAATAAGTGCAATATGCAAATATGTAGGAATCAATGCACAGTTCACACAAGTGTTTGCTTCTTGAGGTGGAGAGAAATAGGTGAACTGACTCAACAATGAAAGTAAAAGAATGGTCCTTCAAAGAGGAAAGCATCGATTGCTATATTTGTGCTAGAGCTTTTATTTTGAAAACATAAAGAGAGCATAAAAATAAAGTTTTGAGAGGTGTATGTTGTTGTCAACGAATGGTAGCGGGTACTCTAACCCCCTTGCCAGACAAACCTTCAAAGAGCGGCTCCCATTTTATTTTATTTTGGGTGGCACTCCTTCCAACCTTTCTTTCACAAACCATGGCTAACCGAATCCTCGGGTGCTGCCAACAATCTCATACCATGAAGGAGTGCCTTTTTATTTTAGTTTTATTATGATGACACTCCTCCCAACCTTTGCTTACACAAGCCATGGCTAACCGAATCCTTCGGGTGCCGTCCAACAATCACATACCATGGAGGAGTGTCTATTTTTGTTAATTAATTTGGGACTGGGAATCCCATTGCCAGCTCTTTTTGCAAAATTATTGGATAAGCGGATGAAGCCACTAGTCCATTGGTGAAAGTTGCCCAACAAGATTGAAAGATAAACACCACATACTTCCTCATGAGCTATAAAACATTGACACAAATCAGAGGTGATAAATTTTGAATTGTTTAAAGGTAGCACTCAAGCAATTTACTTTGGAATGGCGGAGAAATACCATGTAGTAGGTAGGTATGGTGGACACAAATGGCATAGTGGTTGGCTCAAGTATTTTGGATGCATGAGAAGTATTCCCTCTCGATACAAGGTTTAGGCTAGCAAGGCTTATTTGAAACAAACACAAGGATGAACCGGTGCAGCAAAACTCACATAAAAGACATATTGAAAACATTATAAGACTCTACACCGTCTTCCTTGTTGTTCAAACTCAATACTAGAAATTATCTAGACCTTAGAGAAACCAAATATGCAAACCAAATTTTAGCATGCTCTATGTATTTCTTCATTAATAGGTGCAAAGCATATGATGCAAGAGCTTAATCATGAGCACAACAATTGCCAAGTATCACATTACCCAAGACATTTATAGCAATTACTACATGTATCATTTTCCAATTCCAACCATATAACAATTTAACGAAGAAGAAACTTCGCCATGAAAATTAAAAGCTAAGAACACATGTGTTCATATGAACCAGCGGAGCGTGTCTCTCTCCCACACAAGCATGATGTAATCCAATTTATTCAAACACAAACAAAAAACAAAAACAAACCGACGCTCCAAGTAAAGCACATAAGATGTGACCGAATAAAAATATAGTTTCAAGAGAAGGAACCTGATAATTTGTCGATGAAGGGGATGCCTTGGGCATCCCCAAGCTTAGACGCTTGAGTCTTCTTAGAATATGCAGGGGTGAACCACGGGGCATCCCCAAGCTTAGAGCTTTCACTCTCCTTGATCATGTTGCATCATACTCCTCTCTTGATCCTTGAAAACTTCCTCCACACCAAACTCGAAACAACTCATTAGAGGGTTAGTGCACAATAAAAATTAACATATTCAGAGGTGACACAATCATTCTTAACACTTCTGGACATTGCATAATGCTACTGGACATTAATGGATCAAAGAAATTCATCCAACATAGCAAAAGAGGCAATGCGAAATAAAAGGCAGAATCTGTCAAAACAGAACAGTTCGTATTGACGAATTTTAAAATGGCACCAGACTTGCTCAAATGAAAATGCCCAAATTGAATGAAAGTTGCGTACATATCTGAGGATCATGCACGTAAATTGGCTTAATTTTCTGAGCTACCTACAGGAGGTAGACCCAGATTCGTGACAGCAAAGAAATCTGGAACTGCGCAGTAATCCAAATCTAGTACTTACTTTTCTATCAACGGCTTAACTTGGCACAACAAACACAAAACTAAGATAAGGAGAGGTTGCTACAGTAGTAAACAACTTCCAAGACACAAATATAAAACAAAGTACTGTAGCAAAATAACACATGGGTTATCTCCCAAGAAGTTCTTTCTTTATAGCCATTAAGATGGGCTCAGCAGTTTTAATGATGCACTCATAAGAAATAGTAATTGAAGCGAAAGAGAGCATCAGAGGCAAATTCAAAACACATTTAAGTCTAACATGCTTCCTATGCATAGGAATCTTGTAAATAAACAAGTTCATGAAGAGCAAAGTAACAAGCATAGGAAGATAAAACAAGTATAGCTTGAAAAATTTCAGCACATAGAGAGGCATTTTAGTAACATGAAAATTTCTACAACCATATTTTCCTCTCTCATAATAACTTTCAGTAGCAACATGAGCAAACTCAAAAATATAACTATCACATAAAGCATTCTTATCATGAGTCTCATGCATAAAATTATTACTACTCCCAACATAAGCATAATCAATTTTATTAGTTGTAGTGGGAGCAAATTCAACAAAGTAGCTATCATTATTATTCTCATCAAGTGTTGGAGGCATAGTATAATCACAACAAAATTTACTCTCCATAGTAGGTGGCACCAAAAGACCACTATCATTATAATCATCATATATGGGAGGCAAAGTATCATCAAAGAAAATTTTCTCCTCAATGCTTGGGGGACTAAAAAGATCATGCTCATCAAAACCAGCTTCCCCAAGCTTAGAATTTTCCATATCATTAGCAACAATGGTATTCAAAGTGTTCATACTAACATGTTCCATGGGTTTTTTAATTTTCGGATCAAACCATCCATGTCTTAAATCAGGAAATAGAGTAAAAAGCTCATTGTTGTCCATTATGCCTTACTAGTGTAAACAAGAAACAAAAAGATGCAATTGCGGGATCTAAAGGAAATAGCTTCGAGTACTTACAATGCGCGGAAAATAGCTTGGTAGCCGAGGTCGGAGTGTGAGTACCTTTTACCTTTCCTCCCCGGCAACGGCGCCAGAAAATAGCTTGATGTCTACTTCCCCCTCCTTTTCCTGTAGACAGTGTTGGGCCTCCAAGAGCAGAGGTTTGTAGAACAGCAGCAAGTTTTCCCTTAAGTGGATCACCCAAGGTTTATCGAACTCAGGGAGGAAGAGGTCAAAGATATCCCTCTCATGCAACCCTGCAACCACAAAGCAAGAAGTCTCTTGTGTCCCCAACACACCAAATAGGTACACTAGTTCGGCGAAGAGATAGTGAAATACAGGTGGTATGAATATATATGAGCAGTAGCAACGGTGCCAGAAAATAGCTTGCTGGCGTGTAGTTGATGGTGGTAGTATTGCAGCAGTAGTAACACAGTAAAACAGTAAACAAGCAGTAACGCAGCAGTATTTAGGAACAAGGCCTAGGGATTACACTTTCACTAGTGGACACTCTCAACATTGATCACATAACGGAATAGATAAATGCATACTCTACACTCTTGTTGGATGATGACGCATTTGCGTAGGATTACACGAACCCTCAATGCCGGAGTTAACAAGCTCCACAATTTGTTCATATTTAAGTAACCTTATAGTGTAAGATAGATCAAAAGACTAAACCAAGTACTAACATAGCATGCACACTGTCACCTTCATGCATATGTAGGAGGAATAGATCACATCAATATTATCATAGCAATAGTTAACTTCATAATCTACAGGAGATCATGATCATAGCATAAACCAAGTACTAACACGGTGCACACACTGTCACCTTTACACACGTGCAGGAGGAATAGAACTACTTTAATAATTTTGCTAGAGTAGCACATAGATAAATTGTGATACGAACTCATATGAATCTCAATCATGTAAAGCAGCTCATGAGATTATTGTATTGAGGTACATAGGAGAGATGAACCACATAGCTACCGGTACAGCCCCGAGCCTCGATGGAGAACTACTCCTCCTCATGGGAGCAGCGGTGATGAAGATGGCGGTGGAGATGGTAGCGGTGTCGATGGAGAAGCCTTCCGGGGGCACTTCCCCGCTCCGGCAGGGTGCCGGAACAGAGACTCCTGTCCCCCAGATCTTGGCCTCGCGATGGTGGCGGCTCTGGAAGGTTTCTGTGGTTTTCGTCGAACGTATCAGGGTTTTCGATCCAGGGGCTTTAAATAGGCGAAGAGGCGGCGCAGGAGGGTCGAAGGGCGACGACACCATAGGGCGGTGTGGCCAGGGCCTGGGCCGTGCCGGCCTATGGTCTGGGGCCCGTGCCCCCTCGGTCCTTCCCGGGTGTGCAGGTGCTTCCGATGAAAATAGGAACTTGGGCGTTGATTTCGTCCGATCCGAGAATATTTCGTTACTAGGATTTCTGAAACCAAAACAGCAAAAACAGAACGGCACTTCGGCATCTTGTTAATAGGTTAGTTCCAGAAAATGCACGAATATGACATAAAGTGTGCATAAAACATGTAGATAACATCAATAATGTGGCATGGAACATAAGAAATTATCGATACGTCGGAGACGTATCAATCATCACAAGTGTTTGCTTCTTTGCATACTGAAGTTGCTGCCGAAGTTCATCCAATTCTCGCGGCAAGGAATCTTCGACAGGTGTAGCATCAGCAAGAGTTCTCCTTGAGCGAGAAGAAGAAGGCGAAACATTGGAAGGAGCGGAAGATGGAGTATAGTTATCAAATACCAACTGAAATTTTAAAAAAGACAACATCAATCAACAAGCAAAAGATAGAGTTTTCATTAATCTTTCGGAATAATTACAAAGGCCTTACAGTGGAGCTAATGAAGTACGTGTCGCCAAATAACTACTTTGGCGACAAGAGCAAAAGAAACAGAGAAAGAAAAACAAAGAGGCATGCAACTAGACCTCCGGCCTTGATGAGCTAGGAGTCGAAGCTGGTTTGATCCCGAGATAAGCCAAGATTTTCTTCGTGTTGGGCTTGGCTGCCTTAATCAGCGACCTCCATCTTGATTGCTCTATCTGATCGGTGTCGCCAACTTTCGTCCAATCAACAGTCTGTTGGCTGTCAGCAACCAGGGCAACAGTGCTTTCGACAGCAATCTTCATGTTTTCTTGACGCATCTTCAGTCCAAGGTCTTCTGATGAATTGAAGCTCTTGGCAAGGGTAAGGAAAGTCGGGGGCTCCTCTTTCTTCGGGAAGAAGTAGGGGAACAGCGTCGACAATCCTGCATTAGCATTTGCCACGCCTTCACGAATTTCGGACCCATGAAGCTCCAGATAAGAAAGTGCATCAAGGAGAGGGTCATTGACGGGATTCTCCAGATCAAAATCTTGGTTTGTTTGGTCTGCCACAGGAAACAAAACGTTGGTCAACAACAAGAAACAGCGGTTCTCATAAAAATAGAAGGGATCAATAATATTACTGTGAGTGCGTCGACTTTGTGATTTCAGGCGCTTGAGGATCCCTTGTTCACGAGCAGCTTGCGCAGCTTTATGCTCGTTTAAAGCAGATTCAGCATCCTCAAGTCTTTTCTGTAGTTCCTCGACACTAGCAGCTTTTAAAAGTTGTTACCTTCGGTTCTGCTGGCATATTCACGGTACCCAATGAATTGGGATCCGATGCGGATAAGATCTTTGATCATGGGCTGTCAAAGAAGAACACAGCAAGAGAAACATCGGCATGAAAAAAGAGTGAAGGCGTGAAAAAGCAAAATAGAGGAAATATAGATATCGACAAACTTACATCATCCAAGAGCAGGGTCGAAGAGCTGCCCAATTGAGGGGCAGGTTCAAGAATTGTTTCAATCCTTGTCCTTTTTGGTGAAGGAGCAAGGGGGCTTGCTGGCGGAGTTGTGGTGACGACGTTTCGTTGAGGAGGCGAGGATTCTTCTCCTTCAACTAGTGTGTCTGAGGCAAGTACAGTATGTGACGTGCTTGTTCGAGGAGCCACGTCAACAGTTGGTACTTCTTCCTCGTCATCACTGTTGATTAAAAATCGACAGCATAAAAAGCAAGACAAGATAAACATTTCGAGTACAGAAATAAGGAGAAATAAAAATGACTTACGAGCTGACGAGGGATTCAATATAAGGATCATAAGCTGCCTTCGGATGAGAAGGAACAACTTTTTCGGCTTTAGAAGTGCCAGAATCCTCGGCGTCATTCCTTTTCCTTTTGTTCCTTGGGGAAACAGCAGGAGGAAGGGATTGCGTCGACTCGCTGGCGTCAGATTCAACTTCTTTTTCATGGGAAGCCGCAGATTTGTGAGAACCTGCGACTTCACTTTCAGGAAGAGAAGAACCTTGGTTGTCTTCGGCAACGATAGCCTGTTCTTCGACTTCTCCATCCTCAGGAAGAGGAGGAAGGGAAGCCATAGTAGGATGGTTCTGCAAGAAAATAGCGACAAAAGAAAAATTAGAGAGATATCAATACAATGAGATGCAGGGAAAGTTCGGAACAAGACAAAAATTCGAGAAGACAAAATACCTCGGGGAGAGGATTGGCGGAGCTGTATGGTTCCACGCGGCAAGAGGAGGGAATAGGATCCTTCTTGTTCAAACGGGAAATTCTTCGAATCAGCTTCTCCAAGTCCTTTGCAGAAAGATCATTGGAGAGCCTATTGGCGTCATTTTCACCAGCATACGTCCAAAGGGGATTTTTGCGAGCCTGAAGAGGCTGCACTCTAATCCTAAGAAAGTAGGCAGTGATTTGAACACCAGACAGCTCTTTGCCTCGAGTATTTTGAAGCTGATGAATACGAGACATAAGTGCTTCTGTCGCCTTTTTCTCTTCTTCGGAAGCTTCAGCATCCCAGGAGCGGCGGCGCTGAATTTTGGCACTTCCGTCGAAAGGGACTATGTTGTGCTCAATAGAATTGGCACTTTCTTCGTGTATGTAGAGCCACCTTTTGCGCCATCCTTGGACAGAATCAGGAAATTTGACGTCGAAGTAATCAACGTCAGTTCGGACACAGATAACAACGCCGCCTATGTTATAGGTGGCGTTGTGGGAGCCATTGCGGCGGAGGCAGAAAATGCGTTTCCACAGAGCCCAGTTAGGAGGGATTCCAAGGAAGCATTCGCAAAGCGTGATAAAAATGGAGACATGGAGGATAGAATTGGGGGTCAACTGGTGCAGCTGAATCCCATAAACAAAAAGAAGGCCGCGGAGGAAATCGTGAATTGGGGCAGAAAGGCCGCGGATGAGGTGATCAACGAAACTAACCCGGTACTCCATTGGAGGGTTTGGGTAGCTTTCTTCGCTGGGAAAGCGGATGGCGTCCTCTTTCTTCATCAGGCCAAGCCTCTTCAGCATGTTGACATCTTGGTTGGAGATTTTAGATCTCTCCCACTCAAGATCTTCAGCGGCCATCTTGGACTCTGGAGTACTGTGGCGAGTGAGTCGCGTGCGCGGTGGCATCAACGGCACTGGAAAAGCAAAGTTCGTGCGTGTGGAAGATCAAAGAGAGTTGGGCGTAGCGGAAGTTTTTGCAAAGGGGAACAGATGTGCGGCGCAAGCGAAGGAGTGAACGGAGGTTGAAGAAAGGTTTATATAGGAATCGGGCGAAGCAATGCACCGTTGGATGAAGAAATCGTGTGGTGAAAAAAGATCTTCTAGATAAAGGGTAAAAAGGTATTTTTACTGAGATGGAATAGAACGTTACAGTACGTGCGCCAGGAAAAGCGGAGGACGTGTGTCCCCCACTTGCACGACGTGTCAACGTGGTGGAAACAATGGACCCACAAGGCAGAAAAATCACGACTATTAACAGAGATGAAGTAAATTTGACTAAGGGAAGCATGCCGACAAGAAAAATAAAAGAAGATTGGCGACAGGAGAAGTCATTGAATACTTCGGGAGCCTTTGATCAAATACAAGTTTTTGCCCAAATGCTCGGGGGCTACTTCGACAAAAGTAAAATTTCGAGTATGGCAGTATAGAAATTGTGGGAGCCTACAACCAAGTACAAGTCCTTGGCTGTAGCCTCGGGGGCTACTCCCATCGGGAGCGCTGTTCGCGCACCCGAGAGATGAAAAGAAGATCATATCGGGAAATAATGACAATATAGCGACAAGGTGGACTAAAATGTTGAGCCTACAACCAAGCACAAGTCCTTGGCTGTAGCCTCGGGGGCTACTCCCATCGGGAACGCTGTTCGCGTGCCCGATGAAATTAAAAAAGAAAGATAGAAAAGCAAAAGAGTATATTTCGAGTTATGATTAACTCTACATATACTCCCATCGGGAGAGCAATATAAGTCATCGAGACTCGATAAAATGTGCCATTCCAACAGCCGGAAAAGCACTCGACAATATATTCTCGGAACGCCAAAGTTGCGATCAATTTCTGAATGCCGCAAATTTGCGAAGGTAAGACCCCAGATCCGTTCTGCTAGGCGTGGCATCGCCGAAGACTGCGCTCTGCTACTTTTATCCGTATCAACAGATACGAAGAAAATCCTAACGGACGCGTTAGGTACTCGATAAATTTGACTGGGACTCGACAGAATGGTAAGACCTTAAGCGGCACTGTCGAAGTTTACACCAGTATCCCGAGATCATGTCCGGGGACGTGATCTTGAAGTAGGTTTTTGCGGATTGCCACTAGAGCAGTTAACTAGTACCTGATCCGTCAGATGAACTAGCCCCAACTACCATTATCCCTGTACAATATAGAATTTTATGAAGAAGTATAAAAAAGTTGAAGTTGTTGAATAAAAATAAACAGTGGAGATTTTCCCTGACTCTACGATTCAAGCAAAATCTCGGGGCCTTTGACATAGGCATCCCAAATGGGCCTGCCAAAGATAGTACCCGGGGTTTATTGAAGGCCCACTACCCGAAGAATAAGAAGATTCGGGAGCCCAAGATATATTAAGGAAATTAGAGTTGTAATAGGAAGTGTTATTTGTAATCTGGCGGGATGAGTTAGAAACCGTCCGGACTCTGTAACTTGTACAAAACGAAACCCTCGGCTCCGCCTCCTATATGGGGGAGTCGAGGGACGAAGAGATCATCGAATCATTGTTACAAACCCTAGTTCTCATAATCGTCGAGTACTTTTCGGCTGAAACCTTCGAGATCTACTTGCCCTCTACTTCCAACTAAACCCTAGCCTACAATCCATAGGCATTGACAAGTTGATACCTTGTCACCCAGTGAACATGGTTATCGCACAACAAGCAACTTAATAAGAGATAAAGTGCATAATTACATATTCAATACCACAATAGTTTTTAAGCTATTTGTCCCATGAGCTATATATTGCAAAGGTGAATGATGGAATTTTAAAGGTAGCACTCAAGCAATTTACTTTGGAATGGTGGAAAATACCATGTAGTAGGTAGGTATGGTGGACACAAATGGCATAGTGGTTGGCTCAAGTATTTTGGATGCATGAGAAGTATTCCCTCTCGATACAAGGTTTAGGCTAGCAAGGCTTATTTGAAACAAACACAAGGATGAACCGGTGCAGCAAAACTCACTTAAAAGACATATTGAAAACATTATAAGACTCTACACCGTCTTCCTTGTTGTTCAAACTCAATACTAGAAATTATCTAGACCTTAGAGAAACCAAATATGCAAACCAAATTTTAGCATGCTCTATGTATTTCTTCATTAATGGGTGCAAAGCATATGATGCAAGAGCTTAAACATGAGCACAACAATTGCCAAGTATCACATTACCCAAGACATTAATAGCAATTACTACATGTATCATTTTCCAATTCCAACCATATAACAATTTAACGAAGGAGAAACTTCGCCATGAATACTATGAGTAGAAACTAAGGACATACTTGTCCATATGCTACAGCGGAGCGTGTCTCTCTCCCATAAAGTGAATGCTAGGATCCATTTTATTCAAACAAAACAAAAAACAAAAACAAACCGACGCTCCAAGAAAAGCACAAGATGTGATGGAATAAAAATATAGTTTCAGGGGAGGAACCTGATAATGTTGTCGATGAAGAAGGGGATGCCTTGGGCATCCCCAAGCTTAGACGCTTGAGTCTTCTTAATATATGCAGGGGTGAACCACCGAGGCATCCCCAAGCTTAGAGCTTTCACTCTCCTTGATCATGTTGCATCATACTCCTCTCTTGATCCTTGAAAACTTCCTCCACACCAAACTTAGAACAACTCATTAGAGGGTTAGCGACAATAAAAATTAACATGTTCAGAGGTGACACAATCATTCTTAACACTTCTGGACATTGCATAAAGCTACTGGACATTAATGGATCAAAGAAATTCATCCAACATAGCAAAAGAGGCAATGCGAAATTAAAGGCAGAATCTGTCAAAACAGAACAGTTCGTATTGACGAATTTTATCGAGGCACCAGACTTGCTCAAATGAAAATGCTCAAATTGAATGAAAGTTGCGTACATATCTGAGGATCACTCACGTAAATTGGCATAATTTTCTGAGTTACCTACAGGGAAAACAGCCCAGATTCGTGACAGCAAAGAAATCTGTTTCTGCGCAGTAATCCAAATCTAGTATGAACTTTTCTATCAACGACTTTACTTGGCACAATAAAACACTAAACTAAGATAATGAGAGGTTGCTACAGTAGTAAACAACTTCCAAGACACAAAATAAAAACAAAGTACTGTAGGTAAAACATGGGTTGTCTCCCATAAGCGCTTTTCTTTAACGCCTTTCAGCTAGGCGCAGAAAGTGTGTATCAAGTATTATCAGAGACGAAGTATCAACATCATAATTTGTTCTAATAATAGAATTAAAAGGTAACTTCATTCTCTTTCTAGGAAGTGTTCCATACCTTTCTTGAGAGGAAATTGATATTTTGTATTACCTTCCTTCATATCAATGATAGCACCAACAGTTCGAAGAAAAGGTCTTCCCAATATAATGGGACAAGATGCATTGCATTCAATATCCAAGACAACAAAATCAACGGGGACAAGATTATTGTTAACGGTAATGCGAACATTATCAACTTTCCCTAAAGGTTTCTTTGTAGAATGATCAGCAAGATTAACATCCAAATAACAATTTTTCAGCGGTGGCAAGTCAAGCATATTATAAATTTTCTTAGGCATAACAGAAATACTTGCACCAAGATCACATAAGGCATTACAATCAAAATTTTTAACCTTCATCTTAATGATGGGCTCCCAACCATCCTCTAGCTTTCTAGGAATAGAGGCTTCGCGCTCTAGTTTCTCTTCTCTAGCTTTTATGAGAGCATTTGTAATATGTTGCGTGAAAGCCAAATTTATAGCACTAGCATTAGGACTTTTAGCAAGTTTTTGCAAGAACTTTATAACTTCAGAGATGTGGCAATCATCAAAATTCAAACCATTATAATCTAAAGCAATGGGATCATCATCCCCAATGTTGGAAAAAATTTCAGCAGCTTTATCACAGTTTCAGCAGTTTTAGCAGTTTCAGGCAGTTTCTCGCGCTTTGCATTAGAAGTGGAAACATTGCTAACACCAATTCTTTTATTATTATTAGTAGGAGGTGCAGCAACATGTGTAGCATTAGCATTACAAGTGGTGGTAATAGTCCAAACTTTAGCTACATTCTTCTCTTTAGCTAGTTTTTCATTTTCTTCTCTATCCCACCTAGCACGCAGTTCAGCCATTAATCTTATATTCTCATTAATTCTAACTTGGATGGCATTTGCTGTAGTAACAATTTTATTATGATGATTTTCATTAGGCATAACTTTCGATTTCAAAAGATCAACATCAGCAAGACTATCGACTTTAGAAGCAAGTATATCAATTTTCCCAAGCTTTTCTTCAACAGATTTGTTAAAAGCAGTTTGTGTACTAATAAATTCTTTAAGCATGGCTTCAAGTCCAGGGGGTGTGTTCCTATTATTATTGTAAGAATTCCCATAAGAATTACCATAGCCGTTGCCATTATTATAAGGATATGGCCTATAGTTGTTACTAGAATTGTTCCGGTAAGCATTGTTGTTGAAATTATTATTTTTAATGAAGTTTACATCAACATGTTCTTCTTGTGCAACCAATGAAGCTAACGGAACATTATTAGGATCAATATTAGTCCTATCATTCACAAGCATAGACATAATAGCATCAATCTTATCACTCAAGGAAGAGGTTTCTTCGACAGAATTTACCTTCTTACCTTGTGGAGCTCTTTCCGTGTGCCATTCAGAGTAGTTGATCATCATATTATCAAGAAGCTTTGTTGCTTCACCAAGAGTGATGGACATAAAGGTACCTCCAGCAGCTGAATCCAATAAATTCCGCGAAGAAAAATTTAGTCCTGCATAGAAGGTTTGGATGATCATCCAAGTAGTCAGTCCATGAGTTGGGCAATTTTTAACCAGAGATTTCATTCTTTCCCAAGCTTGAGCAACATGTTCAGTATCTAATTATTTAAAATTCATTATGCTACTCCTCAAAGATATAATTTTAGCAGGGGGATAATATCTACCAATAAAAGCATCCTTGCATTTAGTCCATGAATCAATACTATTCTTAGGCAGAGATAGCAACCAATCTTTAGCTCTTCCTCTTAATGAGAAAGGGAACAATTTTAATTTTATAATGTCACCATCTACATCTTTATACTTTTGCATTTCACATAGTTCAACAAAATTATTAAGATGAGCAGCACATCATCAGAACTAACACCAGAAAATTGCTCTCGCATGACAAGATTCAGTAAAGCAGGTTTAATTTCAAAGAATTCTGCTGTAGTAGTAGGTGGAGCAATAGGTGTGCATAAGAAATCATTATTATTTGTGGCTGTGAAGTCACACAACTTAGTATTTTCAGGGTTGGCCATTTTAGCAACAGTAAATAAAGCAAACTAGATAAAGTAAATGCAAGTAACTAATTTTTTGTGTTTTTGATATAGCAAACAAGATAGCAAATAAAGTAAAACTAGCAACTAATTTTTTTGTATTTTGATTTAGTGCAGCAAACAAAGTAGTAAATAAAACTAAGCAAGACAAAAACAAAGTAAAGAGATTGAGAAGTGGAGACTCCCCTTGCAGCGTGTCTTGATCTCCCCGGCAACGGCGCCAGAAATTTGCTTGATGCGTGTGGTTGACACGTCCGTTGGGAACCCCAAGAGGAAGGTGTGATGCACGGCAAGTTTCCCTCAGTAAGAAACCAAGGTTTAATCGAACCAGTAGGAGTCAAGAAGCACGTTGAAGGTTGATGGCGGCGGGATGTAGTGCGGCGCAACACCGGAGATTCCGGCGCCAACGTGGAACTGCACAACACAACCAAAGTACTTTGCCCCAACGAACAGTGAGGTTGTCAATCTCACCGGCTTGCTGTAACAAAGGATTAACCGTATTGTGTGGAAGATGATTGTTTGCAGAAAACAGTAGAACAAGTATTGCAGTAGATTGTATTTCAGTATAGAGAATTGGACCGGGGTCCACAGTTCACTAGAGGTGTCTCTCCCATAAGATAAACAGCATGTTGGGTGAACAAATTACAGTTGGGCAATTGACAAATAAAGAGGGCATGACCATGCACATACATATCATGATGAGTATAGTGAGATTTAATTGGGCATTACGACAAAGTACATAGACCGCCATCCAACTGCATCTATGCCTAAAAAGTCCACCTTCAGGTTATCATCCGAACCCCCTCCAGTATTAAGTTGCAAAGCAACAGACAAATTGCATTAAGTATGGTGCGTAATGTAATCAACAACTACATCCTTAGACATAGCATCAATGTTTTATCCCTAATGGCAACAGCACAACACAACCTTAGAACTTTCTGTCACTGTCCCAGGTGTCAATGCATGAACCCACTATCGAGCATAAATACTCCCTCTTGGAGTTACAAGCATCTACTTGGCCAGAGCATCTACTAGTAACGGAGAGCATGCAAGATCATAAACAACACATAGATATAACTTTGATAATCAACATAACAAGTATTCTCTATTCATCGGATCCCAACAAACGCAACATATAGAATTACAGATAGATGATCTTGATCATGTTAGGCAGCTCACAAGATCCGACAATGAAGCACAATGGGGAGAAGACAACCATCTAGCTACTGCTATGGACCCATAGTCCAGGGGTAGACTACTCACACATCACTCCGGAGGCGACCATGGCGGCGTAGAGTCCTCCCGGAGATGATTCCCCCTCCGGCGTGGTGCGGAGGCGATCTCTGGATCCCCCGAGATGGGATCGGCGGCGGCGGCGTCTCCGGAAGGTTTCCGTATCGTGGCTCTCGTACTGGGGGTTTCGCAACGGAGGCTTTAAGTAGGCGGAAGGCAGGTCGGAGGCGGCACGAGGGCCCCACACCACGGGCCGCGGCCAAGGGGGGCCGCGCGCCCCTATGGTTTGGGCGCCTCGTGGCCCCACTTCTCCTCTTCGGACTTCCGGAAGCTTCGTGGCAAAATAGGACTGGGCGTTGATTTCGTCCAATTCGAGAATATTTCGTTACTAGGATTTCTGAAACCAAAAACAGCAGAAAAACAGCGGCACTTCGGCATCTTGTTAATAGGTTAGTTCCAGAAAATGCACGAATATGACATAAAGTGTGCATAAAACATGTAGATAACATCAATAATGTGGCATGGAACATAAGAAATTATCGATACGTCGGAGACGTATCAGTACCTGAAGCCATTAGTCGAAGAACTTCTATAGCTGTGGTCCCTAGCAGGTGTACGTGTGTGGGACGAGCACAAGCAGGAGGAATTTGACCTAAGAGCGATGCTTTTCGTAACCATCAATGACTGGCCTGCTCTTGGTAACATTTCAGGACAGTCAAACAAGGGATACAATGCATGCACACACTGTTTACATGAGCTCGAAGGTGATTATTTGGAAAAAGGTCAGAAGGTCGTGTACCTGGGGCATCGTCGATTTCTTAGGCTTACCCATCCCGTAAGAAAGAAAGGCAAGCATTACAACGGTGAGGCTGATCACCGGAGGAAGCCTCCCCATCGTGATGGTGTTGATATATTTGGTATGGTCAAGGATCTAGATGTAATATTTGGAAAGGGTCCTGGCGGACGGTCTGTTCCGAATGACGATGCCGGACACGCGCCCATGTGGAAGAAGAAATCTATATTTTGGGATCTACCCTATTGGGAAGTCTTAGAGGTCCGCTCTTCAATCGATGTGATGCACGTGACGAAGAATCTTTGCGTGAACCTGCTAGGCTTTCTGGGTGTGTACGGGAAGACAAAAGATACACCAGAAGCACGGGAGGACCAGCAACGTTGGAAAGACCCCAAAAAGCTGCATGAGAGAGTTAAAGGACGTCATTTATCCAGCTACGCTCTTACAAAAGCAGAGAAGGAAATATTTTTTGAATGTCTTAGCAGTATCAAGGTCCCGTCTGGCTTCTCCTCCAATATAAAGGGAATAATAAATATGGAGAAGAAAACATTCCAGAACTTGAAGTCTCATGACTGTCACGTGATAATGACACAGTTGCTTCCGATTGCATTGAGGGGGCTTCTACCGGAAAATGTTCGACTGCCCATTGTGAAGCTATGTGCATTCCTCAATGCAATTTCTCAGAAGGTAATAAATCCAGAAATTCTACCGAGGTTGCAGAATGATGTGGTCCAATGTCTCGTTAGTTTTGAGCTGGTGTTCCCACCATCCTTCTTCAATATTATGACACATCTCCTCGTTCACCTGGTCGATGAGATTTCCATTCTCGGTCCTGTGTTTCTACACAATATGTTCCCCTTCGAGAGGTTCATGGGAGTCTTGAAGAAATATGTTCATAACCGTGCTAGGCCAGAAGGAAGCATCTCCAAGGGCTATGGAACAGAGGAGGTCATTGAATTTTGTGTTGACTTTATTCCTGACCTTAAGCCGATTGGTGTTCCTGAATCGCGGCATGAAGGGAGACTAAGTGGAAAAGGCACGCTAGGAAGGAAATCAATGATATGTAGGGACGGGATTTCTTTGACTCAAGCACACTACACAGTTCTACAAAGTTCCACCTTGGTGGCTCCGTATATCGGTGACCACAAGAACTTTCTACGCTCCCAGAACCCGGGGCAGTCGAACGATTGGATTAGACGTGAACACATGACTTTCGGCGGTTGGTTGCAAAAACATCTCCTGAATAACAAACATATTGAAGATCAGTTGTACTTGCTGGCCCAGACACCATCTTCGACTGTAGTGACTTTCCAAGGGTACGAGATAAATGGGAATACATTTTACACGATCGCCCAAGATAAAAAGAGCACCAACCAAAACAGTGGTGTCCGGTTTGATGCAATAATGAATGAAGGCCCAAATGACACATATTATGGTTACATAGAGGATATATGGGAACTTGACTATGGACCTTCTTTTAAGGTCCCTTTGTTTAGGTGCAAATGGGTCAACAAAACAGGAGGCGGGGTTCAGGTAGACAAGTTGTATGGAATGACAACAGTGGATCTCAACAATCTTGGGTATAGAGACGAACCATTCGTCCTAGCCAAGGATGTGGCCCAGGTTTTCTATGTGAAGGATATGTCTACCAAACCAAGAAAAAGGAAACATAAGGAAACAAATACATCAAACGATGAGCCAAAGCGCCACATAGTTCTTTCTGGAAAAAGAAACATCGTGGGAGTGGAGGACAAGACAGACATGTCAGAAGATTATAATCAGTTTGATGAAATTCCACCCTTCAGAGTGAACATTGATCCAAGCATCAAGTTAAATGATGAAGATGCTCCATGGTTACGGCCGAAGAAGATTAATTAAATGATGAAGATGCTCCATCATCAAGTTAATTGAAGAATGTCCATGGCACAAATGAGTATCTCAACATGGCAATCAATTTCCCATTTATTTTTGTGTAATCATGTAACTGTATGTAAGATATTAAAAGTGGAGATGCGCCACGGGAGATTTCCCAACCCTTTCCCCAACACTGTTAGATGAGATGTAGTCGTTCAGGGGCTTGCAGGAAAAAATTCCAAGGCGCAGTTTCTGAAGATGTCGTAGGGCGTGTGCACCAACGACATCTTCGAGAAACTGCGCCACGGGAGATTTCCCAACCCTTTCCCCAACACTGTTAGATGAGATGTAGTCGTTCAGGGGCTTGCAGGAAAAAATTCCAAGGCGCAGTTTCTGAAGATGCCGTAGGGCGTGTGCACCAACGACATCTTCGAGAAACTGCGCCACGGGAGATTTCCCAACCCTTTCCCCAACACTGTTAGATGAGATGTAGTCGTTTAGGGGCTTGCAGGGAAAAATTCCGAGGAGCAGCTTCCGAAGATGTCGTAGGGCGTGTGCACCAACGACATCTTCGAGAAGCTGCGCCACGGGAGATTTCCCAACCCTTCCCTTCATCCATGGGAATGAAACTCTGCTTGGCTTGTTGATCTGCTTGGCAAGGCGTATCAATGCTCCTTTTATAGGCACGGCACCTCTTCTACTTTGTCTTGTTCCTTCGACAGGGCGTCGTGCGCTACATGCTTTATCTCATCGAGCAGTGCGTCCACCCATGCGTTCTTATCCTGCCGACATCTTTAGTCCCGGTTGTACCCACCAGCCGGGACTAAAGGTTACCCACACGTCCTTATCCCACCGACAGTTTTGTTAGATGACACAAAAAAGGATCTTTAGTCCCGGTTGTACCCACCAGCCGGGACTAAAGGTTACCCACACGTCCTTATCCCACCGACAGTTTTTGGCGCCACTGCGTTCCCGCCTATTTTTCTTCCCGCGCTTTCCACTGCTTCCCGCCTCCGTCCTCCCGCCATTTTTTCACTATATATATGTTGGCTTGGCCTCCATTTACATATCACATCTAGACTCATATCTGCAAACCTCATCACCAGGTCACATGGCTTCCATCGTATCTCTAACCCTCCGGGAGGCGGAGGCGCTTTGCGCGTCGAACTACCCCTGCCCGCCGGGCTACCGCGTCCCTACCGGCTGGTTGCTGAGCATCGGAGGCGTACCGGTCCCTCCTGTCCCTCTAGGTGTGGCGCGCGAGATGGCCATCACGAACCACTACTACTTCGAGCTCACGCCAGAGCAGCGGAGGAATCCCCAAATAGAGGATGTACGCCGGCGCCCCCTTACGCGGTAGTGCCGGCGCCCCCCAAATAGAGGATGTTGTGCCGGCGCCCCCTTAGGTGGTGTGCTGACGCTCTTGCCGGCGCCCCCAAATAGAAGATGTTGTGCCGGTGCCCCCTTACGCGGTAGTGCCGGCGCCCCTGCCGGCGCCCCCAGAATAGAGTATGTAGTGCCGGCGCCCCCCAAATGGTAGTGCCGGCGCCGACTAACATATAGTGAAGTTATTTTTTAATTTATGTTAACGTTGGTACATATATATATGATTTGTTTTCGTAGCTACGATGCCGCGACAGCCGCCGCGCCGTGGTCTGACTCTTCTAGAGGAGATGGAGCAGATGGGGGAGGTCCGGGACTGGGCTCCGCCGGGGTGGCACTGGGAGGTCTTAGCTTCCGGGTCGCGCACCTTGGTGCGGAATCCGGGTCCCGTTGTCGACCCGGATATTCTTTGGTGGAGGTCTTATGGGCCACGGTCGTTTCAGAGGGAGCCGGCCCCGCCGGAGGAGGTAGCTCAGCGCATTGAAGCGGAGGACCAGCACGTTCGCCGTTACATGTACGCGTTAGACAACATGTATAGGACCGGATGGAGCGTTATGCGGGGATCTCATGTTAGCTATGCTCCCGTTGTTGTTCCGTGGCTTTGGGGGTACACCCAGCGCGGCTCAGGACCCGGTCGGCGCCCTCTAGGACCCGGTCTGCGCGGTTGAGTGGTTGTAGTAGTGATTGATATGTATTAGGGTTAAATAAACATGAACCCGATCTATGTATGCATGTAACTGCAGTATCTGCTTTCAGCACTATATTATCGATCCTTAGTTAAGAACTACATATGTAACTCCATTTTCAGTTTTCTGCATTATCCTTAATTTGATCATATGATGGTTCCTATGTATAGCTTGCAGGTCGTTGTAGAAAGCATGGACAGAGATGAAATTCAAGAAAATTTCATGGAGGAACTCATAGCAAACGGTACTCTGGATGATCGCGACGACGATGTTATTCCAGATGATGGCGGTGACGATGTCACCGCAACTTATTTGAATGACTCCGGTGAGGGAGCGGAGAATATTGAGGAAGAAGATCCTAGTGGCGCCGGTGAGGAACAAGATCATCATAATGGCTCCCGAACTGTAGTTATCACCGAGGTATATAAATTAATTAAGCCGCTGTTGATCGACTAGATGCATTAACTAATTAAATTGTACTGACTATGAACTATTTCTTTTTTAGCCCTCCGGATCGAGCACTTCTTCTGTAAAGTCGAGGAAGTGAGGCCCGGCCAAAAAGTTGGATGACGGTGTTAGGCACGACATCACCCACATCGAAAAGGATGGTAAACCGATTGCTCCAGAGAAAGGTGCAAAGGCATTTATAGCTCAATGCGGAGTGCTTGTTAGGGACCACGTCCCGATCACCGTTCGAGAATGGCACAAGCCGAAGGGACTAGTGCTGTCTGCAGAGGAAGAAGCTCAAGGTCTTTATATCGATGATGTAGCCAAAAACAGCATTATGAACAAGCTCATGTCACATTTCAACATAGTACCCGAAGAGGGGGGTGACGCTGAAAAGGCCAAGATGGAGCAGGCCCTCCGCGAGTTTGGCAAGAAGAAGATGGCCGAACTATTCAAGAGCCACAAGAAAAGATTGCGCCGCCTTATCAAGTTAAAGAAGACTCCGGACAGTGAGAAGGTAAAAAATCACTGGGACGAATTCGTGAAGTACAGCACGGAGTCAGAAGAATTTAAGAGAAGGTCGGAAATAAATAAGGCAAATGCTGCGTTGAAGCTATATCACCAAATTCTGGGTCCAGGTGGATACAGGGCTAACCGTCCTAAGTGGCAGGCAGCTGAGGCGGAACTGACCAGTAAAGGGATCAGATTAGGGACACACGGTTGGATCGAACGGTGCAAGGAGTGGTTCTACGGGATTGGGGGAACGTTGGATCCAGAAACAGGGAAGTGCATCTATAAGAAAGCTCATCTGAAGGTTCCCATTGATGCCCTGGAACAAGCACATAGGGACGTGGAGGCGGGGTTGTTCCAGCCCGAAAGAGAGAACGATGAGCTGACACGCGCCCTTGGGAACAAAGAACACGGCGGACGAACACGAGGCACAGCAGGCTCCGTTCCGTGGAAGTATGGCTTTCCTGCGGAAAGGAAGAGATTTCCTGATAAAAGCCATGAGAGGAGGAAGGCAAGGGAAACAGACCGCCTGGCTAACTTAGAGGAGGGTATGAGCACCATGAAAGCCCAATTAACCATGGTAACCCAAGTACTTACATCTCAGATGGCTCGGGGGCAGGCTGTAGATCCTGCATTGCTCAATGCCCTCGCCCCGCTGCAATCTCAACCACACCGGAAAAGCAGCGTGGCTTCCTCTCAGCAGGTGGATAATGATGATGATGATGACCAGGTGGTCGAGCCTCCTCGCTACCCCCCGTGGATGATCTCACTGAGAGCCGTCCTTGTGAGCTGCATGTTAAAGTTTTCAACCTATCCTTCAAGGCGGCGGTCGGCATCCTCTTACCTACAAGGTCTTACCATTGCCGTCCGGTCCAAGACGACTTTGCTGTTGTGATGGTGGATGAAGTGTTGAGAGAGTATGGGGTTGGTGCTTGAGCAATCGATGCTTTCCTCTTTGAAGGACCATTCTTTTACTTTTATTGTTGAGTCAGTTCACCTATCTTTCTCCACCTCAAGAAGCAAACATTTGTGTGAACTGTGCATTGATTCTTATATACTTGCTTATTGCACTTGTTATATTGCTTTGCATTGACAACTATCCATGAGATATACATGTTACAAGTTGAAAGCAACCGCTGAAACTTAATCTTCCATTGTGTTGCTTCAATACCTTTACTAAGAATTTATTGCTTTATGAGTAACTCTTATGCAAGACTTATTGATGCTTGTCTCGAAAGTACTATTCATGAAAAAGTCTTTGCTATATGATTCAATTGTTTACTCATTGCATTTACATTGTTTTAATCGCTGCATTCACTACATATGCTTTACAAATAGTATGATCAAGATTATGATGGCATGTCACTCCGAAATTATCTGTGTTATCATTTTACCTGCTCGGGACGAGCAGAACTAAGCTTGGGGATGCTGATACGTCTCCGACGTATCGATAATTTCTTATGTTCCATGCCACATTATTGATGTTATCTACATGTTTTATGCACACTTTATGTCATATTCGTGCATTTTCGGAACTAACCTATTAACAAGATGCCAGTGCCTCTTTTTCTGCTGTTTTTGGTTTCAGAAATCCTAGTAACGAAATATTCTCGGAATCGAACGAAATCAACGCCCAAGTTCCTATTTTCCGGAAGCATCCGAACACACGAGAACCGCCAGAGGGGACAGGCCACCAAACCACACCCGGCGCGGCAGGGGGCGCGCCTATGGTTTGGGCAGCCCATGGCCCCTCCGACTCCGACTCTTCGCCTATTTAAGCCGTCGTGACCTAAAACTTCGACACCAATTGACGAAACTCCAGAAAGACTCCAGGGCGCCGCCGCCATCGCGAAACTCCAATTCGGGGACAGAACTCTGTTTCGCACCTGGGACGGGGAATTGCCCCGAGCCATCTCCACCGCCGTCTTTACCGCCATCTTCACCGCCATCGCTGCCTCCATGATGAGGAGGAGTAATCCACCCCCGAGGCTGAGGGCTCCGCTGTAGCTATATGGTTCATCTCTCTCCCATGTACCTCAATACAATAATCTCATGAGCTGCTTTACATGATTGAGATTCATATGAGTTTGTATCACAATTTATCTATGTGCTACTCTAGCAAAGTTATTAAAGTAGTTCTATTCCTCCTGCACGTGTGTAAAGGTGACAGTGTGTGCACCGTGTTAGTACTTGGTTTATGCTATGATCATGATCTCTTGTAGATTGCGAAGTTAACTATTGCTATGATAATATTGATGTGATCTATTCCTCCTACATATGCATGAAGGTGACAGTGTGCATGCTATGTTAGTACTTGGTTTAGTCTTTTGATCTATCTTACACTATAAGGTTACTTAAATATGAACAAATTGTGGAGCTTGTTAACTCCGGCATTGAGGGTTCGTGTAATCCTACGCAATGCGTTCATCATCCAACAAAAGTGTAGAGTATGCATTTATCTATTCTGTTATGTGATCAATGTTGAGAGTGTCCACTAGTGAAAGTGCAATCCCTAGGCCTTGTTCCTAAATACTGCTATCGCTGCTTGTTTACTGTTTTACTTTACTGTGCAATACTACCACCATCAACTACACGCCAGCAAGCTATTTTCTCGTTGCTACTACTCATATATATTCATACCACCTGTATTTCACTATCTCTTCGCCGAACTAGTGCACCTATTAGGTGTGTTGGGGACACAAGAGACTTCTTGCTTTGTGGTTGCAGGGTTGCATGAGAGGGATATCTTTGACCTCTTCCTCCCTGAGTTCGATAAACCTTGGGTGATCCACTTAAGGGAAAACTTGCTGCTGTTCTACAAACCTCTGCTCTTGGAGGCCCAACACTGTCTACAGGAAAAGGAGGGGGAAGTAGACATCAACAGTCACAATTCTTGATACCCTCTGCAGAGGTGCGTTACTTTACCCCACAAGAGATCTTAACCATGTTGCCGGCCGAGAGTATGTCCCCGTCCACACTTCCTTTGGTGTGAGGCCCAGTATAAGATCCAAGCCAATCACTGCCTTCTCCGCGACCCTGCAAACCCACCCTTTTGTCCAACCGTACACCTCCAGTAGACTTCCCCCGATAATACGGCTTTACTCATGGTGTACTCCGGACAATCCATCATAGATCGTAGAGCCATCATCACTAATGGATGGGGATTTAAAAGGCTATCCCAACCTACGGCAGTGCCTCCAACACCCCGCCGGCTCTACCAATCCGTTGGCGTGCAGAAGGGAAAAGATACAGCTGACTTCCCCAGAGCCATTATAGATCTTATGGATAACGCGATATGTACGGCGCTAGAATCACTGGACGGCATTGGTAATTAATCCTAGGGTGATATAACCCATGCAATGGAACCTCCACCATATCAACACATACCATGGTTCCATTGCCCACCACATAGTCATATTCATAATTGTAAAATAATACTTTGCTTTTCAATGCATGAGTGATAAGTATAGTACTTTGCATATAGTTTGATACAAATAATCAAATGACATGAGCAAGCGATGAACTTGCCTTTCTTGACTGCAAGATTATGCAGGCAAAAGCTTCGATACGTGATAACTCCAAATGCTGAAATACCATCATCGTCCGGTAAAGACAATGTTTAAAGAACTGGCAAAGATGCCATAATGCATAGAATGAGATGCAATCGTCCCGAGCGTAACCTAACCTCGATGATTTAGGATGTATGAGTTGTAAAGATTTCTTTAGTGTTGGTTGCACTTTTAGAATGATTCTCAAACAAGGTTCTTATTAGGGTTTGGTTATATTAGCATCATAATCAAATGATATAAGACATCATAACAATCATACACATAAGAATAATGGTGGAATAATATGTAAAGAATAGTTGTCAATTTTAAGTTCTACAGAACATGATTGATGATTACTTCTACTATACTTCAGAAGAATAACTTTTGAAGAACATGTTGTTTAAGAAATATTTAGTATTTCAAAGAAGGATTAGGCTTCTAAGGTTTGATTGATATTTGTACTTCAAAAGAATAACTTTTGAAGAACAGGTTAAATAAGAATATGAACTACTATACATAGGAGCTATTGCTTTCTATGGTTTACTATTGGATTCAATTAAGTTTATTATTGGTTCATTTAGTTTCACTAATAGGAACTGGTTGGTTTCTTTGAGTAGAATGGGTTTATATGTAGCAATATTAGCAGGTTTATTACTAAGGTTGATTATGGTTATCATATCAAAGAATGATGGTCAAGGTGTTGCTATGAGTTAGGGTTTACTATGACTTCACATTTGCTTTCCTAAATAATCTCTAATGGTTTCTAAGCTAAGTGAATTATCATTTCTTAAGTAGGGTTTAGTTGAATAGGAGCATGTGATGTGAATTGCTACACAAGGTTGGTACTAGGGTTCATCATAATAGTTCTACTAGGTTTGATGGTTGAGGTTGATCCTAATGGTAAGATATATAGGAGTTGTGATCAATGGTACTAATCCAATTAACAAGTTAGGGTTTATACCTAGGTGATACTAGTGAATCATATATGTGTTAATTAAAAATAGGAACATGAAATGATAATCTCATGTGACTTGGTTTTATGCTAGTGGATCATAAGCATGCATTCAATTGTTGCTTATTAGGGTTCTATATGTTAGGTGAATCTCACATGATCACATGTGACACATAGCTAGGGTTTAGGGTTTAAGCATTTTCAAATGATCACATAAAATAATGGAATCAAAGTCTTACTCAATTGAAACTAGGGTTTCTAAGTTATGGTATAACTCCTAAAATAATGATTGGCAATATAGTTGTGGTTACTAATTACTTTGAATCAAAATTAGTAATGGTTTAACATTTTATTAATTTTCACAAGATTTAATAATTAGGGTAACTTTTATTTAAGTTTAATTGAGAATTAGGGTTTAACAATTGTGATTAGGTTTTAAAATAATTAACTTGTTAATTAAAGAATGTTTAAGTTACAAAATTTGAGTTATCAAAATAATCTTGGCTTTTAATATTTTCTTGATTATTACTATTTAAAGAAAATAGAAAATAGTAAATTGCAAATTAGGGTTTATAAATTACTACTAATAATTAAGTTAATGCAAATATGGTAAATAAAATTAATCCTAACATTTTACTTAGTTACTGAATAACTAATATTTAATTTTTAAATTTCACTATTTATTGAATTCAAATTGTATTTTAAATAATTGAAATGGCATAATTAATAAGGTTAAAAATAAGTGAATTTTTATTTTGACACACATTTTTGTTTTATATTTTATTTGAATAGATTTTATTTTTGTGAGCATTTTGATATATTATTCATAATTTTCTGAGTTGATATGAAATTTCTATGATTTTGCAAAGTTTCAGACATTTTCTGGAATTTGAAATAAACAAAAATTACTAAGCATACCGATTCGAGCTGTACCCACAGTCACTGACTGGTGGGCCTGTTGACTGGGTCAATTGCCACGCGGGCAATGACCAGTCAACGACGCCAGGGAGACCCCACATGCCACGTTGGCATCATCGGCGGTTAAACGCCGGCGGCCAGAACGTGGTGGCGCAGCCGATTCAGGGCTCCCCTGGATGCGCGGTGAAGTGCATCTGAACGAGCACAACAAGGTGAAGCTACTGGTGGTGGTCGTTTCCGCGGGGAATCACCGGAGCGTCGCCGGCGATGGGTACCGCGGCGGTGATCTCCGGTGAGATAGCTAACTCGGGCTACCGCTAACCAAATGAGGCAAATAAGAGGTCAATCGATGCGTCTGCTCACCCTGGTGCTGATGGTGTGGTCGGCAGTGTCGATTGGCGATGGGGATGAGCTCGATTTCGCCATTACCGGCGAGGTACTGAGAAAGGGAACGATCAAATTTGTCCAGCTCCGAGCTCCCCTTGACGTGTGCTTGCTCCCAGATGACCTATGCGCCGAGGCGCACCTCCTCGACCCTGCGCCGGAGACCGGGGTGGCCTGTACCGTCGAGTTCGTCCTCGACTCCGGCGAAGTGCTACGGATGATTGTGGGATATTGAGAGGGATAGAGAGGGAATGGATAAGCTTTGAAGGATTAGGGTTCCGTGGCGGAGCTGCTCGTATATTTATAGCCCTATGGAAGCTCTACAGCGGCGGCACGCCGGCGGAGACGATGCGGATGCACCGACGACGACGAGCACGATTCGGGCACGAATCTTGGCGTACTTTGGATCACACGGACTCGGTGCAACTTCAATTGAATGTTGGGCATGGTCTTGGCGTCCAGGAGCATCTCTATCCGCAGCGAGGACGTGGCCGGCGAGCTCCATCGCGCTGTCGCCCGCCAGGAGGAAGACGAAGGCGATGGCCTTCGTTAAATCGTGAAACGTACGTGGACCATTTTCAGTTGGGCTGGGCTGCGTCGTGGGCTTCTGCTGGGTAGGCTTCATAGGCTGCGACGGCCTGGTGAGGTCCACTGTAAGACAGGCAGCCTTTCTTTTTTCTGTTTTTCCTTTTTATTTTCTGTTTTCATTTTATGTTTGATATTTCTATTTGAATTCAGATCTGATTTCTATTTTGTTTTGCAGGTTCAAAACTATTTGAATATCAATATCATTTTATGATAATACTCACTGCATAGTTCTTTTGTTCAAACAACTATTTAATAGATGATTAACTTGGTGTTATTATGAAGTGCATTTTAAATTGAAAATGGATATGGTTTAAATGTTTATTCCTTTTTACTTAGGAACTAAATCTGTGTAAATCATTTGAAATGTGAATTATGAACATATTCTATTTTGAAAGTGCTTAACAATAGTGAGGTTCACATATATTTTAATTAAGGTTAGAGTTTAAAATAAATGGTAATGAGAATGGGGTTGGTTCATGATTTTATGTGAATAACTATTTCTAGGGTTTAAGAAGAGTGGTGATATAACCTCTATAATCATCAATCAAGCTTTGACTTAAATTATTTAGGATGAATCCTATAATCCTCATAGTTAATTCAATTGCTCTTGTGGTGATTCTATTTTATAAAAATACTATTTCATTTGGTTCCCAAAGCAAGTACTTGGAAAACCAAATAGAATTGAATGTTTGTTTCACTCTACTCACCAAATGGCATTTAGTTTATAAGTGTATATGGATTGGTTTATACTTGGGATCCATGATACACAAGTTAGGACATAATATTCTATGTGGTGTGAATTCTACTTGAAAGATTTAGGGTTTTGCATAAGCTTCACTAAATTGAAGTATAAATAGGCATGAGGTATGGCAGGGTTCTAATTATAAACCAAGTTAATCCATGGGTTGGAATTCAAATGTAGTTTAGGGTTTAAGTAGTGATCACCAATGTGATACACAACTAGGTTTAGGATATGGTATAAGCTTTGATCATATTTTAGTGGCTAGGGTTATCCACTAATGTCATAACTACTCCATACAAGGCATGAGTATTGGTCTGATTAACTACTAATGATTTACTTATCATTTCATGTGAAGAATGAGATCTATGGATCACTTGTAGAGGTTTAACTTAGCATCTCAATTTATAAGGTAAGATCATGCATTAGACATGATCCACTTATTCCTCACTAATCTCTCTTCTTTAATACTTCTCTCAACACATTCACTTAGATTCTTAGGGTTTATGATCATCACCCAAATTGTAATGATCAAGGTATTGGCCTCATACAATTCATTGGTGAATTATGGTTCTCTCTTCAAGATCAAGTATAAGTCCATATACTTGAGTATACCTCTTTAGGTTGAGCTCTTATGAATAGGTAGGGTTCTCTAGAGTTTATGATCATTACCAAGGTGTAATGATCACAACACTTGCCTCTCTATAATTACTAGAAGAATAGGTTCTTACTTACTATCAAGTTTTAGCTAGGTCAAATAGGGTTTAGTACTTGACTTATATTTCTTGTATCATTGGTTAGTATCAACAAGTACCTCAATTGGATAAGGTTTAAATAGTAATCTAGGTTCTATTCAATGGATAGAATAAGCACATGAATGATTCTCTCCTTTCTCTAGGTTTAATGATATGAGTTGAGAAACAAGGTTGGAATGGTCAAGGTTTAATGAAGAATGAATATGAGTGTTCTTGACTTGGTTCAAGTATTGTAGTTGAAAAGATATACCATATGACTCATGGTAGGAACATTTATTTAGTAGAAGACATGGATAAGATAAGTATAGAATGGTGTTTTAATTAATTGAGTTCTTTGATTTAGGATTGAATAATTATTCATGTATTGTTGTAAGGAATGCCATGTTGAGATCTTTTATAAGATCTTGTAGTTGACCCTTACTTAAGATGTTGTTTGTTGTAAAGCTACTTTCATTTGATCTAGCCCATAGATCAATTCATCTCTACCCAAAACAAGGGTTTAGCAAAGATCACAGTGAAGTTTATAGCGCTTGACTTGATGATCTACTTCAATTCCAGCAAGTCAAGTGAAACTTCAGTTACTGTGGTAAGTTTTATTTGAAAGCGCGAAAATTCCCCGGATTTTCTATGCATGAATGCAATGCACACTTTGGTGTTCTCTCATTTTGTTGCCTCTAAACCTGGGATATTACAGCCTCTCCCCCTTAAACTGAACTTCGTCCCGAAGTTCGAACGCTCTCATGTTTCGGAATGTTGAAATGTCTTGAACAGATCACCATCCTTCAACTCCATGGTGATCACACTAGATATAGTGGAATATATCCCTTGTCCAGATCCTTCCTGGAGTCTTCTGATGTCTGGCACTGATACTTTCTTCTATTCTATGATTTCTTCCAGCACTCTAAGTTTATAGGCTTACTCTCCTAAGATTCTTGGATTAGGACATCTTCTGATGCTAATGGCTTTACTAATGGTTGTGATAACATCTTCCTATTTGGGTACTCAAAGCTTGGTTCTACCAGCTGCGGTAATCCAGCTGCGATGTAATATGGCACTATGGTGTACCAGCTGCGATGTCCAAACCTTAATTCTAAAAGATTTATTTAAGGTAGGGTATTGTTTTCCCTTACTACCATAACGAAAGTAATGGTACTTAGTAAGGTATTTACAATAGGCATGGTCCTAGTTGTTTAGTCCTACGAATGGATTAGACTCATTTAGTCCATCCCATCATGGCTTCTAGTTTGTACTAGTTATCTTCCTTTTGGTTTCTTTAGGTTCCATGAAAGGAATCTTTCTGATAGGCTTATGTTTTGGTATGGTCAAACTCCTTCGTATAGTATCTTCTTAGGCTTTGATTGTTCTCCGATAACTTCTTCATCCAACTTCATTATCTTAAGCTTACTTAAGTTCTCTTGGTTTCGAGTAATTACAATTACCCACTCAAGTTAAGGTCTAACCCTTACTTCCTCGAGATATGAACCTCAGCTTCTGGTCTGACATCCTCCTGAGAGTACTATTATATGGGTACTTCCCATCAACCTTATAAAAATAAGATTGGACTTCCTTTCAGTACAGACCTTTTTCTCCGTCTATCATTCTACAAATAATATCTTAATACTTCTCCTTCAGCCTTCCTCTCCCCCTTGGAGTTTACTAATGATCTTCAAACTTCCTTTCTTCTAATCATTAAACTCCAAGGTTAGGTAGTTGGTTTAAGTCTAGTTTATATTTTGTACCTTTCTAAATTCTCACGAAGAATTCTTTGCGGTGTATCCACACAATTGTGGGTATCCATTATGAATCCTCCGACTAAATATGTACCAACCACGAGATACCAGCTGTGAAATACTAGCTGCGGAATCCCCCTTTCTTTTAGGGTAAAGAAATGTTCAGGCTGTGGGCTATCTGGTACCAGCTGCAGACTACCTAGTACCAGATGTGGCTTATTGGATATCAGTTGTGGCTATGTTATGGTTTTAGGTAATATCTACCTACCAGCTGTGGCTACTTTTATAGTTTTAGTCAAGATCTACCTAACTTCACATACCTTCTCTTCATGATTATCCTATATCAGCTACGGTCTTATTATACCAACTGCGACTTCACTTGTCTATTTTCCTTCTTCTAGGGTTTGTTTTGCAAGAAAACCACTTGTTGACACTATGAAAATAGTATTGTAAGTGACTTCACTTGCATTCCCTTCTTCCATAATGAATACAGCTCTACTTCTTCTGCTCCATATTCACTATTTTTCTCACTTTCATGGTACTTCTATGTTGAAGTACTCCTTGATTAAGGATAAAAGTGAGTTTGATTGGTCCTTCCTTTAGAGTATTGTGGTTGCTTCCCACAATTTTACTTCCTTCTTCAAGTGAACCATCATCTTGACTTCAAAATCTTCAGAATTCGTCACTTCCTCACACGAATACCTTTACCCTCTAGACCTATAACATCAAGTAAGAGCTTGATATTGCAACATGCATTTGCATATCAAAGTCAAACTTCATGTATGGATCTAGTCAATCAATGAAGATTCAAGAAAATCCAAGAAGATCCAGCTTTGTGCTTATAATACACATCCTTATATGCCTGAATATAGTAGTTGGGTAAGACATCCCTAAACATCATCAGATGTGTAGTATATAACACCACATAAGATAGGTTTAGGTTGTGATACTTAGCACGAATACGTGAATTTCTACTATTTGTCTCAACATTTATCTTAATTGCACATTTGCAATGAGACAAACTTGAAACAAAATGGCCTGGGATAGTTGGAGTTAACCTAGTTTTCTTTGGAAGTACTAACAAAATAGTATACCATATATATGTGCTATTGAGGACTACTTCCTATAATACAATTAGTTCTAACATGTCTACTCTAAACACATGATTGTTTAGAATATACCACGTATAACTCTATGATTTCTCTATGTGATATGCTCTAATAAAGCCTTCTTTTAAATTAAGGACTATGGTTCTAATATTCTTGACACAGTTTCCAGGATTTTAAGGCCTAAGCTTTCGAACTATTCCCTAAATCCTACTCCTTATCATCCTTTTGTTATCGTACTTATGATGTTCTACTCCATCATACCATGATTCTCAAGTGAATCATATATGAGTACCTAGTTTATTATTGAAAGTAGACTCATGTAACTCCTATCACTCTTCCTTACCTCCTATGATTGACTCATCATAGACATATACTACCTTATATAACTTATCTCCCTTACTTAACATCAGTCATTTGATATTTTAAATGACTCTTACTTAACCATACTTTTATTGGTATACTTCTTCCAATAGGATATCTTCCTTGTGGTTGTATCCTCTCTTTGGACTACCATGTGTTGTATACCAACTGTGGTCTACTACCACCAATTATCTTAAGCTCCAATGGTGTTCTAGTTATTTGGAATGAAGCAAGATAATTAACTAACTTTACTTAAGAAAGATAGATAAGAAAAATTGACTCAAGTGTGTCAGGATTATTCTCAAGTGAATACCCATCTCAAGTCAAAGGAATAATTGGTTTGTCTAAGATAACTTCCTATAGACACTACCAAAACCTATAGGTCTCCTTTAAAGGGTTTTAATCCTAGGGTCAAAGCATTTGCTCTGATACCTGCGGTGACCCAGCGTACCACTGCATGGTGTAGTACACAAGTCGTTGACATAACACAAGTGAAACACCGTTCCACTCATATTACATCTCTCAGAGTGGTACAACAGAAACATATGCGAGTCCAAGGTATGTCTATAGAAGTACACACGAACTGTTTACATAAGATCCACACAGCCTCCTACTTTATAGTGAGATAAAACTTCAAATAAAGCTCCAGAAGAACGACTCGTAGTCTATCTTATCGCTAACTCAAGTTTAAGAGCTAATTGGCTTGCTATAGAACTCTAGCTACTTAGGTGCTAGGATTAGGGAAAGGTTCCCTTCTATTACTAATCTAGGTTTCCATTATAACTGATGCAGAAGTTGACTCCATTGACTTATTTGATTGGATTCTTCATCTTGTTGTAGTTGACTCCTTTGTCTTCGAGTTCCACGGTAGTTTCTCCTTTGGTGCCTTGATCTAAGAAGGGGGTTCAAACGAGATAGAATGAGTACGAGCGTACTCAGCAAGTTCATATTAGGAAATAGGTGTATCATGCACTAGCTACAGCCATAGACCAGAAAGTCATAGGCCAATGCAAGTTTTCATAAACATTTCTTCAAAAGGTTTATTTTATTCTGAAAACTATGCCCGTCAGTCTTCACAGGTTGACTAGAACTTCGTGGAGTTCCTTTCCTGCCGCGTTCGCAGTTCCCTTCCCGAACGAGGAGGACTGATACGTCTCCGACGTATCGATAATTTCTTATGTTCCATGCCACATTATTGATGTTATCTACATGTTTTATGCACACTTTATGTCATATTCATGCATTTTCTGGAACTAACCTATTAACAAGATGCCGAAGTGCGTTCCTATTTTCTGCTTTTGGTTTCAAATCCTAGTAACGAAATATTCTCGGAATCGGACGAAATCAACGCCCAAGTTCCTATTTTCACCGGAAGCATCCAGAACACACGAGAACCGCCAGAGAGGGGGACAGGGCCACCAAACCACACCGGCGCGCCAGGGGGCACCCCTATGGTTTGGGCAGCCCGTGGCCCCTCCGACTCCGACTCTTCGCCTATTTAAGCCGTCGTGACCTAAAACTTCGACACCAATTGACGAAACTCCAGAAAGACTCCAGGGCGCCGCCGCCATCGCGAAACTCCAATTCGGGATAGAACTCTGTTTCGGCACCCGTCGGACGGGAATTGCCCCGGAGCCATCTCCACCGCCGTCTTCACCGCCATCGCTGCCTCCATGATGAGGAGGGAGTAATCCACCCCGAGGCTGAGGGCTCCGCCGTAGCTATGTGGTTCATCTCTCTCCCATGTACCTCAATACAATAATCTCATGAGCTGCTTTACATGATTGAGATTCATATGAGTTTGTATCACAATTTATCTATGTGCTACTCTAGCAAAGTTATTAAAGTAGTTCTATTCCTCCTGCACGTGTGTAAAGGTGACAGTGTGTGCACCGTGTTAGTACTTGGTTTATGCTATGATCATGATCTCTTGTAGATTGCGAAGTTAACTATTGCTATGA
The DNA here is from genome assembly GCA_030979885.1 of Lolium multiflorum. Taxonomy (NCBI): domain Eukaryota; kingdom Viridiplantae; phylum Streptophyta; class Magnoliopsida; order Poales; family Poaceae; genus Lolium; species Lolium multiflorum. The sequence continues at coordinate 207,976,484 of CM061751.1, forward strand.
TAATATTGATGTGATCTATTCCTCCTACATATGCATGAAGGTGACAGTGTGCATGCTATGTTAGTACTTGGTTTAGTCTTTTGATCTATCTTACACTATAAGGTTACTTAAATATGAACAAATTGTGGAGCTTGTTAACTCCGGCATTGAGGGTTCGTGTAATCCTACGCAATGCGTTCATCATCCAACAAAAGTGTAGAGTATGCATTTATCTATTCTGTTATGTGATCAATGTTGAGAGTGTCCACTAGTGAAAGTGCAATCCCTAGGCCTTGTTCCTAAATACTGCTATCGCTGCTTGTTTACTGTTTTACTGCGTTACTATGCAATACTACCACCATCAACTACACGCCGCAAGCTATTTTCTGGCACCGTTGCTACTACTCATATATATTCATACCACCCGTATTTCACTATCTCTTCGCCGAACTAGTGCACCTATTAGGTGTGTTGGGGACACAAGAGACTTCTTGCTTTGTGGTTGCAGGGTTGCATGAGAGGGATATCTTTGACCTCTTCCTCCTGAGTTCGATAAACCTTGGGTGATCCACTTAAGGGAAAACTTGCTGCTGTTCTACAAACCTCTGCTCTTGGAGGCCCAACACTGTCTACAGGAAAAGGAGGGGGAAGTAGACATCAAGCTAATTTTCTGGCGCCGTTGCCGGGGAACAGAAAGCTACACAACAGGAATTTCCTCCCTCGTCAACCACGCGCCAGTCCTGGACAGCATCAAGTATTTTCTGCGCCTGCTGGGAGGAAAGGTAAAAGGTACTCACACTCCGGACCTCGGCTACCAAGCTATTTTCCATCGTCGTAAGTACTCGAAGCTATTTCCTTTAGATTCTGCAATTGCATCTTTTTGTTTCTTGTTTACACTAGTTAGGCATAATGGAAAACAACAAAAAAATTGGTGAGCTTTTTAATCTTTTTCCTGATTTAGAATTGTTTGATGCGAAAATTAAAAAACCTATGGAACCTTATTTGCATGCTAGTAGCGATGTTATTAGTATGAATGCAATTACTGCTAATACTATGGAAAAGTCTAAGCTTGGGGAAGCTAGTTTATATAAAAATAATCTTTTTTGCTCCTCAGCTTTGGAAGAAATATTTTGCTCTGATAATGCTTTATCTCCCATATGCGATAACTCTAATGATGTTTCTGATATTTTAAATCCACCTGCTGAAGTATTCCGTATAAAATACCTATGAAAATTATTGAACGTGTTATGGACAACCACTATAAAGGGGATGGAACTGTCCATCCTAGAGATCATTTACTGTTTTTGCATTATGCGGGTTATTCAAGTGTGCAGGTATCTCTATGGATGAAGTGAGGAAGAAGCTATTCTCTGTTTCGCTGTCTGGTAAAGCGCATTGGTATAAATTGTTGGAGAATAGACATTTTCTTGGTTGGGAGGAAATTGCATCTCTCTTTTATTCTAAATTTTATCCTCCTCATGAAGTGCATATTGATAGGAATTATATTTATAACTTTTATCCTCGTGATGGAGAGAGTATTTCTCAAGCGTGGGGGAGATTGAAGTCACTAATGCTCAAATGTCCCATTCATGAGCTCCCCCGTAATGTTATTGTTAACAATTTTTATGCGAGGCTTTCAGGACAACACAAGGACTATCTGGACGCGTGTTCGGAGGGATCTTTCACAAGCAAGGAGGTTGAAGCTAGGTGGGATCTTCTTGATCGGATTGAGGACAACGCTGAAGGATGGGAGAACGACAAAGGTAAAGAGTCAGGTATAAATCATGATTATGAATGCATTGAAGCCTTTATGGATACCGATGAATTTCGAAATATGAGTGCTACTTATGGTCTTGACTCTCAAATTGCTGCAAATCTTTATAAAGCCTTTGCTTCCCATTTTGAATTGCCTAAAAAGAATTTTGATAAGTATCATGAACCTTTTAAAGAGGCTTGCATGAAGAATGAAATTGTTGTTAATTATTGCAATGAGCATGCTCAAACTCCTAAGAATGCTATTTCTTATAAGCATGTTAATTTTTGTGGAATGCATAGACCTTGTGGAATTAATCAAATCGAAGATGAATATTGCATCCATCATATTAATGAAAAAACTAGAAAGTGGTTTAGGGCCCTAGATGATCTTGGTAAAAAAGTTTGTGCCCTCTATCCTTTTATTTGTGAAGTTTGCCATGAAGTGGGTCATTTTAATTTTCAATGCTCCTCCAATGATAATTTGAACCCAATGAGTGCTGCAAATTTGTATTGTGATGATGAAATTACTCCTAATCAGCATGATGAACTTACTTTATTTTTGGGGTGTGAAGAACTGTCGAGAAAAATCTCTTTGTTACATATGAGTGATCTTGATATTGATGATGTCCTGCATGGGTGTTTTTCTTATTGCATTGATAATAGCCATACAAATACTTACATACAAAATATTTTAGAAGATGACACCTTGCCAAAATATGATAGGACCGCTGTGTGTTTTCAACTAATTAATGAAAAGGAGGGGTCCTCCCAAGTTTCTTCTATTGTTTCTGAAAATAAATCAGGTTATGCGGACAAGCTACCCTTCAAGCCTCTTCCTCCTAAAGAAGGGAACGAGGAGAAGGAAGAGAAGAAGAAGAAGAAGGAACGAAGAAGAAGAAGAAGGAGAATAAAAAGAAAGAGGTAACGGCGTATCCCCGCGTGAATGAGATAACGCTAAGTAACCGTAAGTATGTTGCTCCTAATGATTATTGTGATAATGAATCTGAATACGATGATTTTCCTATGCCCTTTACATATATTAGCAATCATGATTTGAATGAGCGCACTACTTTTGATATTGCAAATCTCTGGGAAACTAATTCTGAAAATGATGATGATAATAATTGCCATAGTGTCAGTGCTATCCATGCTTCCTCCCATAATGATATAGAAAGCTCTAAGCTTGGGGAAGAGGTGTTTGAAAATCCTTTTGCTACTGGTCATTATGTTCTTGATGCATCTCCTTCTAATAACAATGATGGTGTGGACACAGATAAACCGACTGTGAAAGATAACTATTCTATTTCTTATGATGACACTGTGCCTCCAATCTTTGATGATTATTATAAAGAATGCTATGATATAGGTTCTAACTATCCTTATGAAACTTGTCATAGTCATGATTGGGTTACCAAAAACAATTCCCTTAATATACAACTTGTTTACCATGTTCAAATTCTTGATAATAATCTTGCTCCAATTACTATTAATGAGAATAACTCTTCTTATGCCAAATTTAATGATACTTCTATGCATATGAACCATGATAAGAATGTTTTAAGTGATGGGTATATTGTGGATTTCATCAATGATGCTACTGAAAGTTATTATGAGAGAGGGAAATATGGTCGTATGCATCTTAATAATATTAAGTTTCCCCTCTTTATGTTGAGAATCTTGAAGTTACTCATGTTTTATCCTCTTATGCTTGTCACTTTGTTCTTCATGAATTCATTTGTGTACAAGATTCCTTTTCATAGGAAGCATGTTAGACTTAAATTTGTTTTGAATTTGCCTCTTGAAGCTCTCTTTTGCTTCGAATACTATTTCCGAGTGATCATTAAAACTGCTGAGCCCATCTTAATGGCTATAAAGAAAAGAACTTCTTGGGAGATAACCCATGTGTTATTTTGCTACAGTATTTTGTTTTATATTTGTGTCTTGGAAGTTGTTTACTACTGTAGCAACCTCTCCTTATCTTAGTTTTGTGTTTTTTTGTGCCAAGTGAAGCCTCTAATCGAAGGTTGATACTAGATTTGGATTTCTGCGCAGAAACAGATTTCTATCTGTCACGAATCTGGGCTGTTTTCTCTGTAGAAAAATCATAAAAATATGCCAATTTACGTGCGTGTTCCTCAGATATGTACGCAACTTTCATTAGTTTTGAGTTTTCTGATTTGAGCAACGGAAATATTTATTAGAAATTCGTCTTTACGGACTGTTCTGTTTTGACAGATTCTGCCTTTTATTTCGCATTGCTTCTTTCGCTGTGTTGGGTGGATTTCTTTGTTCCATTACCTTCCAGTAGCTTTGAGCAATGTCCAGAAGTGTTAAGAATGATTGTGTCACCTCTGAACATGGGAGTTTTTGATTATGTACTAACCCCTCTAATGAAGTTTATGAGAAGTTTGGTGTGAAGGAAGTTTTCAAGGGTCAAGAGAGGAGGATGATATACTATGATCAAGAAGAGTGAAAGCTCTAAGCTTGGGGATGCCCCGGTGGTTCACCCCTGCATATTCTAAGAAGACTCAAGCGTCTAAGCTTGGGGATGCCCAAGGCATCCCCTTCTTCATCGACAAATTATCAGGTTCCTTCTCTTGAAACTATATTTTTATTCGGTCACATCTTATGTGCTTTACTTGGAGCGTCTGTATGCTTTTATTTTTTGTTTTTGTTTGAATAAATTGGATTACATCATGCTTGTGTGGGAGAGAGACACGCTCCGCTGGTTCGTATGAACACATGTGTTCTTAGCTCATAGTATTCATGGCGAAGTTCCTTCTTCGTTAAATTGTTATATGGTTGGAATTGGAAAATGCTACATGTAGTAATTGCTATAATGTCTTGGGTAATGTGATACTTGGCAATTGTTGTGCTCTTGTTTAAGCTCTTGCATCATATACCTTTCACCTATTAGTGAGGAAATACATAGAGCTTGTTAAAATTTGGGTTTGCATGAGTGGTTTCTCTAGAGTCTAGATATTTTCTAGTAAGATGTTTGAACAACAAGGAAGACGATGTATAGTTTTATAATGTTTGTAATATGTCTTTTATGTGAGTTTTGCTGTACTAGTTCGTGCTTGTGTTTGCTTCAAACAACCTTGCTAGCCTAAACCTTGTATCGAGAGGGAATACTTCTCATGCATCCAAATCCTTGAGCCAAACAACACTATGCCATTTGTGTCCACCATACCTACCTACTACATGGTATTTTCCGCCATTCCAAAGTAAATTGCTTGAGTGCTACCTTTAAAATTCCATCATTTACCTTTGCAATATATAGCTCATGGGACAAATAGCTTAAAAACTATTGTGGTATTGAATATGTAATTATGCACTTTATCTCTTATTAAGTTGCTTGTTGTGCGATAACCATGTTCACTGGGACGCCATCAACTACTCTTTGTTGAATTTCATGTGAGTTGCTATGCATGTTCGTCTTGTCTGAAGTAAGAGCGATCTACCACCTTATGGTTAAGCATGCATATTGTTAGAGAAGAACATTGGGCCGCTAACTAAAGCCATGATCCATGGTGGAAGTTTCAGTTTTGGACATATATCCTCAATCTCAAATGAGAAAATTATTAATTGTTGTTACATGCTTATGCATAAAAGAGGAGTCCATTATCTGTTGTCTATGTTGTCCCGGTATGGATGTCTAAGTTGAGAATAATCAATAGCGAGAAATCCAATGCGAGCTTTCTCCTTAGACCTTTGTACAGGCGGCATAGAGGTACCCCTTTGTGACACTTGGTTAAAACATGTGCATTGTGATGATCCGGTAGTCCAAGCTAATTAGGACAAGGTGCGGGCACTATTAGTATACTATGCATGAGGCTTGCAACTTGTAAGATATAATTTACATGATACATATGCTTTATTACTACCGTTGACAAAATTGTTTCATGTTTTCAAAATAAAAGCTCTAGCACAAATATAGCAATCGATGCTTTCCTCTTTGAAGGACCATTCTTTTACTTTTATTGTTGAGTCAGTTCACCTATCTTTCTCCACCTCAAGAAGCAAACATTTGTGTGAACTGTGCATTGATTCTTATATACTTGCTTATTGCACTTGTTATATTGCTTTGCATTGACAACTATCCATGAGATATACATGTTACAAGTTGAAAGCAACCGCTGAAACTTAATCTTCCATTGTGTTGCTTCAATACCTTTACTAAGAATTTATTGCTTTATGAGTAACTCTTATGCAAGACTTATTGATGCTTGTCTCGAAAGTACTATTCATGAAAAAGTCTTTGCTATATGATTCAATTGTTTACTCATTGCATTTACAGTGTTTCGAATCGCTGCATTCACTACATATGCTTTACAAATAGTATGATCAAGATTATGATGGCATGTCACTCCAGAAATTATCTGTGTTATCGTTTTACCTGCTCGGGACGAGCAGAACTAAGCTTGGGGATGTTGATACGTCTCCGACGTATCGATAATTTCTTATGTTCCATGCCACATTATTGATGTTATCTACATGTTTTATGCACACTTTATGTCATATTCGTGCATTTTCTGGAACTAACCTATTAACAAGATGCCGAAGTGCCTGTTCCTGTTTTCTGCTGTTTTTGGTTTCAGAAATCCTAGTAACGAAATATTCTCGGAATCGAACGAAATCAACGCCCAAGTTCCTATTTTCACCGGAAGCATCCAGAACACACGAGAACCGCCGAAGGACAGGGCCACCAAACCACACCCGGCGCGGCCGGGGGCGCGCCCCCTATGGTTTGGGCAGCCCATGGCCCCTCCGACTCCGACTCTTCGCCTATTTAAGCCGTCGTGACCTAAAACTTCGACACCAATTGACGAAACTCCAGAAAGACTCAGGGCGCCGCCGCCATCGCGAAACTCCAATTCGGGGACGAACTCTTTCGGCACCCGGGACGGGAATTGCCCCCGAGCCATCTCCACCGCCGTCTTTACCGCCATCTTCACCGCCATCGCTGCCTCCATGATGAGGAGGGAGTAATCCACCCCGAGGCTGAGGGCTCCGCTGTAGCTATATGGTTCATCTCTCTCCCATGTACCTCAATACAATAATCTCATGAGCTGCTTTACATGATTGAGATTCATATGAGTTTGTATCACAATTTATCTATGTGCTACTCTAGCAAAGTTATTAAAGTAGTTCTATTCCTCCTGCACGTGTGTAAAGGTGACAGTGTGTGCACCGTGTTAGTACTTGGTTTATGCTATGATCATGATCTCTTGTAGATTGCGAAGTTAACTATTGCTATGATAATATTGATGTGATCTATTCCTCCTACATATGCATGAAGGTGACAGTGTGCATGCTATGTTAGTACTTGGTTTAGTCTTTTGATCTATCTTACACTATAAGGTTACTTAAATATGAACAAATTGTGGAGCTTGTTAACTCCGGCATTGAGGGTTCGTGTAATCCTACGCAATGCGTTCATCATCCAACAAAAGTGTAGAGTATGCATTTATCTATTCTGTTATGTGATCAATGTTGAGAGTGTCCACTAGTGAAAGTGCAATCCCTAGGCCTTGTTCCTAAATATGCTATCGCTGCTTGTTTACTGTTTCTGCGTTACTACTGCTGCAATACTACCACCATCAACTACACGCCAGCAAGCTATTTTCTGGCATCGTTGCTACTACTCATATATATTCATACCACCTGTATTTCACTATCTCTTCGCCGAACTAGTGCACCTATTAGGTGTGTTGGGGACACAAGAGACTTCTTGCTTTGTGGTTGCGGGTTGCATGAGAGGGATATCTTTGACCTCTTCCTCCCTGAGTTCGATAAACCTTGGGTGATCCACTTAAGGGAAAACTTGCTGCTGTTCTACAAACCTCTGCTCTTGGAGGCCCAACACTGTCTACAGAAAGGAGGGAAGTAGACATCAACAGTCACAATTCTTGATACCCTCTGCAGAGGTGCGTTACTTTACCCCACAAGAGATCTTAACCATGTTGCCGGCCGAGAGTATGTCCCCGTCCACACTTCCTTTGGTGTGAGGCCCAGTATAAGATCCAAGCCAATCACTGCCTTCTCCGCGACCCTGCAAACCCACCCTTTTGTCCAACCGTACACCTCCAGTAGACTTCCCCCGATAATACGGCTTTACTCATGGTGTACTCCGGACAATCCATCATAGATCGTAGAGCCATCATCACTAATGGATGGGGATTTAAAAGGCTATCCCAACCTACGGCAGTGCCTCCAACACCCCGCCGGCTCTACCAATCCGTTGGCGTGCAGAAGGAAAAGATACAGCTGACTTCCCCAGCCATTATAGATCTTATGGATAACGCGATATGTACGGCGCTAGAATCACTGGACGGCATTGGTAATTAATCCTAGGGTGATATAACCCATGCAATGGAACCTCCACCATATCAACACATACCATGGTTCCATTGCCCACCACATAGTCATATTCATAATTGTAAAATAATACTTTGCTTTTCAATGCATGAGTGATAAGTATAGTACTTTGCATATAGTTTGATACAAATAATCAAATGACATGAGCAAGCGATGAACTTGCCTTTCTTGACTGCAAGATTATGCAGGCAAAAGCTTCGATACGTGATAACTCCAAATGCTGAAATACCATCATCGTCCGGTAAAGACAATGTTTAAAGAACTGGCAAAGATGCCATAATGCATAGAATGAGATGCAATCGTCCCGAGCGTAACCTAACCTCGATGATTTAGGATGTATGAGTTGTAAAGATTTCTTTAGTGTTGGTTGCACTTTTAGAATGATTCTCAAACAAGGTTCTTATTAGGGTTTGGTTATATTAGCATCATAATCAAATGATATAAGACATCATATCAATCATACACATAAGAAATAATGGTGGAATAATATGTAAAGAATAGTTGTCAATTTTAAGTTCTACAGAACATGATTGATGATTACTTCTACTATACTTCAGAAGAATAACTTTTGAAGAACATGTTGTTTAAGAAATATTTAGTATTTCAAAGAAGGATTAGGCTTCTAAGGTTTGATTGATATTTGTACTTCAAAAGAATAACTTTTGAAGAACAGGTTAAATAAGAATATGAACTACTATACATAGGAGCTATTGCTTTCTATGGTTTACTATTGGATTCAATTAAGTTTATTATTGGTTCATTTAGTTTCACTAATAGGAACTGGTTGGTTTCTTTGAGTAGAATGGGTTTATATGTAGCAATATTAGCAGGTTTATTACTAAGGTTGATTATGGTTATCATATCAAAGAATGATGGTCAAGGTGTTGCTATGAGTTAGGGTTTACTATGACTTCACATTTGCTTTCCTAAATAATCTCTAATGGTTTCTAAGCTAAGTGAATTATCATTTCTTAAGTAGGGTTTAGTTGAATAGGAGCATGTGATGTGAATTGCTACACAAGGTTGGTACTAGGGTTCATCATAATAGTTCTACTAGGATTTGATGGTTGAGGTTGATCCTAATGGTAAGATATATAGGAGTTGTGATCAATGGTACTAATCCAATTAACAAGTTAGGGTTTATACCTAGATGATACTAGTGAATCATATATGTGTTAATTAAAAATAGGAACATGAAATGATAATCTCATGTGACTTGGTTTTATGCTAGTGGATCATAAGCATGCATTCAATTGTTGCTTATTAGGGTTCTATATGTTAGGTGAATCTCACATGATCACATGTGACACATAGCTAGGGTTTAGGGTTTAAGCATTTTCAAATGATCACATAAAATAATGGAATCAAAGTCTTACTCAATTGAAACTAGGGTTTCTAAGTTATGGTATAACTCCTAAAATAATGATTGGCAATATAATTGTGGTTACTAATTACTTTGAATCAAAATTAGTAATGGTTTAACATTTTATTAATTTTCACAAGATTTAATAATTAGGGTAACTTTTATTTAAGTTTAATTGAGAATTAGGGTTTAACAATTGTGATTAGGTTTTAAAATAATTAACTTGTTAATTAAAGAATGTTTAAGTTACAAAATTTGAGTTATCAAAATAATCTTGGCTTTTAATATTTTCTTGATTATTACTATTTAAAGAAAATAGAAAATAGTAAATTGCAAATTAGGGTTTATAAATTACTACTAATAATTAAGTTAATGCAAATATGGTAAATAAAATTAATCCTAACATTTCACTTAGTTACTGAATAACTAATATTTAATTTTTAAATTTCACTATTTATTGAATTCAAAGTGTATTTTAAATAATTGAAATGGCATAAGTAATAAGGTTAAAAATAAGTGAATTTTTATTTTGACACACATTTTTGTTTTATATTTTATTTGAATAGATTTTATTTTTGTGAGCATTTTGATATATTATTCATAATTTTCTGAGTTGATATGAAATTTCTATGATTTTGCAAAGTTTCACATTTTCTGGAATTTGAAATAAACAAAAATTACTAAGCATACCGATTCGAGCTGTACCCACAGTCACTGACTGGTGGGCCTGTTGACTGGGTCAATTGCCACGCGGGCAACGACCAGTCAACGACGCCAGGGAGACCCCACATGCCACGTTGGCATCATCGGCGGTTAAACGCCGGCGGCCAGAACGTGGTGGCGCAGCCGATTCAGGGCTCCCCTGGATGCGCGGTGAAGTGCATCTGAACGAGCACAACAAGGTGAAGCTACTGGTGGTGGTCGTTTCCGCGGGGAATCACCGGAGCGTCGCCGGCGGGTAATGCGGCGGTGATCTCCGGTGAGATAGCTAACTCGGGCTACCGCTAACCAAATGAGGCAAATAAGAGGTCAATCGATACGTCTGCTCACCCTGGTGCTGATGGTGTGGTCGGCGGTGTCGATTGGCGATGGGGATGAGCTCGATTTCGCCATTACCGGCGAGGTACTGAGAAAGGGAACGATCAAATTTGTCCAGCTCCGAGCTCCCCTTGACGTGTGCTTGCTCCCAGATGACCTATGCGCCGAGGCGCACCTCCTCGACCCTGCGCCGGAGACCGGGGTGGCCTGTACCGTCGAGTTCGTCCTCGACTCCGGCGAAGTGCTACGGATGATTGTGGGATATTGAGAGGGATAGAGAGGGAATGGATAAGCTTTGAAGGATTAGGGTTCCGTGGCGGAGCTGCTCGTATATTTATAGCCCTATGGAAGCTCTACAGCGGCGGCACGCCGGCGGAGACGATGCGGATGCACCGACGACGACGAGCACGATTCGGGCACGAATCTTGGCGTACTTTGGATCACACGGACTCGGTGCAACTTCAATTGAATGTTGGGCATGGTCTTGGCGTCCAGGAGCATCTCTATCCGCAGCGAGGACGTGGCCGGCGAGCTCCATCGCGCTGTCGCCCGCCAGGAGGAAGACGAAGGCGATGGCCTTCTGTTAAATCGTGAAACGGTACGTGGACCGTTTTCAGTTGGGCTGGGCTGCGTCGTGGGCTTCTGCTGGGTAGGCTTCATAGGCTGCGACGGCCTGGTGAGGTCCACTAGGTAAGACAGGTGAGCCTTTCTCTTTTTCTGTTTTTCCTTTTTATTTTCTGTTTTCATTTTATGTTTGATATTTCTATTTGAATTCAGATCTGATTTCTATTTTGTTTTGCAGGTTCAAAACTATTTGAATATCAATATCATTTTATGATAATACTCACTGCATAGTTCTTTTGTTCAAACAACTATTTAATAGATGATTAACTTGGTGTTATTATGAAGTGCATTTTAAATTGAAAATGGATATGGTTTAAATGTTTATTCCTTTTTACTTAGGAACTAAATCTGTGTAAATCATTTGAAATGTGAATTATGAACATATTCTATTTTGAAAGTGCTTAACAATAGTGAGGTTCACATATATTTTAATTAAGGTTAGAGTTTAAAATAAATGGTAATGAGAATGGGGTTGGTTCATGATTTTATGTGAATAACTATTTCTAGGGTTTAAGAAGAGTGGTGATATAACCTCTATAATCATCAATCAAGCTTTGACTTACATTGTTTAGGATGAATCCTATAATCCTCATAGTTAATTCAATTGCTCTTGTGGTGGTTCTATTTTATTAAAAATACTTTTTCATTTGGTTCCCAAAGCAAGTACTTGGAAAACCAAATAGAATTGAATGTTTGTTTCACTCTACTCACCAAATGGCATTTAGTTTATAAGTGTATATGGATTGGTTTATACTTGGGATCCATGATACACAAGTTAGGACATAATATTCTATGTGGTGTGAATTCTACTTGAAAGATTTAGGGTTTTGCATAAGCTTCACTAAATTGAAGTATAAATAGGCATGAGGTATGGCAGGGTTCTAATTATAAACCAAGTTAATCCATGGGTTGGAATTCAAATGTAGTTTAGGGTTTAAGTAGTGATCACCAATGTGATACACAGCTAGGTTTAGGATATGGTATAAGCTTTGATCATATTTTAGTGGCTAGGGTTATCCACTAATGTCATAACTACTCCATACAAGGCATGAGTATTGGTCTGATTAACTACTAATGCTTTACTTATCATTTCATGTGAAGAATGAGATCTATGGATCACTTGTAGAGGTTTAACTTAGCATCTCAATTTATAAGGTAAGATCATGCATTAGACATGATCCACTTATTCCTCACTAATCTCTCTTCTTTAATACTTCTCTCAACACATTCACTCAGATTCTTAGGGTTTATGATCATCACCCAAATTGTAATGATCAAGGTATTGGCCTCATACAATTCATTGGTGAATTATGGTTCTCTCTTCAAGATCAAGTGTAAGTCCATATACTTGGGTATACCTCATTAGGTTGAGCTCTTATGAGATAGGTAGGGTTCTCTAGAGTTTATGATCATTACCAAGGTGTAATGATCACAACTCTTGTTTCTCCATAATTACTAGGAGAATAGGTTCATACTTACTATCAAGTTTTAGCTAGGTCAAATAGGGTCTAGTACTTGACTTATATTTCTTGTATCATTGGTTAGTATCAACAAGTACCTCAATTGGATAAGGTTTAAATAGTAATCTAGGTTTTATTCAATGGATAGATTAAGCACATGAATGATTCTCTCCTTTCTCTAGGTCTAATGATATGAGTTGAGAAACAATGTTTGAATGGTCAAGGTTTAATGAAGAATGAATATGAGTGTTCTTGACTTGGTTCAAGTATTGTAGTTGAAAAGATATACCATATGACTCATGGTAGGAACATTTATTTAGTAGAAGACATGGATAAGATAAGTATAGAATGGTGTTTTAATTAATTGAGTTCTTTGATTTAGGATTGAATAATTATTCATGTATTGTTGTAAGGAATGCCATGTTGAGATCTTTTATAAGATCTTGTAGTTGACCCTTACTTAAGATGTTGTTTGTTGTAAAGCTACTTTCATTTGATCTAGCCCATAGATCAATTCATCTCTACCCAAAACAAGGGTTTAGCAAAGATCACAGTGAAGTTTATAGCGCTTGACTTGATGATCTACTTCAATTCCAGCAAGTCAAGTGAAACTTCTGTGGTAAGTTTTATTTGAAAGCGCGAAAATTCCCCGGATTTTCTATGCATGAATGCAATGCACACTTTGGTGTTCTCTCATTTTGTTGCCTCTAAACCTGGGATATTACACGGAAGGAGAACATTGTGTTTCCAGGTGAGAAGCCAACAAGCAGGCCACCTCCGCCTCCTCCGCCACCTGTGCAGTCTCCTCCGCGTGATGATTCTCCTCTGCGCGATGATGATTCCCCTATCCATGACCAGTCTCCTCCGCGTGAAAATACTCCGCCGCCTCCTCCTCCTCGTTAGGAGACTCCGCCGCCTCCACCTAAGCAAAAGAGGAAGCGGTCCGCGGCACCTCCTACAGCTCCGAAGAGATCATCAACTCCAATGAGGGCACAGACTCCAGAGTTGTTACCACATGAGCAGACTGAAGAGCAAAAGGCGTTTCTTGCGCCGAAGAAGATGTTTATTCCACCGCAGACAGTGAAGCACTTTGCCGAGACGAGAATGAAGAGACCTGAGCTGAGAGCTGATTATGACCGCTCTCTTGGACAGTCCTCTAGAGCGAGCAAAGAAGCAAAAAAAGTCGCCCAGCTTGGACAGCAGGACATTCAGGCCGTACCCCACTTCATCGTGGAGCCCTATCATGATCCAGAGACGGCATCGATGATCGAACGGGCGGCTAGAGCTCAGGGAGCATCAGTTGAGTACGAAGATTACTATCCAACGGCTCAAGTGGTAAACAAGTATAGATACGGATCTGATCTCGTCAAACCTGGCGAGCTCGCGCGTCTAGGGACTCAGATGCGAAGGTTGCATGACTGGTACCTGAAAGCCTGTCGAAGATGTGAAAGCTACATCACGGTGTATCTTAGAGATGAGCATTACTTCCGGGGGGAAGACGAGATAAACCTTGAGTTAGAAGAACTGTTTCAGTTATTCAATCAAGACGCCCTCGACAAAGCTGTCATCAGTTGCTACTGCCTGTAAGTGATTTATTTGTGTAATTAAGTTTGTAGCTCATTCATTTGCACTAACAATTATCCTCATTATATTCTTTGTGTACGCTATACATTTAATTATGCAGAATGAAGAAGCTGGAATACAAAAGAGGCAAGCTCCTACCGCTGGGGTTCATAGACCCAAACACAGTTCATGAAGTTACGGTTCGACGGTACCCCAAGGACACAGAGGACAACATCGTAATGTTTTTAGAGAAGCAAGCAGACAAAGAGGATATATTCTTTCCCTACAACTTCAAGTGAGTGTTATATATAACATACATTATGCTTGTGCACCTTCCACTTTATTCTCGTAATCATTGAGCTATGCTTGTGCAGTTTCCACTTTATTCTCCTAATCATTGATCTTCACCTTGGAGTCGTAAACGTCATGGACTCGAAACGTAAAGAATATGCGGAATGGGTGGACATGGCTGCCATCCTCCAGAGGTAGTTTCAATCAATTTCGTATTGGCATCTTCATCTGCTCTAATTCGAAGATATCATCAACTAATCAATTACTCATTTACTCATTATTTTTTGCCGGGCAGGGCTTGGAAACGGTTCATCAATACTGTTCCGGGTAAATGGAAACCGGAGCTTACATTTAAAGATTACCCTGTAAGTAGTACTATATATATAGCTATGTCCGTGAAACTTTATATATGATATTTACTTTCAATACGATGCTTGATTATTAGTTTGATCGAACTATTTTTTCGTAAAGTGTATGAGGCAGGAACAAGGGAATAACTTATGTGGATACTACGTCTGCACCTTCATGCGTGACATGTCCTGTCCCAAGGGTGGGGATGCCCAAATACACCACACTCGTGTACGATAACAAATTTTCACAATTAATCTTAATTAGTACCATCTATTGTATTGAGTTCCATTCATATATTGATCTCCTTTTTAAATATAGATGACACGCCTGCGGGACACTCTCATAACAGCGGATCAAATAAAAGCAATTCAAGAGGAAATCGCGGGATTCTTTATTACCGAGGTCCTTACCCCAGGTGGAGAGCACTATCGGAAGATCGTGACGGCGGAGGATATTCGTTCAGGAGATGTTGTATTGTAAATATGCATGCATTACGTGTACTGTGTTGACTATGTCATGTACTGTTGACGATGTATATATATATTCATGACGATTTTTTGTGGTTTCTTGAATGATATATATGCATTGCTGAAACTCTGCGCAGAAACGCCCTTCTCTGCGCGAGAAACGCTGCAGCCTAAATCTGCGCGGCAGAAATAGCAATTCTGCGCGGCAGAGAAACTAGGCCCGGTTCGAACCGGGACCAAAGGCCTTCCACCGCGAGCTCCCTGGCCGCACCACGCGTCGAGGCCTTTAGGCCCGGTTGATCTTTGAACCGGGACTAAAGGGTACCCCCTTTAGTCCCGCCTAATTGGTCCCGGTTCGGGAACCGGGTCTAAAGGCCCAAATGGACCGGGCCTATTGCCCCTTTTTCTACTAGTGTGGATAAATTGTAACAGAAGCTTTATTTCTACTACTCTTATAAGTGATTGTAATCCTACCCGTTAATTAATAAAGCTCTTATTAAGTCGCAAAAAAGGGCTCATGTTTCCTTCAACCACACGGATATGATACATTGGATTTTTTTTGTATGTGCCTAGACGATCAGATTTGGAGTCCATGGGACGTTATAAACGTGTCAGACGGACCTACACTATTACCTAGTTACTATTCTTTTATTAAATCACAGCCACTATTTTTAGATCTAACTATTGAAATAATTTAGATGGTGCGGCTTAACCTGGTGGCCCTAGACCCCTAGTAAACATCCTTATACATATATGCATGAGGAAGAAGACATCGATTCCCGAAGACCTTGTATGCAGAAATTTATTCTTCTTAATATCTGACAATTGGCCTTTTCTCAAAAGAAAATGAAATTTAATTACTTTCCATAATCCTGTTCGCCAAATGGTGTAGGGTCGGTATGGTTGGGATAGCGTGGCTACATTTGTTCTCTATCTTTTGTGTGACTCACTTGCTTTTGCTATTTTCTTTGATTCATCTATAGTTGACAGGGTTTTGGATGATGAACATGTGACGGAAGAGCGGTAAGACCTTTTTGTCGACAACTTGCTGGAGAGGTTGTAAGTTATATAGTTGTAGATACTGGATACTCAAGACATATTATGATTGTGATAAAACTGTATTAGCAGGAATGATTATGCACTTTTCGATATACAAAATATAATCTTCTCCGTTGTCACATCAGAAAACCAGTTTGATATCAGACTTACATACATAATCATATTTTATAAAAGTATATATATATATATATATATATATATATATATAATCTATAGCGACGCATGGGTAAATTTCCTAGTATAATATAACAGATATGCATGAGGAAGAAGACATTGATGCCCGAAGACCTTGTATGCAAGGATTTATTCTACTTAATATATGACCATTGGACTTTACGCAAAAGAAAACGAAATTTAATTATTTCCACAATCTCGTGCCCCAAATGGTGTCGGATCGGCATGGTTGGGATAGCGTGGCTATATTCGTTCTCTATCTTTTGCGTGATGCACTTGCTTTTGCTATCTTTACTATTAAATTGCAATAGGTGACTGGCTGGTGTCACAAACGGGACAAAGTTTTTCTGTAGGCCCAACATGTCCTGGAAATCTTAGGTCCAATAAATATCTCTGAATATATTACTATTAAATTGCAATTGCAATAGGTGACTGGCTGGTGTCACAAACGGGCCAAAAATTTTCTGTAGGCCCAACATGTCCTGGAAATCTTAGGTCCAATAAATATCTCTGAATATGGATCTCGTAGTATCTTTTACTTTACTATTAAATTGCAATAGGTGACTGGCTGGTGTCGCAAACGGGCAAAGTTTTTCTGTAGACCCAACATGTACTGGAAATCTTAGGTCCAATAAATATCTCTGAATATGGATCTCGTAGTATCTTTTACTATTAAACTAGCACAATTGCCCGTGCGTTGCACCGGAAGAGCAAAAATATATAGACACGAATAAATATAAAATTATCTTCTGAAAATTTATTCTCTTCTTGCATGTCCCTCAACTTTCCAATCATGCAACCACCACAATTTAGGTATATATATCTCATCCATAGTTCAGTCAACTCATAGTTGTGAAGTATTTTATATTGCTCTGAAATAAGCAGCCTTTCATCTGAATTTGAAAATAAAGCTAGCTAGTATACTTGCACTCGGCGGAAAACATCTCAAACACGTAATCAATCTTAAGGAGTCTTATGAGTTATGACGTAATATAGCTCCATCAATAAACTACAGTTATGTGTTGTATAGTTTTGAAAAATACTAATTTACCGCATTGGAGGTAAAGTGAAGAGCATGCATGCTCCGTATCCTGAAATCTATCTTCAGCTTCAGCAGCAAGACTTGCTACACACATGATCTACTCCATGATCACACACAAACACCGGAGAACATAGAATTGTCTTTGTTTTAAGAACACATGTACGGTAAAGAGTTACTTCCCATGATCTAGTTTGCTATTTTGTTGTTGCTATTAATTGCCCATCCCTATTTCTCTTACCATGTGCAGTTATTTCAAGTCCTCCCTAAAGTGTACCCTACTTCTCATGTTTAGGGAGATGAACTGCACTTTCCATAATACATAAACACACAATACAGTTCCAAATATTTGAAGTCACGCCTGAGAAAGCATTATTCTTATTTGATTGATACAAACGACATGACAGAACTCATGAGTTCAACGTAGTAGGCAAAATAGATTTCGTAATAGAATCCATGATTCCTATCTAGGTGCATACAATCAATTGTAATCATGGACTGCAGTTAAATAAGGTAATTGCTCAATTAGGTGTCATGCGTCCATGGGGTTGGGAGAAAAAATGGTGTACCTTGCAGAGAAAACAGACCATATATATATCAACAGAAAACAATCAACACAAATATATATATAGCAATCATCTCTATCTCTTTTATTTTCTCTAGTCAAAGAAATATATAAAATCACATTATTTACCCAAATCAGTAGATGCAAGCACTCAGTAGGAAATCAGTTGATGACAATCAGTAGCTGTCTCTCACTCTAGAAGCTATGGCCTAGTCAAATCGTAGCATTTCCTTTCTCTTTTCTTATCCATTAAACATGATTAGTTAGGCTGTCATTCCTGTTTAGCAACGGGTAGATGACATGCTCATGCGCATCAAGCTACATACAAAAGAGTGGGTCAAGGAATCGTTTAACAAATTTTAGCACAAGCAATGGTGTAACAAAATTCAGTACAAGCAATCCTCTAGAAAAATTCAGTCAAAATTGATGTATATATCTAGCAGCAGCTGCTAGCTATTGTCTAGCAAATAGTAGCCAGAATTATTCACTGTCCCTAGAACGTAGGGACCAGCATATCATCATGACAGGATCAGCTTGCTTCTACGCAATAATTGATAGTATTTGTTTGCTTCATAGAGAAACACCACCGATCTTTTTCTTCAGAAATGCAGAAAAATATGCTCACATTTCCATGAACCGAGCTAGATGAAAACTCATGCTCAAAGGGTCACGAAGCACATAAGAGGCGCTCAACATCGGACGAACGGCCTGCAGCCAAGATATTTGCACCAAAAAGACCGACGAGGCGGCCTCGTCGGCACCCTTCAGCCAACACCATCTAGAACACCATAGAAAGCTGCATCCAGCTGACCTGAGGCTAGCTTATTCCAAAATTATGCCTCGCCATCTTCGATGCTAGATCTAGTCGTGGAGAGATGCACACTAACAGATTTGTGTCATTGTTGTCCTCCTTCCGCCACTTTGACACAACCCTCCTTCCATACTCACTGTCGGCAGAGTTGAGGTCTCGAGAATCAACTAAGGAAGCCCCACGTCCTTTTGACATACTAAATATGCTTAATTCAAACCATCCTTATCTTCACTTCAAACCGTTCTCACCTTTATGTGATGTATATAGAAATCAAGAAACCACTGCCTCATTGACATGAAAAAGGGATAGCCTCCTCAAATCAACATCAATGTTCAAACCTTCAGAACCGACAGTAGGTGCACGTCACCCCTGCGCAAGTGGATACGCTTAAAACTGATTTGATTTCTCGGACGCTTGTTGGTAGCACAAGAGAATTTCAGGGAGTAGCTGGCTCTCTGTAAAAGTAGAAAGACATCATACCAACGCAGTTTCTTTGTGGGCTTCAATCCATCGCACGCACACAACAACCAGATTACACAACCGATCAATCAGCTAAAAAAAACAGAACCGGTCGATCAATCCTCTCAGAGAAATAGCTCCCAATCGACGCCCAGTAGACAGCGGCAGCGTGCAACGTGCATCGTTTTTTCGTGTTCCGGCAGGCCGGCGAGCTGAGCAGCAGTCGACGCAATCGATCAATCCTCCTACAGAAAATAGCTCCCAATGAATTCCCAGATCATGTAGCTTGCGAAGGAGAGAAAAGAAACGCGCTCCCCGAATCATTTTCCGCGGGCATGAACTCCACGATGTAGGCCTGCCTGACCCACGCCACCACCGACTGTGGTGGCCGGATTGAGGGAGGTGTGGCCTCATCATCCTCCGTCTCCAATCGCGAGATCTGGATTTCTCTCCCTGGACAATGATCGTGGAGTGGTGGTCAACTCTGCCGCCCTCTCACTGCGTGAGGAAAAGATCTATCGAAGCGGCGGTAGGCAGCTGCCTCGTCGGATGAGGGACCAGGTCGTGGGCCGGCGTCTCCATCGGTATCACGAGCAAAGCAGGCGGCGGCGGAACCCTGTGCGCAGGGGTGGATCGGGGGCTCGCGTGAGCGAGCGATCGATTTGGGGGGTGTTTTTTTTTCTGATCGTACCCTCCTTTGCATCCGACGTTTTAACTCAGGCGGTGGCATTGAACGTAATTTTCATTTGAAAATATGGGCAAACAAGAAACGGACGAAAATTAGGGGAGAAACCTTCCTTCCTTTATTAGTAGGTAAAGATTGGGATGGGACCGGTACGTTGTATGACGTTTCACTTAGAAAAAAGTTTCCGTTTAGTTTCGTTTCGCTGATGTATGTAGAAAAGCCGGATCCAAACGTGTTTCCGTTGCGTGTGCTTTGTTAAGGTTCAGTCCGTACGTAAGTCTCCCGATCACAGCGAAGAGGGCTAATTTTTAATGGACCTGCTTGGGTGAAGCGTGAAGCCTTCAAGGCCAGGCAGCAGAGTCCCGCTAAAACCTGAAAACAGCATGTCCTCAAGTAACAATCCTAACTCTAACCCTCGATTTGCTAATTCGCCGCCTCCACTTTATCACCCGGCCGCCTGCGATCAATCGGATAACCGGCTGGCGTCCCTCCATGGCCAGACAAAAGAGGAGGAATTGGAGGTGGACGAGGACCGTCGACCTGCTCTAGGAAGCTCATCTGAGCTCGCCGGTTTCCACAATCCGGTGAACTGAAGAGGGAGACAGGACTTGCTCCGCGGCCGTTTGCCGCATCAGTGACGACATGGTCCGCGACGCCATCCTTGTGCCCCCTCATGTTGGAAGGATATGATGAGCACCACAAGCACCTCCACGGTGCAAGAGTTGCAGCTCCGCAGGTCTGTCTGCGCTGTTCCGTGGCGTCCGGTCGCGCCCATTCCAGGTGCGGGCGAGGTCTCCCTCTATATGCTCGCTACTTTCACCTCTGTAGTGATCCTGGAGCTTCGCTCGTACCCGGTTGAGCCGCAGGTGGAGCAGCAGCATGAGCTTCCTCCATGGTGCAATTGCGTGGAACAGGCAGATACTCTACTTTGGAGCTGCAGTGGAGGCCCGATTGTGTAGCTATTGAACGTTGTTTATTTGGTAGGCTTGGCCTCTGTTCCGGAAACTGTTCCCTGAAGATGGGCTGGTCTGAATATTCAAACTTCGGTTTTCGTGAACTTGCGTACTCAATAGCAAGTGCAACTCAAAGGCAAAACCATGGAGATGGAGCCTAGCGTGGTGTTGCACGTAACCATGAACACGACAATAAAGATGAATGCTTTGTGTGGTCACTAGAAAAAATATTAAAACTAATATTACATCGAATAAAAATATATTTAAATTGATTTATGTACTTTTTATTCATTATATGAGTTATTATTATTTGTTTGTGTAGATTGTTGGGTTATGGAATTCAGGCGGTTTTGGGAGTATTTTACGCAGCAAATGCTACACGAGACTACACCCACGAGCAATTTGCAATAATAACCAATTGAAGTTGATACTGTTTTTTGTGACTTCTTCATATTATGAGCAAATTTGATACCCCCTTCATACCAACCTATGGAGGTATTACGCTTTCCAAGAAACAACTTTAACTAACAATTTGGTCAATAAAATATAGGATATATATTATAAAAATTATACTTCCTCAGTTCCACCAAAAGTGTCTCAACGTTTTTAAATTTAGATGTATCTACCTACTAGATAGTGTCTAGATATATTCAAATTTTGATAAAGTTGAGAGACTTTTGGTGGCACGGAAGGAGTACTGTTGAAAAGTTTTTTTTTGAATCCGAACGCAATGGCATAAAAAACTTTAGAGATGGCATGGTTGATGACGATCTCGAAAAGAAGAGATGAAAACGCGGCAAGGCGCGGGCACTTAGCTAGTGTAAACTAGTAACAACTGGAGTACCTCGAGTATGAAAAAAATGTTATCTACTAGAATTTCCGCTGGCACCTCTAGCCTATATTTGGAATTGCAACTACCACAACTGATGTGTACACGATTTGATTCAAAGGAAACCGTTTGTGTATGTGCATAGTCTACAATCAAAGCTTTGATCATCAATTGTGTCTACCATGATAAAGATTTTCAAAACATTGACATAACCATGACCAAAACATCACCATTTTTTGATTTGATGAAGTAAAAATAAATATGTACTCCCTCCCTTCACTATTGTAAGACCTTTTGGAGATTTCAATTTGAATTAGATCGAAGAGAAATGAGTGAACATACAGACTAAAGTGGATCTAGATGTATGTATTTTTGTAAATTCTAGAAGGTCTTATATATAATAGTGAACAAAAGAATTAAGCTAAATGGGAAAGTTTTCCATTTCAGTAAAACTCGTTCAGAATCGATGCAAACGGGGCAATAGGTCAAGAAAGCTCGAAGCCGAGCTCTAGACGAGCAGAAAAGTAGAGAAAAACTAGGCAAGTATATGTACATATTAATTAACTAGAGCAAGAGCTTGCAGTAACTATGCTTGTCTTACCGATTCAGTAATGGTAATTTGGATACTTTGTTTGCCAATCCTGCTTAGTTAATCATAGAAATCGCGCTGGGGACTCGGCAATATAGTGATCACTGAACGGGATACACTGTTGTCGAATTTAATTGGCAAATGTTTTAGACGCCTTGGCGAGCCAACAAAAATGCATACAATACATTTTCTTCCAATCTGGGACAGAGAAGTAGGGTTGTGTACTTTGAGAATCAGAACAATGAATGTCGTGTTGATCTCCTCCGGTGAATCCCCTCTCTCGAGAATACAAATCTCAATCTTCATTATTTCCTCGCCACATAAGTGTCAATTCTTTTGAAAGAAACGTGCCGGAAAGTCATCGGGCCCGGTGCCTTAGTAGGGAACATTTGATATAGTATGATGCATTCAGCTCCACATTCATCTCTGATATTACCATACTAGGAACATGTGAAATAACTTGTTCAATATCAATGGTCCTTTCTGATTTATAAATATCATCATAGAAATCCACCGTCATCTTCTCTAGCTCTTGTTATTAACACACATGATCCCATCCTCTTTGATAAAACGATCAATGTGATTCTTCTTCTTCCTATTACTCGCCTTCTGATGGAAAAACCTTGTGTTGCGATCTTCTTTAGCTAACCATTGAACGCTCGCACTTGCCACCACATAATCCCCTAACGCTAACGAAGCTTGGCAATACGCTCCTCAACCTCTCTGTCTTCGTAAGTGGGAACCATATGGGCTCAGATTGGAGCTCTCCTAGCTTTTTTTTGGATTCTCGGATGCAACTGAGCCGTTTCCCAACCCTATATGTCGATGAGGTCGACAGTTACCGCACGTGATACGTCTCCGACGTATCGATAATTTCTTATGTTCCATGCCACATTATTGATGATATCTACATGTTTTATGCACACTTTATGTCATATTCGTGCATTTTCTGGAACTAACCTATTAACAAGATGCCGAAGTGCCAGTTTTTGCTGTTTTTGGTTTCAGAAATCCTAGTAAGAAAATATTCTCGGAATTGGACGAAATCAACGCCCAGGTCCTATTTTGCCACGAAGCCCGGAAGACCGAAGAGGAGATGAAGTGGGGCCACGAGGTGGCCAAACCATAGCGGCGCGGCCCAAGCCCTGGCCGCGCCGACCTAGGGTGTGGGCCCCTCGTGACGCCCTTGACCTGCCCTTCCGCCTACAAATAGCCTTCGTCGCGAAACCCCGCACCGAGAGCCACGATACGGAAAACCTTCCGAGACGCCGCCGCCGCCAATCCCATCTCGGGGATTCAGGAGATCGCCCCGCACCGCCGAGAGGGAATCATCTCCCGGAGGACTCTACGCCGCCATGGTCGCCTCCGGAGTGATGTGTGTAGTCTACCCCTGGACTATGGGTCCATAGCAGTAGCTAGATGGTTGTCTTCTCCCATTGTGCTTAATTGTCGGGTCTTGTGAGCTACCGAACATGATCAAGATCATCTATCTGTAATTCTATATGTTGTGTTTGTTGGGATCCGATGAATAGAGAATACTTGTTATGTTGATTATCAAAGTTATGTCTATGTGTTGTTTATGATCTTGCATGCTCTCCGTTATTAGTAGATGCTCTGGCCAAGTTGATGCTAGTAACTCCAAGAGGGAGTATTTATGCTCGATAGTGGGTTCATGTCTCCGTGAATCTGGGGGAGTGAGAGAAACCTCTAAGATTATGGATATGCTGTTGCCACTAGGGATAAAACATTGGTGCTATGTTCGAGGATGTAGTCACTGATTACATTACGCGCAATACTTAATGCAATTGTCTGTTGTTAGCAACTTAATACTGGAGGGGGTTCGGATGATAACCTGAAGGTGGACTTTTTAGGCATAGATGCATGTGGATAGCGGTCTATGTACTTTGTCGTAATGCCCAATTAAATCTCACAGTACTCATCATAATATGTATGTGCATGGTCATGCCCTCTTTATTTATCAATTGCCCAACCGTAATTTGTTCACCCAACATGTTGTTTATCTTATGGGAGAGACACCTCTAGTGAATGGACCCCGGTCCAATTCTCTATCAAATACATCTACTGCAATGTTTCTTGTTTTCTACAAACAATCATCATCCACACTATACATCTAATCCTTTGTTACAGCAAGCCGGTGAGATTGACAACCTCACTGTTGGGGCAAAGTACTTGGTTTGTGTTGTGCAGGTTCCACGTTGGCGCCAATCCCTGGTGTTGCGCCGCACTACATCTCGCCGCCATCAACCTTCAACGTGCTTCTTCCTACTGTTCGATAAACCTTGGTTTCTAACTGAGGGAAATTTACTGCTGTACGCATCACACCTTCCACTTGGGGTTCCCAACGGTCGCGTGCTATACGCGTGTCACGCCGCACACCCAACGCCTTTTTCGTTTTCGTTTTTTATTTTACTCCCTCCGTTCCTATATAAGTCATATAGTTTTTGGTACGGAAATTAAAGAATGCATATTGAGAGAGAATTACACCAGGTTTAGGTGGGATTAGCCCTACACATTTGACATGTGAAAGTAGAGGACTTTGCATAAGTTAAGAAAATATCCAAATCCCTAAAAATAAATTCCATACACATGGTGTGTCGCACTAAAGCATATTCCAGATTTTTTCTCGAAAAACTATATGACTTATATTTAGGAACGGAGGGAGTATGTTTCTTTTTATTTTATGTTTATTTTTCTGTCTTCAGATTTTAAAAACATGTACATTTGAAAATTGTCTATTTTAAAAAGTTACATATAACAGATATTTTAAATAGAATTGTTTAAATTTAAAAATGTTCAATATTGGAAATATTCAAATTCGAAAAATATTCAAATTTAGAAAAAGAAACAATTTTTTAAGAAAAATGTTCGATCCCCAAAAAAAATTCAAGTTACAAAAATGTTCAAATTTTGAAAATACTTATATTAAAAATATTTAATCTTTTAAAAAATTGTTCAATCTAGAAAAATGTATGTTCAAACTCAAAAAATGTTCATATTTATTTGTTATTTTGAAAATTTACAAATGTTGAAATTTTAAATATGTTCATATTTTGGAAATGTTCAAATTTTAAAATATACTCTTTTTGGAAGTAAAAGATCAAATTAAAAAGAGTTGCAATTTTAAAACGCAAAATGAAACAGAAAAAACAAAAACATAGAGGGAAAGAAAAATCCAAAAAGGCCCATGTCCAGCTGGGGATGGTGTGCGTTGCGGTGCTCCACCGAGCAGGTAGGTATATATAGTTCTCAAAAAAAAAGGGTAGGTGTATATACCCCCAGAGGACCTATACAACGCTCAGCAGCGTTCTGGATGAAGCATCGCTTGAAGTGATCTGGGCCGGCTCATTAGGTTGTTCGCTCGTTCTAAAGAAGTAGTACTCCATCCGATTCATATTAATTGACTTCAATATGTTTAATATGGATGTATCTAGAACTAAAATGTGTCTACATATATCCATATTAAAGTCAATTAATATGAACAGGAGGGAGTACCATATTTTTTATGGATGTACATTATCCGAGTTATAGCCCACTGGTTCCAACCCTTGGTCCACTTCCGTGGAGACCCAATCTCAAATCCCAGTATGCACAACAAATTTTTAAATTTTCTCAATCTGAGTGAAAATTTTGAATTTTGAATATGAGCAAAAAATTATTTTGAAGAAATTCTGAATCTAAGCAAAAAAGTTATATTGAACAATTTTTGAATCTAAGGAAAATTTGATTTTGAACAAAACTGAATTTGACAAAAAAATTGAATAAATTTCGAATCTGATCAAATTTTCTCGAATTTGAAATTTGCTCAAATTCCAAAATGTTGAAAATAACCAATGAAATAGAAAAAAACCGCACTGAAACTTCCCAAACCCGAGTGAACCTTGCCAATAGGGTTGTAAATGTTATGGATAATTTTCGCTCCGCATCCGTATCCGTTTTTGAGGATATGGTATCCATTTTTAGAAATCCGCCGGATATGGATGCGGATGCGGATAGTGCTCAGGTGGATATCCGACGGATACGGTAGAGGATATGATATTGATACTATCCGACGGATACGGATTATCCGCCATTTTTGCGGATTATCCGAGGTCCTCAATGAGGATAATCCGATAAAATTATCCCAACCCTAAATATTTAGACAATATAGTTAGTTCATCAGCTAAAATATGTATGTTATTAGCACGCAATTTGCTTTGTTGAACGAAGAGGTGTGTACATTTAGCTATAGCCTATAATTACAAACATATCATACATAAAAAGTATTCTTCTATTTTTTATGTGTATATTTGCTTAATAATCCGGATCCGACCCGAGTCCGGTCCGAATCCGCTCCATATCCGTAATCCGGTATAATTCGCATCTGAATCCGCATCCGACCATTATCCGCTCCGATTCGAATCCGTCATAAAAAAATATGGTAAAGGATATGGTAATAAAAATATCCGATCCGATCCTATCCATTTACATCCCTAATTGTCAACATGAACTATTGGGCCGCGGCCCACGACGCCCCGTATTACCGCACGTTAATGGGCAATATATAGGTTCCCTCCTAGGGGGACCTGGTCGGCTCGCGCGGGAGTGCCGCACACCCCACCGACAAAGTCCGGTAAGCTCGGCTGCGGCCCATTATTGTTTTCCTTTTCCCTTTTTATTTTTTTTGTTTCATTTCTATTACTAATATTTTCTATTTTAAAACATGACATTTTAAAAAAAATTGAGATTTTTCGAAAATATGAATATTTAAAATTTGAATAATTTTAAAATTTGAACAATTTCAAAATTTGAACAGTTTTAAAAATGAATAGTTTTATATTTTGAACATACTTGGAAAATTATATTGTTTTCAAACTTTGAAAAGTTTTAAAATTTGAACAATTTTAAAAATTGAACAAGTTTTAGATTTGAACAGTTTTAAAATTTGAATGGATTATTAGAATCATAATAATTCAAAAAAAACAAAATTTGAACAATTTTTAGATTTAAACAATTTTCAAATTTGAACAATTTTTAGATTTGAAATATTTTCAAATTTGAACAATTTCAGATTTAAACAATTTCCAAATTTGAACTTTTTAAATTGCAAAATTGCAAATTATATATGTTTTTTTAATCTTTTTTTTTGAATTTTAACATTTTTAAATCCTATAATAACAAAAATAAAAAAGAAACAAAAATAAAAAACATAAAAAAATTATTCAACAAAAAAATGAAAATGGCCAACACCTAAAGTGGGTCGGCCCGTACCGTGAGCGGGGGTATGCGCCGACCTGATCGGTGTATAGAAACCCCTACCTCGGGGATTGCCAAAGGCTGACCTAGTTGGATCGTCGGGGGGTGTGGCACACCCTAGCGACAACGTCCGGTAGGCTGCGCCGCGGCCCATTAGGCTCAGGTACGATTCTTTTCATATTTTCATATTTTTCTCTTTCTTTTCTATTACTAATATATTATTTTTAAAATCTAACATTTTTTGAAAAAAAAACAAGATTTTTTCAAAATATGAATATTTTAAAATTTGAGCAATTTTCAAATTTGGACAATTTGAAAATTTGAACAATTTGAAAACTTGAACAGTCTTTGAAATGAACAGTTTTATATTTTGAACAAATTTGAAAAATTATATTATTTTCAAATTTTCAAAAGTTTTACAATTTGAATAATTTTAAAACTCAAATAATATTTAGATTTGAATAGTTTTAAAATATGAATGGATTTTTAAATCTGAATAATAATAAAAAATCAAAATTTTAACAATCTTTAAATGTGAATTTTTTTGAACCGATCAAATTTCAAATATATGAACATTTCTTGGATTGAACAATTTTCAAATTGATTTTTTTTTAGATTTGAACAATTTCCAAATTTTATCAATTTTCATATTTAAACAATTTTCAAATTTGAATTTTTTTATTGCAAAATTTTCGAATTAGAATTTTTTGTTTTATCATTTGTTTGAATTCTAACATTTTTGAAATCCTTTAAGAAAAAATAAAAAAAAAGAAACAGAAATCTACACTACTTAAAAAGAATGAAGCGGTTCCTTATTCTGCCAATACGTCAAACCTATTCTCCCCAGGCAGTCATCCATTTTTGTCGTACTCCGTCGGGCTTCGCTCGCGTTGAAATGGGCCAAAGCCCAACGTCGCCTCCTTGCCTGAAAACAAAACGTCCTTCCTTTCCTCTCTCTCACGAAGCACCTTCCTAGGGTTCGGCCCCGCCGCCGTTTTCTTCCACACCGTCTCCTGACCGTGCGCCGCCGCTTGACCGCGCCGACTCCCACGTATCTGCCGCTGCTCGCCCGCTCGCTGGACTGGCGCCCCTCCACATGCCCCGCCTGTGCTAGAGATCCGCCAGGACATGAGCTAGCCCGACCGACCGGCACACCCAGGACCTGGCAGGGCATCAGGGGAGCCAAGCCGGTGGAGATCGCCGGCGCTGAGCGTCGGAGCACAGCTCGTGAAAGCCGGGAGGTATCCGACCCAGCCCAGATCCTGGAGTCGGCCGGTCGGCGTCGGCTAGCGGAGATGCAGCCCAGCCACGGTCGCCGTAATGGAACCCAGCGGTGGCCTGAACAGCTTCGGCGCAGGTGAATCTTTCTCTCTGGATACGGTGATCGTTTGCAATGAATGACGTTGGCTGTCCTCTGAATTTCATTCGCGGGTGGTGTTCTCTGAAACCTTCTCTTTTTTAGGGACTCTGAAACCTTCTTTTTGGCTCTCTGTATCCGCGCAGGTTCTTTGAATCCTTGTTTTGATCGGTTAGGACTTTTCTACCCGTTGCTGTGCAGGTGTATGTAGTAGAGCCGGACTAGAGATAGTCGTGGTATGTGATCGATGAAGTTAAATCCTGCTGGTGATACTGCACCACAGCGGCGCGGCGGCAACAGCCCAAATTTGCACGATCCGGCCGGACGCAGCTATACATGGATGATCTCAGGTATGTGACTCTTGTTCCTTTTCCAATTAGGCCAACACCTATTGATCAATCGATGCACTTCCAAGGAGCAGCAACTAGCCTGGTGAAGTCGATGGCTAAGAGATACGAGAAAGTTATGCGTGGGATATCTCCTGGATGCACCTGTTGGGGCACAAAATCTACATGGTCATCGTACTAATTGGTAGCTGTTAGGTGCCGCTCGCGCTGTCTGATGACATCATGCAAATTCTTGATCTATTCCTAATTAATTTGTTTTCGTACTCATATGACTAATTATGTTGAAACTAATTTCTTCTGGTTCCTAGCTAGATATATTTCTCACAAATGAAAGTAATTCTTGAAGTTAAAATTATAATTTATTGCTTAAGTAGTACTTTGAGTCTTAGATTGCCTCAATGATTAAGAGAGAGGAAAAAGCTATTGCTGTTTCAAGCAATGGAAATCATTTGGTGTAATTCATCTGTCTAATTTCTGACAGTAAGCCAATCTAATTTCTACTTTAGTTAATCTAAGTATATAAGGCATTTGTCCAATTTTTTTTTTAACTTTAACAAGTACAAAATCCTTTGTTCTTACTTTCATCTTTGTCTCCCGTGCTCATGTACATACAGCCAAGGTAGATTAGGCCCCTGCTAAGTATTGAAGAGTTGTAGGTCCAACCATTGGGAATCCTTCAGCGGTACTTAAAAAAATACTTATGATTTGTTCTTTGGTGGTACATGAAAAAATATTTATGAGTTGTTCTTTCTGCTACCGTGGGGTTGGAAAGGATGCTAATTGCGGTAATCACTTTTGTCAAGAGAGTACTGTTTGATTAATGTTCTTAGTTCTGTTAATTAAAGAACAAAAAGTAGACAAGTAATCATGTGTGTCTATGTTTTGTTTCTAAATAACTGTTTAATCAAGCTCCTACATGCTCTGTCTAGCTATTGATTTTTTTGTTTTTTGGGGATTATTTCCAGGTTTACTGGTGATGCTGAATTAGGGGAGAGAGGCGTTGCCCCATGCCACAGCTAAAATTTGAAGCTGGTAATTCCAAGTGCTTAATTGTTCTTAGTGTTGTTATTTTCCTTATGCTAACACAATTATTCCGCAAATAATTGTTTCAACAGCTTACTGGAAGGAACATGTGGTGCATTATGAGAACATCAGACGACTTGCTGCTGCCACTCAGTAAGGTGCTTATTTGGTACCATTTCTTGCACTATGAGAACAAAGATGCCTTCCTACTAAAGATGCATTCAGCTTTTAGGCTACTGCATTTCCTACCATCGCTTGAAAGGCCTACCAAGCCATCTTTGTTGTTAAACGTCTATACAGTAAAATTTCCCCTGGATTACATGCTTTTGTGGTGTTGCGCTATTTTTCATAAAGTAGATGCATGGTAGCAAAATTTCTTTCAGACCAGACAGATTGAAAACTATGTACTCGTGTATGTTCCGGGAATGTACAATTCCAGTATTAAATGTACAAAAAAAAAATTAATAGGGATCTGGCGTAGAACCAACTTATATATGACATTTCAAAGCTTATCTATCGAAATGAAGTTCTGCATACATGTAAGTTACCCTGCCCTACACCACATAGTTTTTCCTTTCTATTTACCCGATCGGTAATAGGAGAAGATACTAGCATTTTGTCATATTTATCTTCATAGGTTTCAGCGGTAATTCACTTACTGGAACCTTGTCACCTTATTTGTGCTAGCTGACTTGCATGCGGTACTTGTAAGTTCTATCCTTACTCGGAGATGCTGCTTCATATCATGCTAATTAATCTTCATTTAGGAAATACAGGTACATTTCATATTACCAAAATTTTCAGAAAAATGCCATACAACATAGGTTTCTTTCTGGCAGCCACAGTGTAATCCCTTCTGATTTCGTGCAAATTTCATATACTTTACCTTTTGTACTCTTGCAATATATTGTTATATACACATTCCGAGTTAAGCTTCATTTTTTCATTTTTGTTTAGCAGATCCATAAGATGAACATATGCTTGTTGCTTGAGAGCTATTGAAATGTACTTGTATGGTCCACCATGGTGCATTGATTAATTAACTATATCAGTTACATATGCTTGGTAAGATAGGTATCACCTATCAGTTTATTACCGATGAAATTCTTAGCTTCGTTTACTTACAAATGCTTTGGAGGTGAGGGAATGCACTTATTTGGTTCATGTATGTTTTTAGTTTATTTCTTGGTTAGCGTCAAGTTGAATTGATTGGTGCAATGAAACAATTACAAATGCTTAGGAAGGGAATTATCATCCAACGGTTTATTAGTGATGACATTTCTAGCTATTAGTCTTTCCAACAAGTTTCATTTTGTTTATTTCAGTTTTGAATATTGTTATTTGCATATGACTATATAAAAATCTAGAACATAACTATTAATTATCCTCTTGGAAAATAAAATTCATGTTATCTTGCAAGTGAAGTTTTTCCCTTCCATACCATATATGCAACTTGAAATAGAAGGAAGGTGAAGGATATATGTTACGAAATCCATCTGCACCAGTGAATGATACCACCCAGTCGGTCAATTTACATGACTTAATTCTCACAACCAATAAATAAAA
The DNA here is from genome assembly GCA_030979885.1 of Lolium multiflorum. Taxonomy (NCBI): domain Eukaryota; kingdom Viridiplantae; phylum Streptophyta; class Magnoliopsida; order Poales; family Poaceae; genus Lolium; species Lolium multiflorum. The sequence goes on from CM061751.1 coordinate 208,008,465, forward strand.
TTTATTTATGCTGCATAAACCTCCCTCTATGAACATTTGTGTGTAGCTACAAGCCGATCCAACCTCAGATTAGAAGGGCTGGTACGAGCGAGACTATCGAAGGTAAGTGTGTCACTACTATGCCTGCCATTTATTAAAGCAAAGCGACGCACATATATCCATTATTACTGATGTGAAAATACAATCAGCTGGGTTAGAGTAGTGTACCTCATGGGTGGAGTTGTATCAGAAGGCCTTAGAGCTATCTTTAATGAAATTATTATGAAGAGAACCATGTACTATGTGAGCCCTTAAAGGTATCTTGTCCAACGGCTCTCTAGATTAATCGCGAGATCATTCCCTGGTTATTCCTAGAAGCCAAAGATGGATGCAAGTGTTTCATGGAACTTCCCGCCAGTTACATTGTTCTTAAACTGCATGTGCACTTTCGTACTTAACATATCAGTTTTCCATTGTAACTATCCCATGTGTGCATCTAACTTTTGTTTGTAATAAGCCCTGTTACCTCTTTGAAGTTCAGAGTAAAAAAAATTGTATTAATATCCCTTGATAAAAGAGCATTATTGATGGGCATTATTTTTCTTGAATTTCATGCTGTTATGACCAAATTAATAAAATTCACACTCTGATACTTGATAAATGAGCACCCGCAACTATTTTCTATCAAATCACATGCAAGAATGATTATTTATGTTGTAGTCATAGTACTTGTGTTAGGAGAGTGTCAAGAAATACTTTTATTTTCTAATGACAACTAGAATCAGATGCAAAGGTCTTTATGTGCTGGCTACTATGATGTATGCTATAAAGATATTTGCTTAGACAAACAATTTATGTTTTCCCTAATTTGTCGTTCATGTATGTACATGTGTATGATATCTATAGGCTCCAGTCACCAAATAAAGTCTGTTTCTCTTTTAGACTATAGTTACCAGGCTTGCATTTTAGCATCATATACAGTTTGTTTGCAAAGTTGCTACTTTTATATCGAAAGAAGATATATATTGGAAGCTTGTCACCTGAAACTGATGCAAATGCTTGGTGGTGTTTATTCTTTCCATCATGAATAAATGCTAGGAAGACCACCCCTGTGAGCAACATCCAGCGGCCAGTCAATTCCTCCCTTCCCTGCAACACTCTTGACCCTGGTAGTGTGATGTTATATGCAAAACTCGCATCTTCTTCCTAGCTTGAAGGGTTGTCCCAGCAGATGAACTTGGGATTTTTGCTACCTGTGAATAAAACTCCAACTTTATGAGGAGATTTTGTAGTTGGCTTCCTCCTGTAGGATCATAGATATGATCAAAATCTATTGATGACATAGTGGCCAATTTTCTTGCTTTGATCAATAATGCAATACTGAAGAAGCAGTCCTGGAATGAGCATCCTGAATAAACAATTCTGATGTAATGTTCAGTAATTTTTCGAGTGTTGTTACATGTAAGTTCTTATAATACTGGTTGTGGTGTATTCTACCAGGTTAAGTGCGAAAGCAACAATATCATCTAGATCTTTGATTTTATCTGGATAGTTTGGTTCTTGGATGAATAGAATGTGGACTATCTCGATTTTATTAGGTCCAAGTTATTTCCATTCGGATTTTTTCATAGCACAGAGACTTTGACCAATACTGTAATATGAATCAATACATGGCTTGCAGGTTGCATATCAATTTTTTTATTCCTTTGTTCCTAGGTAAGGAACCGTGGGAAGAGCATAGCTACTATCATTGCCAAGAGGCCATGATCTGGATCTGCCTCAAGAAGCCATGTCAAGCCCCGCCAGAAGATGAGTGTTGTTGAGGTATGCAGAAACTTCAGCTGTCTCATCTTTCATTTGGAGTTAGATCTAGGGGTCTCATATTATTTCTAAAAGGGTATTCTAATTACTTCACTCATATATTGTGTTTCCTATGCATCTGGCGGAATCCAATTGATCATTACCGTGTTTCTTGTGCGCGACAGCATGCTGGAAGGTGTGCGTGGAGAGGTTCGCAGGGGCGTGCATGATTGAGCTTTGCCGCTATACGTGTTGCTACTCTACTGCTGGGACTGCTTCATTTGAGAGGTGAAAGTGCATGGAGCCCCCATGTGTGGTTTTGGTAATTAATGACAATCCCTATGGACTAATGTTTGCATTGAGTTATATTTGTAGGTGTTGTCCATAGGCAATGCTTGAACCATATGTTGGCTTCAAGGTTGCAATAAGAAGAAATTGATGAAGGATATCAAGTGTCAAGTATGTCTTGAAGATGAAGAGGAAGTGAGCCCTCAAGTTACTTCAAGACATCAACATGAAGAAATGAAGTGCAAGTTCAAGATGAGCCAACTCGAAGAGATCATATGTTTGAAGCTTGCCATGAAGAAATGAAGTGCAAGTTTAAGATGAGCCAACTCGAAGAGATCATATGCTTGAAGCATGCTCTCCATATAGTGTTCACGGATATGTGAAGATGCGCCGAAGAAGAAGCTCTCCCATGATGGATTATGGGGGAGCAATCCACAAGACTTCGTCAAGCAAGCACAATCAAGAAAGGCGTTCCATCTTGTTGCGGTCAAGACCATCATCATCAAGCTCAAGTGGAATGCGCAAGGTTAAGGTTTGCTCTTGATAGGGTTTCTTTCTCACCGGTCTCATGATGTAGTTGGAGACCGGTTTATAGTTTAGTTGCCGTACTATCAAGAGGGCTCTCGAGTGAGTAACTCGATCGTATCGTTCGGAGAGAGCTCAAACCTTTGCATCCTTGCATCATCTTTCTTGGTTGTTATTTGGATCTTATCCATGTGATGTTTTAGAGCTTGTGCTTACTTCCATAGCAAGCTCTAGTTCATCGAAAACGGATTCCGCATGAATCACTTGTTGCGTTTTCGATATTGGAGCTTTTCTCGGTTTCTCGTATTGAGAGGTTTCACTCTAAAATACATAGAAAAACCTACCCCACTTGTTCTTAAGCTTTTCACTCTTTGTGGGGTAGCTCTTGTCATCCCCTTTACAACAAAGTTGGTTTCACCTAAATCCGAGTTTCCTAACTCAACTTGTTGCATTTTCGAGGTTGGAGGTTTTACCGGTATGTCCTTTTTAGATAGATCAAACCTTTCGTCTTTTATTTATATCCTACCTAACTGGACTATGATGGTTCCCTGCATGATCTTGTAGAGCTTGTTACTAGCTTCGAAACGTGCCCAAGATCATCAAAATCGGAGTCCGGATGCAAAAGTTCTTGAGGTTTTCGTATCGGGTGTTTGGGAAAAGGGGGCGGAACTGCCGCCGGGAACACCCGCATACGGTTGCCGGTGGAAAAAGGCCAGCATCGGCCACCCCAAAGATCGGTGGAACAAGGCCGGCATGCCGGCCTGTCGCGATTTTGGCCCCAACGGGCAGAAATCTAAGACCCATATTTAAGGCCTTCTTCCTCCTCTTTCTCCCCACTTCTTCTTCCTCCTTTGGCTCTCCACCATTGCTGACCTTGAGAGCTTTCCACATCCCTCTACTCCTCCAATGATTCTTGAATCCATTTGAGGGAAAAGGAAGAGGAGATCTAGATCTACAATTCTACCAATCAAATCCATCTCTTTGTGAGTGGAACTCTCTAGATCTTGATCTTGGTGTTCTTGGTGAATTCCTTTGTTCTTCCTCTCTTATTCCCCCAATAGCTTTTGTAGCTTTGTTGGAATTTGAGAGAGAAGGATTTGAGCATCTTTGTGGTGTTCTTGCCATTGCATTTGGTGCATCGGTTTGAGTTCTCCACGGTGATTCGTGGAGGTGAAAGCAAGAAAGTTGTTACTCTTGGGTTCTTGGAACCCTAGACGGAATCTAGGCCTTTGTGGCGATTTGTTGGGAGCCTCCAATTAAGTTGTGGATGTGTGCCCCAATCTTTGTGTAAGGCCCGGTTTCCGCCTCGAAGGAAATCCCTTAGTGGAACCGTGACCTAGGCCTTTGTGGCGAGGGTCACCGGAGATTTAGGTGAGGCGCCTTCGTGGCGTTCGGTGTGTGGTGTGAGTACCGCATCTTGGGGTGAGGCCTTTGTGGCGTTGGTGTGCATCGAGCAACCACACCTCAAGGTGAGCCTCTTGTGGCGTTCGGGAGCACTAAGCAACCGCACCTCTCCACCGGAGATTAGCACTCGCAAGAGTGTGAACTCCGGATAAATCATCGTCTCCCGCGTGCCTCGGTTATCTCTATACCCGAGCTCTTTACTTATGCACCTTACCTTGTGATAGCCATCGTGCTTGAAGTTATATATATCTTGCTATCACATACTTGCTTGTATTGCTTAGCATAAGTTGTTGGTGCACATAGGTGAACTCTTGCTTAGAATAAGTTGTTGGTGCACATAGGTGAACCATAGGCTTTGGGCTTGACAAAGTAAACGCTAGTTTTATTCCGCATTTGTTAAGCCCATCTCGTAAAAGTTTTAAATCGCCTATTCACCCCCCCTCTAGGCGACATCCGTGTCCTTTCAATTGGTATCGAGCAAGGTCTCTCATTCTTAGGCTTCACCGCCTTGAGAGTAAAGATGTCGGTTAGGGGATTAGATCACAATAACTTGTTTATATTTTATGGCACAAATTATGATCTATGGAAAATTTATGTGCTTAATATTTTGCGGGGTATTTCCCCGAACATGGAGCGATTTCTTGACATGGGTTTTTCTTCTCCTAAGGATCCCCAAAATTTATCTTATGAGGAGAAGAAAAACTCTTGTCTCGATGCTCTTGCTTCTCATGTGTTTTCCATTGTTGTGAGCAATGTAGTTACTTCTTCAATCATGCCTTTTGGGAGCGCTCATGAATTATGGACAAAGCTTCGAGATAAATATGATGTGTCCAATATCATTGAGGATGATTGTATTGCTTCCACTTCCGGCCGTGATGAGTTCTCATCTTCATCCACTTCACCAAAGTGTTTCAAGACACAAGGTAATGATATGGTGAGTGGTGATGGAAATTGCAATGTTGGTATTGAGCTTACTATTGATGATTCTTCATCTATATCTCATTGCAATGGTTCATCTTTGGACTTTAACACATCTAGCACTAGAAATGATTTACATGCTTGTGTTGATAGTCCATGCATATCATGTGTAAGTTGCTTAAATAAATCTAATGATGATATGCTTGCTTTGTCTTGTGGCCATGATAAAAATACTTCTATTTCCTCTAGTTGTTGTGTGACTAACAATGTAGAGGAAACCAAAGATTCTATTGGTCAAGACAAGATCTTGAAAGGAGCCTCAAGTAACTCCTCATCTTTATCTCACGGTTCTCATATATGCCTTATGGCCAAGAGTTCCACGGTATCTCCTACCGTGGAACCTAATATTCCTCGTGGTGATAAGGATGAGGATAAGTATGAAGAAGAGGATTGGGTTGTCTCTCTACGCAATAAGGGTGAGAGTGTTTTCAAGGTTCTTTGCAAAGATAAAATTGCTTGCTCTCACTTCTTTGAAATCTTGACTACCGCTATTGAGAGCCAAAAACTTATTTGGATGCATGAGAACACCATTGATAAAAAGGGTGCTCTTGAACGAGAGTATGCCAATGATGTAGCATCCCTAAAGAATGATCTTGAAGAAGAACAAGAGACCGTAGCCTCTCTTGAAGAGCAACTTGAAACCCTTGAAGTGTCTCAAAATGAAATAGTTTCTAAACTCACTAAGGAAAGAGACCATGCTAAAGCTCAAGTAAAAATGCTTAAAAAGGAAAATTCCAAAGTTGGCGTTGGTCATGATAAACTTGTTAAGGATCTAGATGATCTAGACAAGGCCCACAAGGCCTTGGAGAGCGAACACTCTATCCTCACCAAGTCACATGAGCAACTCCAAGCTTCTTATTTAAAAGAGCATGCTATGTTACCCACTCTTCTTAATATGTCTTGTGATGATGCTTGTGCTACTAACTCTACTTCTTGTGAAGCATCTATCTTGAAGGAGAATGTTGAGCTAAGGGCTCAACTTGAATTGCTAACTTGCAATTATGGGAAATTGGAAGAAAATCATGGAAAGCTTTCTCGCTCCCATGAGGATCTTCTAGCCTCTCATGATAGGCTAAAGTTAGCTCATGAGACTATCATATCTAAGGCAACACCTTGTGAGCCTCATGTGGATACTAGCACTTCTACTCAAAATGCTATATTGCCATGTGCTAGTCCTTGTAATTCATCCACTCATAATATTGCTAAATCTTGTGATGAATTATCTTCCTTGCCTTGTTGCTCTAACAATGAAGATTCTACTTCCTCTAGTACTTGTGTTGTTACTAACCATGTAGAGGAAATCAAAGAGCTCAAGGCCCAAGTCACTTCTTTGAAGAATGACTTGGTAAAGGGTCATGAAGGGAAATGCAAACTTGACACGATGTTGAGTATGCAACAATCCCCCAATGACAAGAGTGGACTTGGATTCAAATCCAACAACAAGAACAAGTCCAAGAACAACAACAAGAAGAAGGGCCAAGTAAGAGTCAAAGACCCGGCCAAGATTGTTTGCTTCAAGTGCAATATTGAAGGGCACCATGTTAGATCTTGCCCTTTGAAGAAGAAGCAAAAGGGAAGCGGCCTCAAGCTCAAACTCATATTCAACCTCAAGTTGAAGAAATGCCACTTCCCAAGAAGAAACAAGCCAATGCTCCCATTGTGGAGAAACCTAGTGAGAAGAAGGAGAAGAAAAGAACTTGCTACATATGCCGTGAGAAGGGCCACATCTCCTCCTTGTGCACTATTGGTACCTCATCCAACTCTATCACCATTGATGATATTTATTCTATTCGTAAGGATGAGGGTGGCAATGTGTTTGCCAAATATGTTGGTGCTCAAAGTGGTGTCAAGAAAAGAACCATTTGGGTTGCCAAGCCTATTGTGACTAACCTCTTAGGACCCAACTTAGTTGGGGACCAACAATCCAAAATTTGATCAATAGGTGCTTGTTGGAGGGCATTGGAGACTTGGCTACATCATGAAGAATTAAGGGATCTTCATCATTTATATTATCTCAAGCCAAGTCTTTTGATTATCTTGCTTCTATCATATATCCAATGTTCCTCCTTGCGGTAACTTGTGCTCAACTCATTTATATTGAAAGTTACTCACCCCTTAGCATGTGTTAGTTTTGTTCCTAACATGTGTTTGTATATGTTGTGCTTCCTACTTGATTTTCTTGAGAAATCAAGTCTATGCATGTTGGGTTGCACATCATGTATTTGTATTTGTGTTGGAGCCACTTTGCATCTTGTTGTATCTTATATGGCTCTTATGAGCGATTAATGGACTATCCCATTTTGGGGGAGTGATATTCCTTTGGGAATTTCATGATCCTAACAATGTGTGTACATGAGGAATATCACTTAGAATTGATATTGCAAGATTATCTAGACTCTATGTGGTATGTCATCTTAATGAGAAATTCAAATTCTTATGTCCATTAATATCTCTAGTTGGATCTTATTTGCCTCTTGTGAAAATAAATTCCTTATCACATTATGGGGGAGTAATAAGCTTTGTGCATATTACAAGCCTAGGAAATGTGAACATTTGAGGTTGTGTCACATAGAATTGATATTGTAAATTATCTCTCATATGTGACATGTTTTCTCAAACAAGTTCCAATTTGCTTAAATGGCTTCATTGCTAATATCTTTGTGGATCTTATTTGTGAAAGTGTTTCTTAGCATGGTTTTTCACAATGTGTCCCTCAATACATTTTTGGAAAACCATATGCTTCAAGTCATACTATTAATTGCTTTGCATGTTGGTATGAATACTATTAATTGCTTTGCATGTTGGTATGAATACTATTAATTGCTTTGCATGTTGGTATGACTAATTGAAGCTATCAAGAAACTCTCTTTGCATGATGGTTAACTCTTATCTTTTACCATATGCTTTATTTGGTGTAAATATGATCTTACATATACTTACAAACTACCACCGGGAAATATTTCCTAATACCTCTTGTCCTAGGACAATTGGCAATCTATTATGAGGTAGAAATTTATTGATCATATTTACATTGGCTCTTGTGTTTAAATTGTCTTATTTATTGCCATGAATGTGTTGTGCTTTGACTCCCATGTGTCTTCCTTGCATCTTATGGATCTAATTTGTCTATTCAAACTTTTTTAGCATTTTAGTAGATATAGGTAGCGTGATGATCCTAGTTTTGTGCATTTAGTATTCATATGCAAAATCCTAGATAATGCACTAATCTTGGGGGAGCTCTCCTATATTTGTTAGAATGCTTAACATCTCTTGATCATTATCAAAAATTTGGTTTTGGGAGACATAAACTTTCTTTTTGGTACTTTGTGCCATCATAAAAAGTGTTGAGGGTTTGGTTTGTTTGTTGGAACCTTGCTCTCTTGGGAGTTGGTTATCTCATTCATTTGTGTTTAGGTTTAATTAGCTTCTTATAATGAGATAATTCTTTGGAGTCAATCTTGTGTTGATTTGATTCTTTGATATAATTTGGACAACCATTCTCTCTTGATTTATTTGGTGTCTTGTCCAAATTATATCTTTCCTTGGTTCTTGAAAGTATTGTGCATGCATCTTTAATATATGTCTATCTTATGGCATGTGTTACTTTCTTTGATCCAATATATAGGGTAAACTCCATCAAATCCTAATTTGTCTAAGATGTGCATGAAATTCAATTTCATATCTATATGCACATAGTATTGTGGAGTTTGTCCTATATGTTGTAGTGTGTCTAACTACTTTGGACCCAATTAGTTTGGGGACCTTTTTGTACTTACCTTTGTGTTAGGTACAATGGATATGCATTGGATGCTTGTCTCACTCTTGGGGAGAAGTGGTGACTCAATGGTAACTTGAGGCAAGCTAGGATGGTCAACGAACACATATCTACTACATCCTCACCAATGCTATCTCGGTAACAAGTATCTTCTCATGCATATTTTTCTAGCATCCAACCATGTGGTTGCATCTTGGCATGAATCTCTTGATTTGCAAATGTTGTGCTTCTTGCTAAAGTCTTAACGAAACCTCTTTATTGCGAATGTGAGTAATTTGAGATGAGTACATATGTTGGGAAGTATATAAAATCATGCTCATGATTCACCAATCCCATCTATGCCTATCTAGCAATTTTATTGCATATCATTTCCTCAAACCTCACTCATGTGCAATATCGATGAAAGTGCAAATTGAGTTATTTCTTTTTTTGTGATACTTGTTTCCTTTCTCAATGCATCCCAACTATCTTCTATCCCTTGTTGATATTTGTGATGTATTTTAGATGTTTGTGGTTGAAGTTCATGAATGTACCATAAGATAAAATTGAGCCTTTGGCCATGCTATTAAGCAAAAATTCTTATTGGTATATTGCATGACTTCGTCTTGGATATCATGCTATATTTCTTGTGTATCTATTTTGTGTGTGCATATTTCTTTGTGGATAAATATCTTTGTGATATTGCTCACTTAGAGAAACTTATACACATAAGAGATGATACATCTCCATTTGATATCTTATTTATTTGTTGCGTGTTGATTGGTCATGCTAAGCAATATAATTCATTGAAGACTATGATGATGCTTTTTGCTCATCCTTGTAATAGTCTTATAATATGCTTTATCATGCCTTTCACATATCCTCTTGGTTGAGCCTTTTATTATGGTGCCTCTTAATTGTTGCTCAACCATTTGTTTGTTGCAAGTGTTAAGCTTAATTTTCTATCTATGATCTATTGCAAATTTGTGTTTTAAATGGTAATGAGGGAGTAAGGATTCCATGTTATGCATATTGTATTCAAATGCAACATTTTAATTTATGCATGTACCTTGGGGAGCTTCCTCATTTTATTTAAGGCACTATTTTGTGGTGATCATTAGAGTTTGATTCACTTGGTATCTTTTGTTTTGAATGATATTATGGGAGTGATGATTCCATGTTTGTGCACTTTATACTCCAATGAAATTTATCTAGTTTTGTGCACAAACCTTGGGGAGCTTCCTCATATTATTTAGAGCAATCTTCTTGATCTTATCATAATATCTATCTTTATTTTGGTATCTTCTTTGGGGTTCATTTGGTTGCTTGCTTCATTTGTTGAAGCTTCTTGACTTTGTTATCTTTTTGCAATCTTTGATCCTATCTATAGTGTGATTCCTTCCGAATATTCGTCATTGGATATGTGCATTTGATTCCACTCAAATTATGAGAAATGCACACGCTATGGAGGAACTCTCACTATATTGGCCTTCTAAATTTTTCACCCATTTCGGCAATTGGTGCCAATGGGGGAGAAGTTTGGAGGGTTTAAGGGAATTTGGTTATGTCTTTGCTTTGTGCTTAAGCATGTGCCTTTATTGCATTGCATCTTGTTGCTTTGCATAGTTGAATATTTAGAGGAAACTCCACTAGGCTTTGAATGCCAATGTATGCAATAAAGTCAAGTTCATTCACACATGCATATATTATGGGGGAGTTTGCTCTATGTATTCAACTTGTTGTTTCTTAAATTCCTTATATAAACCCTCTCAAAGAGATTGTCATCAATTACCAAAATGGGGGAGATTGAAAGTGCATGGAGCCCCCATGTGTGGTTTTGGTAATTAATGACAATCCCTATGGACTAATGTTTGCATTGAGTTATATTTGTAGGTGTTGTCCATAGGCAATGCTTGAACCATATGTTGGCTTCAAGGTTGCAATAAGAAGAAATTGATGAAGGATATCAAGTGTCAAGTATGTCTTGAAGATGAAGAGGAAGTGAGCCCTCAAGTTACTTCAAGACATCAACATGAAGAAATGAAGTGCAAGTTCAAGATGAGCCAACTCGAAGAGATCATATGCTTGAAGCTTGCCATGAAGAAATGAAGTGCAAGTTTAAGATGAGCCAACTCGAAGAGATCATATGCTTGAAGCATGCTCTCCATATAGTGTTCACGGATATGTGAAGATGCGCCGAAGAAGAAGCTCTCCCATGATGGATTATGGGGGAGCAATCCACAAGACTTCGTCAAGCAAGCACAATCAAGAAAGGCGTTCCATCTTGTTGCGGTCAAGACCATCATCATCAAGCTCAAGTGGAATGCGCAAGGTTAAGGTTTGCTCTTGATAGGGTTTCTTTCTCACCGGTCTCATGATGTAGTTGGAGACCGGTTTATAGTTTAGTTGTCGTACTATCAAGAGGGCTCTCGAGTGAGTAACTCGATCGTATCGTTCGGAGAGAGCTCAAACCTTTGCATCCTTGCATCATCTTTCTTGGTTGTTATTTGGATCTTATCCATGTGATGTTTTAGAGCTTGTGCTTATTCATAGCAAGCTCTAGTTCATCGAAAACGGATTCCGCATGAATCACTTGTTGCGTTTTCGATATTGGAGTTTTTCTCGGTTTCTCGTATTGAGAGGTTTCACTCTAAAATACATAGAAAAACCTACCCCACTTGTTCTTAAGCTTTTCACTCTTTGTGGGGTAGCTCTTGTCATCCCCTTTACAACAAAGTTGGTTTCACCTAAATCCGAGTTTCCTAACTCAACTTGTTGCATTTTCGAGGTTGGAGGTTTTACCGGTATGTCCTTTTTAGATAGATCAAACCTTTCGTCTTTTATTTATATCCTACCTTACTGGACTATGATGGTTCCCTGCATGATCTTGTAGAGCTTGTTACTAGCTTCGAAACGAGCCCAAGATCATCAAAATCGGAGTCCGGATGCAAAAGTTCTTGAGGTTTTCGTATCGGGTGTTTAAAAACCGGAATCGCCGGAACACCCCAAGCGCCGGCCGGCTCCGGTGGAAAAGGCCAGCACAGCCGGCCACCCCAGCCCAGGTGAACTGTCGCGATTTTGGCCCCAATGAAGGAGATATGCCCTAGAGGCAATAATAAAGTGGTTATTATTTATATCTTTATGTTTATGATAAATGTTTATATATCATGCTAGAATTGTATTAACCGAAACATTAGTACATGTGTGATATGTAGACAAACAAGAAGTCCCTAGTATGCCTCTTAAACTAGCTTGTTGATTAATGGATGATTAGTTTCATAATCATGAACATTGGATGTTATTAATAACAAGGTTATATCATTATGTGAATGATGTAATGGACACACCCAATTAAGCGTAGCATAAGATCTCGTCATTAAGTTATTTGCTATAAGCTTTCGATACATAGTTACCTAGTCCTTATGACCATGAGATCATGTAAATCACTTATACCGGAAAGGTACTTTGATTACACCAAACACCACTGCGTAAATGGGTGGCTATAAAGGTGGGATTAAGTATCCGGAAAGTATGAGTTGAGGCATATGGATCAACAGTGGGATTTGTCCATCCCGATGACGGATAGATATACTGGGCCCTCTCGGTGGAATGTCGTCTAATGTCTTGCAAGCATATGAATGAGTTCATAAGAGACCACATACCACGGTACGAGTAAAGAGTACTTGTCAGGAGACGAGGTTGAACAAGGTATAGAGTGATACCGAAGATCAAACCTCGGACAAGTAAAATATCGCGAGACAAAGGGAATTGGTAATGTATGTGAATGGTTCATTCGATCACTAAAGTCATCGTTGAATATGTGGGAGCCATTATGGATCTCCAGATCCCGCTATTGGTTATTGGTCGGAGTGAGTACTCAACCATGTCCGCATAGTTCACGAACCGTAGGGTGACACACTTAAAGTTGGATGTTGAAATGGTAGTACTTGAATATGGAATGGAGTTCGAATATTTGTTCGGAGTCCCGGATGAGATCCCGAACATCACGAGGAGTTCCGGAATGGTCCGGAGAATAAGATTCATATATAGGATGTCATTTTATGTGAAATAAAATGTCGCGGAAGGTTCTATGGAAGGTTCTAGAAGGTTCTAGAAAAGTCCGGAAGAAACCACCAAGGAAGGTGGAGTCCACATGGGACTCCACCTCCATGGCCGGCCAGCCCTAGATGGGGTGGAGTCCCAAGTGGACTCCACCATAGGGGGCCGGCCACCCCCCACATGGGAGGTGGAAATCCCACCTTTGGGTGGGAGTCCTAGTTGGGCTAGGTTTCCCCCTCTTATGGAAGGTTTTGGTTTCGGGTCTTATTCGAAGACTTGGACACCAACACTTGGGATCCACCTATATAATGAGGGGCCAAGGGAGGGGGCCGGCCACCCCAAGACCACAAGCTGGCCGCCCCATTGAAGTGGCCGGCCACCCCCTCCCAAACCCTAGCCGCCCCCTCTCCTCCATATCTCCCACGTAGCTTAGCGAAGCTCCGCCGGACTTCTTCACCGCCACTGACACCACGCCGTCGTGCTGTCGGATTCAAGAGGAGCTACTACTTCCGCTGCCCGCTGGAACGGGGAGGTGGACATCGTCTTCATCAACAACCGAACGTGTGACCGAGTACGGAGGTGCTGCCCGTTCGTGGCGCCGGAACCGATCGTGATCAAGATCTTCTACGCGCTTTTGCAAGCGGCAAGTGATCGTCTACCGCAGCAACAAGAGCCTCATCTTGTAGGCTTTGGAATCTCTTCAAGGGTGAGACTCGATACCCCCTCGTTGCTACCGTCTTCTAGATTGCATCTTGGCTTGGATTGCGTGTTCGTCGTAGGAAATTTTTTTGTTTTCTATGCAACGTTCTCCTACAGTGGTATCAGAGCCGTGTCTATGCATAGATGGTTGCACGAGTAGAACACAATGGTTTGTGGGCGTTGATGCTCTTGTTATCTTTAGTTTGAGTACTTTGCATCTTTATGGCATAGTGGGATGAAGCGGCTCGGACTAACTTTACATGACCGCGTTCATGAGACTTGTTCCTCGTTCGACATGCAACTTGTATTGCATAAGAGGCTTTGCGGGTGTCTGTCTCTCCTACTATAGTAAAGATTCAATTTACTCTTCTATTGAAAACATTAGTATCAACGTTGTGGTTCATGTTCGTAGGTAGATTAGATCTCTCTCGAAAACCCTAAACCACGTAAAATATGCAAACCAAATTAGAGACGTCTAACTTGTTTTTGCAGGGTTTGGTGATGTGATATGGCCATAATGTGATGATGAATATGTATGAGATGATCATTATTGTATTGTGGCAACCGGCAGGAGCCTTATGGTTGTCTTTAAATTTCATGTTGAGTAGTATTTCAAAGTAGTTGTAATAGTTGCTACATGGAGGACAATCATGAAGACGGCGCCATTGACCTTGACGCTACGCCGACGATGATGGAGATCATGCCCGAAGATGATGGAAATCATGTCCGTGCTTTGGAGATGAAGATCAAAGGCGCAAAGACAAAAGGGCCATATCATATCACATATGAACTGCATGTGATGTTAATCCTTTTATGCATCTTATTTTGCTTAGATCGCGACGGTAGCATTATAAGATGATCCCTCACTAAAATCTCAAGATAATAAAGTGTTCATCCTTAGTAGCACCGTTGCCAAGACTTGTCGTTTCGAAGCATCTCGTGATGATCGGGTGTGATAGAATCAACAAGTGCATACAACGGGTGCAAGACAGTTTTGCACATGCGGATACTAAGGTGGCCTTGACGAGCCTAGCATGTACAGACATGGTCTCGGAACACGTGATACCGAAAGGTAGAGCATGAATCATATGGTTGATATGATGAACACTTTGAGTGTTCGCCATTGAAGTCACACCTTTTCTCGTGATGATCGGGCTTAGGTGCGGTGGATTTGGTTCGTGTGATCACTAAGACAATGCGAGGGATATTGTTTTGAGTGGGAGTTCACCTAGATTTTTAATTATGTTGAATTAAAATTTGAACTCAATTTGTCATAAACTTAGTCTAAACTATTGCAAATATATGTTGTAGAGATGGCGTCCCCAATCAATTTTAATCAGTTCCTAGAGAAAGAGAAACTTAAGAGCAACGGTAGCAACTTCACCGACTGGTTCCGTCATGTGAGGATCTTCCTCTCTGGCGGAAATCTGCAATTTGTGCTTGATGCACCGCTAGGTGACCCTCCTGCAGAAGATGAATCCGATGAAGTAAAAGCTGTTTACGCGACTCGGAAAACTCGGTACTCTCAAGTTCAGTGTGCCATCCTGTGCAGTCTGGAATCCGATCTTCAAAAACGTTTTGAGCACCACGATCCTCATGAGTTGATGAATGAGCTGAAAGCTATATTCGAGACTCATGCGGCCGTGGAATGCTATGAAGCATCGAAACATTTCTTCAGCTGTATGATGGAAGAAGGCAGCTCCGTTAGTGAGCACATGCTCGCCATGACCGGGCATGCGAAGAAACTCTGACTTGGGAATAGTGATTCCTAACAGACTGGGGATTAATCGTGTCCTTCAATCACTGCCACCAAGTTACAAGAACTTTGTGATGAACTACAATATGCAGAACATGAACAAGGAGTTACCTGAACTCTTTGGCATGCTAAAAGCTGCTGAGATTGAGATCAAGAAAGAGCACCAAGTGTTGATGGTCAACAAGACCACCAGAAACAGGGCAAGTCTAAGGGAAAATTCAAGAAGGGTGGCAAGAAAGCTGCCACGCCTCCTATGAAACCTAAGAACGGCCCTAAGCCTGATGCTAAGTGCTATTACTGCAAGGAAAGGGACACTGGAAGCGTAATTGCTCCAAGTATCTGGCTGATCTGAAGAGCGGCCTTGTCAAGAAGAAGAAAGAAGGTATATCGATATACATGTTATAGATGTTTATCTCACTGGTTCTCGTTCTAGTACTGGGTATTTGATACTGGTTCGGTTGCTCATATCTAACTCGAAACAGGAACTAAAGAATAAACGAAGACTACGAAAGATGAAGTGACGATGCGCGTTGGAAATGGATCCAAAGTCGATGTGATCTGTCGGCACACTTCCTCTACATCTACCTTCGGGATTAGTTTTAAGCCTAAATAATTGTTATTTTGTACCCGCGTTGAGCATGAACATTATATCTGGATCTTGTTTAATGCAAGACGGTTATTCATTCAAGTCTGAGAATAATGGTTGTTCTATTTTTATGAATAATATCTTTTATGGTCGAGCACCACAAAAGAATGGCTTATTTCTGTTAGATCTCGATAGTAGTGATACGCATATACATAACATTGATGCTAAGCGAATTAAATTAAATGATAATTCTACTTATATGTGGCACTGTCGTCTTGGTCATATTGGAGTGAAACGCATGAAGAAACTCCATACTGATGGATTACTTGAATCACTTGACTTTGAGTCACTTGATAGATGCGAAGCATGTCTAATGGGTAAAATGACAAAGACTCCATTTTCTGGTATGATGGAGCGAGCTACTGACTTATTGGAAATCATACATACCGATGTATGTGGACCAATGAGCGTAGCATCGCGCGGTGGTTATCGTTATGTTCTAACCTTCACGGATGATCTGAGTAGATATGGGTATATCTATTTCATGAAACATAAATCCGAAACTTTCGAGAAGTTTAAGGAATTTCAAAGTGAAGTAGAAAATCAACGTAACAAGAAGATCAAATTTCTACGATCTGATCGTGGAGGTGAATATCTGAGTTATGAGTTTGGCATGCATTTAAAGAAATGCGGAATACTTTCACAATTGACACCGCCGGGAACACCACAACGAAACGGTGTGTCCGAACGTCGTAATCGAACTCTCTTAGATATGGTTCGTAGTATGATGTCTCTTACTGATTTGCCGTTATCATTTTGGAGTTATGCATTAGAGACAGCCGCATTCACTTTAAATAGAGCACCATCAAAATCCGTAGAAACGACAACGTATGAATTATGGTTTAATAAGAAACCTAAGCTGTCGTTCCTGAAAGTTTGGGGTTGCGAAGCCTATGTAAAGAAGTTACAACCGGACAAGCTAGAACCCAAAGCGGAGAAATGCGTCTTCATAGGTTATCCTAAGGAAACTATAGGGTACACTTTCTATCACAAATCCGAAGGCAAAATCTTTGTTGCTAAGAACGGAACCTTTCTTGAGAAAGAATTTCTCACTAAAGAAGTGACTGGAAGAAAAGTAGAACTCGATGAGATTGATGAATCTATACTCGTTGATCAGAGTAGCGCAGTACCGGAATTGTACCTGTACCGCCTACACCGGCAACAGAGGAAGCTAATGATAATGATCATGAAACTTCGAACGAGGAAACTACTGAACCTCGCAGATCGACAAGGGAACGTGCCACTCCTGATTGGTATGATCCTTGTCTAAATGTCATGATTGTAGATAACAATGATGAGGACCCTGCGACGTATGAAGAAGCGATGATGAGCCCAGATTCCAACAAATGGCAAGAAGCCATGAAATCTGAAATGGGATCCATGTATGATAACAAAGTATGGACTTTGGTAGACTTACCTGATAGCCGAAAGGCTGTCGAGAATAAATGGATCTTCAAAAGAAAAACAGATGCTGATGGTAATATTACTGTCTATAAAGCTCGACTTGTCGCAAAAGGTTTCCGACAAATTCAAGGAGTTGACTACGATGAGACTTTCTCACCCGTAGCGAAGCTAAAATCTGTGAGGATTTTGTTAGCAATAGCTGCATTTTTCGATTATGAGATTTGGCAGATGGATGTCAAAACAGCGTTCCTTAATGGGGACATTGAGGAAGAGTTGTATATGGTACAACCCAAAGGTTTTGTCGATCTTAAAAATGCTGACAAAGTATGCAAACTTCAACGTTCAATCTATGGACTGAAGCAAGCATCAAGAAGTTGGAACCGACGCTTTGATAAGGTGATCAAAGACTTCGGGTTTATACAGTGTCATGGAGAGGCCTGTATTTACAAGAAAGTGAGTGGGAGCTCTGTAGCATTCCTGATATTATATGTAGATGACATATTATTGATCGGGAATGATATAGAACTATTAAACAGTGTTAAGGGTTATTTGAATAATAGTTTTTCAATGAAAGACCTTGGTGAAGCATCGTATATATTAGGCATCAAGATTTATAGAGATAGATCAAGACGCCTAATAGGGCTATCACAGAGTACATATCTGGACAAGATTCTAAAGAAGTTTAGAATGGACGAAAGTAAGAAAGGGTTCTTACCTATGTTACCAGGCAAGGTATTGAGTAAAACTCAAGGACCGGCTACGGCAGAAGAAAGAGAAAGGATGAGTAATATCCCCTATGCCTCGGCAATAGGATCTATCATGTATGCCATGCTATGTACTAGACCGGATATAGCACATGCTGTTAGTTTGACTAGCAGATATCAAAGTGATCCAGGAATGGAACACTGGACAGCGGTCAAGAATATCCTGAAGTACTTGAAAAGAACTAAGGATATGTTTCTTTGTTATGGAGGTGACCAAGAGCTCGTTGTAAATGGTTACACCGATGCAAGTTGGAACACTGATCCGATGACTCTAAGTCACAATCTGGTACGTGTTTATATTGAATGGTGCTGCAGTAAGCAAGCTCGAAGCAGTGCACGGTGGCGAAGTCTTCAACAGAATCGGAGTACATAGCGGCGAGGCTTCATCAGAAGCGGTATGGATGAAGAGGTTCATTGTAGAGCTCGGTGTGGTTCCTAGTGCATTGGACCCATTAATCATTTATTGTGATAACATGGGTGCCATCGCCAATGCACAAGAGCCAAGGTCACACAAGAGGCTGAAGCATATCAAGCTGCGTTACCACTCGATTCGCGAGTACATCGAAGATGGAGAAGTAAAGATTTGCAAAGTACACACTGATCTGAATGTAGCAGATCCGTTGACTAAAGCTCTCCCTAGGGCAAAGCATGACCAACACCAGAATGCCATGGGTGTTAGGTATATTACAATGTAATCTAGATTATTGACTCTAGTGCAAGTGGGAGACTGAAGGAGATATGCCCTAGAGGCAATAATAAAGTGGTTATTATTTATATCTTTATGTTTATGATAAATGTTTATATATCATGCTAGAATTGTATTAACCGAAACATTAGTACATGTGTGATATGTAGACAAACAAGAAGTCCCTAGTATGCCTCTTAAACTAGCTTGTTGATTAATGGATGATTAGTTTCATAATCATGAACATTGGATGTTATTAATAACAAGGTTATATCATTATGTGAATGATGTAATGGACACACCCAATTAAGCGTAGCATAAGATCTCGTCATTAAGTTATTTGCTATAAGCTTTCGATACATAGTTACCTAGTCCTTATGACATGTAAATCACTTATACCGGAAAGGTACTTTGATTACACCAAACACCACTGCGTAAATGGGTGGCTATAAAGGTGGGATTAAGTATCCGGAAAGTATGAGTTGAGGCATATGGATCAACAGTGGGATTTGTCCATCCGATGACGGATAGATATACTCTGGGCCCTCTCGGTGGAATGTCGTCTAATGTCTTGCAAGCATATGAATGAGTTCATAAGAGACCACATACCACGGTACGAGTAAAGAGTACTTGTCAGGAGACGAGGTTGAACAAGGTATAGAGTGATACCGAAGATCAAACCTCGGACAAGTAAAATATCGCGAGACAAAGGGAATTGGTAATGTATGTGAATGGTTCATTCGATCACTAAAGTCATCGTTGAATATGTGGGAGCCATTATGGATCTCCAGATCCCGCTATTGGTTATTGGTCGGAGTGAGTACTCAACCATGTCCGCATAGTTCACGAACCGTAGGGTGACACACTTAAAGTTGGATGTTGAAATGGTAGTACTTGAATATGGAATGGAGTTCAAATATTTGTTCGGAGTCCCGGATGAGATCCCGGACATCACGAGGAGTCCGGAATGGTCCGGAGAATAAGATTCATATATAGGATGTCATTTTATGTGAAATAAAATGTCGCGGAAGGTTCTATGGAAGGTTCTAGAAAAGTCCGGAAGAAACCACCAAGGAAGGTGGAGTCCACATGGGACTCCACCTCCATGGCCGGCCAGCCCTAGATGGGGTGGAGTCCCAAGTGGACTCCACCATAGGGGGCCGGCCACCCCCCACATGGGAGGTGGAAATCCCACCTTTGGGTGGGAGTCCTAGTTGGGCTAGGTTCCCCCTCTTATGGAAGGTTTTGGTTTCGGTCTTATTCGAAGACTTGGACACCAACACTTGGGATCCACCTATATAATGAGGGGCCAAGGGAGGGGGCCGGCCACCCCAAGACCACAAGCTGGCCGCCCCATTGAAGTGGCCGGCCACCCCCTCCCAAACCCTAGCCGCCCTCTCCTCCATATCTCCCGCGTAGCTTAGCAAAGCTCCGCGGACGCCACCGCCACCACGCCGTCGTGTCGTCGGATTCAAGAGGAGCTACTACTTCGCTGCCCGCTGGAACGGGAGGTGGACATCGTCTTCATCAACAACCGAACGTGTGACCGAGTACGGAGGTGCTGCCCGTTCGTGGCGCCGGAACCGATCGTGATCAAGATCTTCTACGCGCTTTTGCAAGCGGCAAGTGATCGTCTACCGCAGCAACAAGAGCCTCATCTTGTAGGCTTTGGAATCTCTTCAAGGGTGAGACTCGATACCCCCTCGTTGCTACCGTCTTCTAGATTGCATCTTGGCTTGGATTGCGTGTTCGCCGTAGGAAATTTTTTGTTTTCTATGCAACGTTCTCCTACACCAACGGGCAGAAATCTAAGACCCATATTTAAGGCCTTCTTCCTCCTCTTTCTCCCCACTTCTTCTTCCTCCTTTGGCTCTCCACCATTGCTGACCTTGAGAGCTTTCCACATCCCTCTACTCCTCCAATGATTCTTGAATCCATTTGAGGGAAAAGGAAGAGGAGATCTAGATCTACAATTCTACCAATCAAATCCATCTCTTTGTGAGTGGAACTCTCTAGATCTTGATCTTGGTGTTCTTGGTGAATTCCTTTGTTCTTCCTCTCTTATTCCCCCAATAGCTTTTGTAGCTTTGTTGGAATTTGAGAGAGAAGGACTTGAGCATCTTTGTGGTGTTCTTGCCATTGCATTTGGTGCATCGGTTTGAGTTCTCCACGGTGATTCGTGGAGGTGAAAGCAAGAAAGTTGTTACTCTTGGGTTCTTGGAACCCTAGACGGATTCTAGGCCTTTGTGGCGATTTGTTGGGAGCCTCCAATTAAGTTGTGGATGTGTGCCCCAATCTTTGTGTAAGGCCCGGTTTCCGCCTCGAAGGAAATCCCTTAGTGGAACCGTGACCTAGGCCTTTGTGGCGAGGGTCACCGGAGATTTAGGTGAGGCGCCTTCGTGGCGCGTGTGTGGTGTGAGTACCGCATCTTGGGGTGAGGCCTTTGTGGCGTTGGTGTGCATCGAGCAACCACACCTCAAGGTGAGCCTCTTGTGGCGTTCGGGAGCACTAAGCAACCGCACCTCTCCACCGGAGATTAGCACTCGCAAGAGTGTGAACTCCAGGATAAATCATCGTCTCCCGCGTGCCTCGGTTATCTCTATACCCGAGCTCTTTACTTATGCACCTTACCTTGTGATAGCCATCGTGCTTGAAGTTATATATATCTTGCTATCACATACTTGCTTGTATTGCTTAGCATAAGTTATTGGTGCACATAGGTGAACTCTTGCTTAGAATAAGTTGTTGGTGCACATAGGTGAACCATAGTATATAGGCTTTGGGCTTGACAAAGTAAACGCTAGTTTTATTCCGCATTTGTTAAGCCCATCTCGTAAAAGTTTTAAATCGCCTATTCACCCCCCCTCTAGGCGACATCCGTGTCCTTTCAAGAGGATGCACTGGGTGGATGCCACTGATGCTTGTATGTGTTGCTGCTGTCCTGGGCTATGCTGTTAGTAGTTTATACTAGCTGATGTTGTGTTGCTAAATGATAATTGATGTACTTCTTTTTTGCTATTTTTGCAGGTTCTTCGCCAAAACCAAAGGAGTTGCTGCTTTCCATGGTCGGCCGCGGCTTCTTCACCAAGGGCAACTACTTGGCAACCCAACAACCTCCTCCAACCCTTCAGGTGACTCCTGCAAATCTGGTTAGCTTTAAAAGATAAAACAACAAGACACCGTGCACTCCATATAATCTGGTTAATTGACATTATCTATTCAATTCAGGACGTTGTCATTCTTTAATTGTGAGATATGTAGTGATATAGACGTGAAAAGAAATATGAAGGCTGATAGATTGCCTCTTGTATTAACAGGGCTAGCTGCTAGCTATTGGATTTGGAGTGCATCTCTGGTTGATTCAACATCAGAATTAGTGAATGAGTTCAGATTGTTGGGCATCATAAGCTGTCAAAGTTCTTTCTTTGTTGGTCTGATGTTTAAGGTAACAAGGAGTAGTCAAAACTTCTGACTCAGGAGAGAAAAAAAATCATTTGTTGGTGCTTTTGTTTGCTAATAAGCGGAAATTCAATTCGGCTCCCGGGTGCGTATGCTCCCTCTACCAACAAAACATATTTTGAAGTGTGGAAAAATTTTGACAAAAAATTCTACATGTACATCTTCATAATATATGTGTATGCGTCAAGTTTCATGAAAAAATAATAATTTTTGTGGCCTATGTAAAAAAGAGAAAACTTATCCAATGAAAAGCATTGTTTTCAGCACTGAATTTTGTCTTTTTTACACACGTCACATGATAAGTTCATTTTTTATGAAATGACTTTGTGAGCGTGTATCACGTGAAGATGTACGTGCGAATTTTTTGTTTCAATTTTTTTGAAATTTAAAATATGTGTAAGATGCATTTTAAAATATAGGGAGCATATGCTCCCATGTTCCAAAACACCACTCCCAGGATATTGAAATTCTAACAGATGAAAATAGAGCATATAATAGGATGTCCACCTGCTTCGTGAGAATTGCCCTCTGAAAGCTAAGTTTCTTGATCTTATACTCCTTGGGCAAACTATATTGTTACTTAGGTAGTCAATTTGGAGTGACAAAATGATCTGACTAGCTTGGAACCCTGAGAATGCACTGCTGTGTATGTTCTAATGAACATTGGACCTGAAGCGCTGTTAACATTTTGGTGCGTGCTCAGTAAAAAGACAAGTACTCAGAAGTACTGAGTGCAACGAGTTAATACTCTACCAGTAGAATATGATCTATTGATTTGCTGCAGCTATATTAACCCAGACTATACATTTATTTGAGCAGATTCATCGGAGTCTTAGTAAGTATCTGTATCCACATGTTCATCAATCCCTTTTCCGTAATAGGTTATATGTAGTGGGATCCTGAAGTGGTCCTCAGGTCATTTAGGTAGATTATGCACATTTGAGTTCATGGTGTGCACCATCATGTCTCCTGAATGCTATACAGTTCTATCATTTCACAAGGACATTGCATTTTCTGCATTGAGGCATGTAGTGAGTATCTGTATCCACATGTTCATCAATCCCTTTTCCGTAATAGGTTATATGTATAGTGGGATCCTGAAGTGGTCCTCAGGTCATTTATGTAGATTATGCACATTTGAGTTCATGGTGTGCACCATCATGTCTCCTGAATGCTATACAGTTCTATCATTTCACAAGGACATTGCATTTTCTGCATTGAGGCCTGTAGTAAGTATCTGTATCCACATGTTCATCAATCCCTTTTCCGTAATAGGTTATATGTATAGTGGGATCCTGAAGTGGTCCTCAGGTCATTTAGGTAGATTATGCACATTTGAGTTCATGGTGTGCATCATCATGTCTCCTGAATGCTATACAGTTCTATCATTTCACAAGGACATTGCATTTTCTGCATTGAGGCCTGGGTTGACACCGCAAGGTAAAAAAATTGGTCAGAGACTTAACTGGGCGTCCAAATTTGAAAACACGATAGAAAATAATATGCTATAATTGGTAGTGTTACAGTTTAACAAACAATATTGGAGCACATGAAAATAGGTCGGCTTTGTCTGCCATTCATGTCATAGCAGTTGCCTTTTTTCCTTTACTTAACTCGGGAGGGTCATTTATTTTTTTAAAAGAATAATCGGGAGATGTGATGTGATTGTCTTGAATTTATCATCTTTCAGGCAAAGAAATTGATATTTTTTAGAACCAGAGAGAGATGGGTAGACAGAGATAGAGAAATTTATAGAGAGATGGGTCGACAGAGATAAAGAAATTTATAGAGAGAGATTCAGCTAGAGGGATGCTTCGCCAGGACCTCCATCGACAGCAGTCTCTCCACCGCATGCCTCCCCCAAGCTGCGTGCTCCACCACCCAACGGGCAACGGCCAGCGGCCAGCACGTCTACCAGGCCAGCAAGATCATCGCTGTCTCCAACAACATCAACCGCAGATCAGCAGTGTCTGCATGCAACCCTCGGGTGCTAAGTTACCTAATTTTACATGTGCAACTCTGGTAACTCTGCTGGATTGGTGAATCTGTACTAAATAGTTCTTATTCATTACACATTTGAATGTGCTCATATTTTTTTTTCTTCAAAAGTTGCCTGCTCATAATAGAATTACTCTTCGCATCCATGCCTCACTCCATGTGATGAAGCTATGCATATCTCAAGTATAAATTCCGGAAAAAATATAAGGCTCATAAGACAACACAATGGCTTTGTTTCCATCCCTTTACCTACTATGGATGCTGCTACTATACTTCTTTTTTTAGGGAAACAACAGTGGTGTGAGCTTTATTAAATATCAACAACGGTTGCATCGTTTATGAGATTGTTAAACAAAAAACTAGGGGGTCATCGTCTCAATTACAAGAAACCTTATTAATAAAACAGACTCTAGCTATCTCATGGGCTGTTTTCTTTGCTTCCCTACAATAACTGAACTTAACATTACCAACGATAGTAATAGCATCCACACAATCCGCATAAATCACAGCCAATTCCATCCACCAAGTATCTTCACCTGAGCATGCATTAGTCTCTAGGGAATCGCCTTCAGCTGCAATTGAGTTGCACCCAAGTTTTATAACCAGGTTGAAATCTTCCTTTATTGTCAGCGCTTCCGTCATTGATGCAGACACCACATGCGGTAAAAATTTGCACATGCGGTAAAAATTTGCTTTCTACCGCTATGAACTGGCCTTGATAGTCCCTGGCCACGGCCCCGACCGCTGCAGAGAAAGTATCTGCATAGAAGGTAGCATCGACGTTAATATTTACCTGCCTTGTCTTAGGTTTCTTCCACTTTGCTTCCTCGGTTACAGGATGAGCAGCCTTCGCTGCATTTGTCGCAACTCCCAGAATGGACATCTTACACTTAAAAATCGGTGGGACAGCTTCGTCATGGGTACGTCGTCTTCTCATCCACCATAGATGCCGCTACTCTGCTTTGTTGATCCGTATAACGACATAAATTAACTTTATTAGAAACAATATCAGAGGTCAATGACATAATCTTTGTATTTTAACCACATTTTTAATTTTTTTGTGTGTGATGTCGCTCGTCCGTGGCAACGCACGGGCATTTGTACTAGTAGAAAACAAAACAGAAAACAATGATTCACGAAAAATAGAAAACGGCGAACACCCGAGACTGCAGGAAGGCGACGTCGCCCGGGCCTGTTGGATGGGCTGCAAAACTAAATAGCTGAGCGGGCAAAATTCCCAAAACATAAGAAACCGAGAGAGGCAAAAAAAACAAAATTTCGGAACAACTGGAAGAAGAAAACTCCGCGGAGGCGACGGCCATGGCCACCGCCTTCGCTCCCGGCGCCGGCAGGCTGGTGATCCAGTGGGGAGCAGCGCACTCCGCCGCAGCCGCGCGTCGCTCCGTCGCCTGCGCAGCCCCAGTGCGCCGTCGCGCGGTCTCGTGCGCAGCCCCCTCTCGGCCTCGCCATCCTCCTCCCCTCCCGCTACTCCCCCTCGTCCATGGCAAGTTCCGATCGCTACCTGTCCATTCTGTTGCTCGGGCTACCATTATCTGACCGTGAACTCGTTTTGCAGCAAGGGTCCGGCCTACAGTCCGCGCTCCGCCTTCTAGGTGCCAGCCAGAAGCAGCTCCGGGTAATTCCGAACTTTGATCTGACATGATTTTTGTGGGGGTTGTTGGGGTGTGACGGGAGGGGTGAGGGGGTTGTGGAGGTCGATTTAGAGAAGCCACGGTGGTTCGTTCAGGCGGGGTTTCCTGGAGAAGAGGATGGCCCCTTGCTGGCGCCCAGAAAGTGTTCGGTGAAATGGTAGTTCGTCAGGAGACCGAACCAGAGCCATTGTTTGGTTGTGCCAGGTTGCCGCACGGGCTCAGAAAGCTGTTGAGCGATGGTGCACTAAAATTTCTGCTGGATCAACATCCATCTGCCCGTGCTCGCTAATAGGTGCTGCCATGAACTTCAAGATCATGGTGTTCAGCAGAGACAGCGCCAAACCATGCTGGTTTTCTCATATTGCCTTCAGCATGATCAATGTGATTGTTTGTGTCCTCAACCCCACCACGACTCTAGTTGGCAGTATATGCAATGGCTGTAGCCCTGAACTGAGTTGTATGTTTTTTATGAAGTGGCTGCAGGGAGGATAACTAACTTTAGGCCTGGACATTAGGTGAAATAAGGTGACCATCTGTTGCTTGCAAATATTCAACCATTGCACCCGCGAGATGTACTTTCAGTCCAGCGATGAGTACTTCATAGTTTAATGAAACTTTTTTTTCGAGAAAACGCAATGACATTGCGTTTCTTTTCATTGCATAGAAGAAGAGTACAAGCCTCCTAAGAGGGTTAGTGCAGAATTAAAGATACAGGGATTAGTGTACGTCCCAGGTGGTTGGGATGATGTCTCTAAGACCGGCTGCTCCGGCTTTCGCCCAAAGTGCCGCCTCACTCCTAATCCTATCTAGAGTTACAGAGATCGAGGGCCGCTCGTTGTCGAAGGTGCAGGCGTTCCTCTGTTTCCAGATCATCCATGCTGTTAGAAGCGTGGCGGAGGCCAGACCTTTGCGCATGGGTTTTGGCGTGGCAAGCTTGGCCGTGAGCCACCATTCGTTGAGCGTTGGCTCTCCATCAGGTGGCCGGCATATCAGTCGTAGCCAGGACAGTGTCTCATGCCACACTTGCCTTGAGAAAGGGCATGTGATGAGTAAGTGATGCATTGTCTCCAGCTCTTGATCACACAGGGTGCACCGAGGGTTGTGTTGGAGGCCTCGGCGTTGCAAACGGTCGGCCGTCCAGCATCTATTCTTGTTGGCCAGCCATAGGAAGAATTTGACCCGTGGGGGCGCCCAGCTTTTCCAAATTAATTTCCAAGCATTGCAAGTGGTCGATCCCTGAAAGGAGGCGAGGTAGCAGGAGCGCGCCGAATATGCGCCGCTAGGGCTCCACTTCCAGAGCAGCTGATCGGGCGTGTCTGTTAGGGTAATTAGTTGCAGTTGGCGCCAGAGTTGGAGGTATTGCCCAATCTCGTGCACGCCGAGGACCCCGTGAATGTCGCGTGCCCATTTGTTGTCTAGCATGGCATCTGCAACCGTTCTGGTCTTCCTCCGCCTCTTGGGAATGCAGGCATGCAGCCGCGGGGCAAGCTCGCTGATGGAGCGGCCGTTTAATGAAACTAAGGAGCAATTACTAGCTATGGGTAACTTTCAAGTTCATGTAGTATAGCTGTCCAAGTAACATGCAATGGGCCAATGGTAGGTTTTTGTTCGATGACAAGCATAATTTCTACCAGGAGAGGGGAGGGGTATTGAAAGAGAAATACCTTGTGCATGATGGACACACAGGACCCATATGAGCCTCTCCATGTGTATCTGGGAATTCCGTGTGTCTGTGCTGTATGCCCTGTGACTCGCGGTTTGATTTTTTCTGTTTTTTCACGTGTAGAGGATGATGTAGAATGATAAACATTTTACCGTTAGGTGTGCTCCTGTGCTTTCTGGAAGTTCTATTGCACGACTTTTAAAGCAAAGAGCAAAGGCTGTGATAAGAAGAACTAATCCACCTGCTTTCATGAGGATTGAGGAATGGGCCATCGGGTCACTGCACATCCATTGCAGTTACTACTCGTCGTTAGTATCCACCTGAGAGTGAGACATGAACTGTACCGTGTGCAACTACCCAGTACACATGATCCATACACTCGTTCTTATGGGCTGCCAAACAAAGCTTCACGGCCGTTGCCGGTGGAGATGAAGTTAATTACGCATCCTCACCTGTTTAGTGCGACCACTGCCTCAGACCAACATCGAAATGCTTCTCCCGCTGTTTGCATGAAGACTGACAAATGAATGCTGACCAGCCATCTCCTCTATGTCCAGCCGCCGGCAACGGCCTTGACTTAATAGGGCACCCATGCAAGGATTACGAGTCGCTCGACAAGTTGTGTCTTGCTGCGCGACTTGTCGACCTGTCGCAACTTCATTGCGACAACCTGGAGCGACACCACAACTTGAAATTGTCGATCGACAAGTTGACTTGTCAAAATCACGACTAGTCTATTTTTCTGAGCCGAGCGACTAGTTTTGGGCTGGAACTAAATGTCCTTCCCGTGAAACCCTACCCCTCCAGATCGAAACAGAGCCTGCCCACCCAGCCGCCTCTCCTCTGGCTGCCCTTCCCCTTGCACCGCCAGCTCATCGCCGGCACCGCCGCCTTTCAGCTCTCTGTGACGCCATTGTCACAGTATCAGACTTCTCTAGACTCCCCATGCCATCAATATTACTACTGTTAGTACACTACTTAGAATTTTTTAGTACTTACAGCTCAGACTACAAATCAACTAGTCTAGCACTAGTTGAGACTAGTCACAACTAGTCTGTGAGTCGGTACCCAATTGAAAACTTGCGACTCAGCAACATGTAATTCTTGCACCCATGAGAACGAGTACGTGGGTCGTGGCCTCGTGGGGTAGTTGCGCACTCTGCGGTTTCGGTCCCACTATGGCATGTATATTAACTATTTAAGCGCAGTGACTAAATTGCCCTTTTCCTTAATGAAAGCAGGTGGATTAACTCTTCTAATCACAGTCTTTGGTTTGCTTATAAGTCGTGCAAAAAAATTCTGGAAAGCACAGAAGCACTCTTCTTATCGTTATCCGCTTTTTCCAGCAATCTGCTATGTGACTTGCTGTTTAGGTTATTCATGTATAGATGTACAATCTGTTGATTAATTTTTTTCTTAATCTGATTGAATATTTTCATTATCAAAATGCAGAGTCTCCAGTGGAGCCACCAAGCTTTTGGCAGAAGGTGAAGGAGGTGTGGAAGCGTATCTCATGGAAGTCCGTTTCCACACTTGTACTGCTTATTGGGTGCACAGTTGTTGGATATTTTGCAAACAAAGAGGTCCCATGGGCATTGTTCATCATCGACGTACTAGACAAGGGGAACAAAACATACAAACCCACTCTGGAGTTTGCAGTTCTAGTAGTAGCAGTTATCATTTCTTTGTCCTCGAAGTACGCCACTAATAATGTTTCTATCTTCATATCATATTCGAATATAGTTTGTCAAATCTTTACTAATAGTTTGTTTAAATGTTGTAGGTAAATGCAGAACATTAGATGTACCCGACAAGGCGAGCAAAGCTTAAAAATCTGTTTTGGTATTTGCATCCCTATTCATGGCAATCCCAATTTTTGAGTGTCCCCAAGGTATGAGACAATGTGTCAGCTTAGACATTCCTTCCATATCTGTATCAGCGACTGTGTTTGAATATAATTTTGCCAATTCATTACTCATATAAAGTTTGTTTAAATATCTCAGGTAGTTACAGAGATTGAGACGCATATGTTTTTTCATTGTAAAGTTTACTCATAATATTTCAGGATCCCCGAGGTATGAGACAATCAGCCAGCTTAAACATTCTTTCCATATTTGTATCAGTCACGGGGTTTGAACATAGCTTCGCCAAATCTTTACTCATATAGGAGTTTGTTTAAATATTGCAGGTAGTTACAGACATTGAGACGCGTGTTTTGTCATTATCACAATGTACTGGACAAGGTGACAACCCTTAAAAATGCATTTTGGAATGCAACTTTCATAATAGGGATTATCAATTCTCCATTCTTAGGTATGACAAACATCTCAACTTAACACTGTGTATGTTTGCATCAATTATGGTTCTCAATATATTTTTCTCATTTATTACTAAAGTTAATCTTTGTTTGAACTTTGCAGGTAGTTGGAGAATGTTATTCTTGGATATATGTTACAGAGAGTAGAATGGACGTGATACAGTTGTTAGACAGATATACTTTCTATGTCTTAGCCATGTTATATATCCATCGTACAAGGGGTTTTCTATGTCTTTACCTTTGTACCTGTATATACATATCGACTTCATGGAAATACCAGTTGCATATTTCCTAACATTGTATCAGATCAGTTTCTTTCCTGATATGAATGCTGTAACTAGTTCCTCACAAAAGATTGTGATTTGCTTTGGTATCCATTTTGATCTACTTTGGTCTCCATCATTCCCGATCGATCTAGGTTGATTAACATGTCTAACTACAAGTGATGGTGTTTAGATTGCTGCCAGCGCGTGTCTTCACTCTTCAACCATGATCAATTTCCACTTCCGCACATCAACTTTCTCAGCTATAAGAGCTAGGACTTGCCGGCCGTTGGCTGCCACCCACTGCATGGCCGGGATCTCCCAATCAGTAGGTTCCGTCCGTGCAATTCGTTTTGGATTTTTGAAACTTAATGAACCTAAATGGTACCCAGAAGCACATATCTTAAAGCATGGAACAAAGTGAATGCAACGGCACTGCACAAGATCGATGTCCCGTGCATGGGACAAGCACATTTATTTGCCTTTGCTATGAGATGCGGTGCTATGAGTTTTTGGTAACCCTACATCAGTATAGGAAATCAACAGCGGTTATGCTTGGAATGATGTTTCAATTTTCCCTCCCAACTCCCAAATAATATCACTAATACAGATGAAACAAATCAGTGTCGTCCACAGAACCACTAAAAACACGTTTACATAATTGTTAACATGATTTATCAGAGGACGATCCCAGACCGTGTTACGATTTCAAGTTCAACCTCAGGTAGCAGTTCGCGTAGATGGCGTCTTCCTTCTGGGTGCTTTAGCATGCATACAAGTGTAGCCATAGCATACTTGATCTGCTTCTTGACGCCAATTACTTCATAAGCAAATGTCAGTGCATAGAGCAGATAAATAGGCCCCCTGTGGCAAATAAAAAGAAAAATTGGATGGATGTTTGCTGTGTCAGTAAACAGCAAAACAAGTTCTGCTAACGTAAAAGGGCAAACATGGACGCCCTTAGCTCAAAGAAAACAAAACATGGACCTCACCTGATAGCATCAAGTGGACAAAGATTATTCTTGAAATCATTGACAGCCATGATGAGCATGAGAACTGCATAGGTTAAAAAAAAAAAGGCACGGGACTTAATCAGCGGCCGCAAAAGAAGTTTTGGTTGCGAATATCTGATAGGTGTGTGTATATTGCAGGCCTGGAGAACTAACCAAATTTAACCCGGGTGATGAGGTCGTTGGAGAATCCCTGTTTCCGGAGCTGCGACGAGACGATGCTGAGCTTGTAGAAGGCGCAGCCGAGAGCGGCATCCAGGAACGTCGACGGGTCCATCTTCCACAGCTTGTAAAACCCAATGCAGGCGATCAGCGCACCTGAAGAAACAGTTTCCTCATGTCAGATCACCAAAGATTAATTTCTGATCACTGCGTTGATGGTCACGACGCGGTTGCGGTGTATACCGAAGGGCATGCCGAGGTGGTAGTCCTCGGTGTCGTAGACGGTCCCGAGCGAGCGGAGATGGTGGAAGTTGTCCAGGAGCGGACGGAACGCGCCGGCGACCATGTCCCTGAGCGCCGCGGCGGCGTCCTTGGACTCTCGCCAGAACCGTTCCTGCACGGCGGAGAAGTCCTCCTGGCGTAGCTCGGCGTCGCCCGGGAAGTAGTCCCCCCACGGCCACAGCCCGGCGTACAGGTCGGCCTGATCAGCGCCACAGTCTTTGTTCACCGGAGCGCACGTGTGACGCTCCTTGGCGCCATCGTCCGCCGGAGCGCGCTGCTTGAATCTCAGGCGCGTGTGCGCACGCAACGGGCCCTGCTCACGAAGTCACGAGTCAGTCACACGGTGACGCACGATCGATCGGGCTCAGCGCGCGCGGATTGTTAAAAACTGTAGACGATCAAGAAGGGCTCTTAAAGAAAGGTGCTCACCACCGTCGCCGAGCGCGCCGGGAGGAGATGGACGCGCGCGCGGGACGAAGCGGATGGAGCCGGGCGGCGCGTCGCCGCGCCGACGTGCGCGGCGGCGAGAGCCAAGCCCGCGGGGTACAAGACGGGCGAGTACGCCATCGTGAGCGATGGACGTTTATCACGTCGATTTGGTGCGCGCGGTTTGATTTAAGGCCGTCTGAGGGGTACGCGTGTACACAGTTCCTATCCTAGTAGGCCACGGACTCACCGACTCTATCCTTAGCTATCATCTAGAGAAAACAATAGATATAAGTTGTACAACACATTATTTTTTGCTATTATTTTAGAAATTAATAAATTTATGAAAATAAATTAATTTGCTAAGAAAAGACAAATGGTACAACGCATAAAATAGTCTTCCCATATTTTCTAAGGAATCATCCCTTAGCTAAGGAAAGATAACCTTCATTTTCTTATTTCTCTCTTTTAACTGAGCAAAAATCCTAATTAGCAGCTCTAAGAAAATGTTGATGTCATTCCATTGTACATGACCTAACATGTGGTTAGATTGTTAGTAGCACAATGGTATCGGAAAAACTTCGCAACTTTTTATAGATACTAATGTACCTACAACTAAAACGTCTATACAATTCCGTATCTGCACAAAATTGAGAAGCTTTTTTTAGAACCGGAAGTAGTAAAAAAAGGCTGAATCCACCACGGCCTAGGTGTATTCCTCCCAGCCTCGACAATGTTTCCTTATCGTTAGAGGGTCGAAACTATGACCCCCTTGTTAAACGAGTTGTATCTAGAAGGTTGTTTCTGTCTTGGCTTGTACGTCAAGATGTTGTAGAGATAAACATTGGTTGTTAAGTTGTTGTAATCTGTTGTAATCTGTTTTGCCCTTGAGGCTATATAAAGGAATCATACGGCGACCCTAGAGGTACGACCGATCCAATCTTTCTCTATATTCTGATATGGTATCAGAGCTCCTTTCTTCCACCATGTCGAGCTCTTCATCCTCTGTCCCTAGCTCTGCTCCGCAAGCCGGCGTCGTGACGGAGAAGCTTTGCGGGGACAACTTCCCGCTCTGGAGGGCGCAGGTGATGCCGCCCCTGCGGGAGCGCCAGCTGGTCGGCTTCCTGGACGGCAAGGTGCCGCAGCCGGCCGAGACTCGTGAGATCGAGTCCACCAACGAAAAAGGTGAGAAAGAGGTGCAGACTGTCCCTAACCCTGCGTATGCTGCTTGGGTTGCCCAGGATCAGCAGGTCCTTGGGTTTCTACTGTCCTCCCTGTCGAGGGGGGTGCTCACATAGGTTTCTGCCCTGGAGACCACGGCTGATGTGTGGGCAGCGCTGACGGCGATGTACTCGTCGCAATCCCGTGCTCAAGTCATGCAGATCCGTATGCAGCTTGCGAGCACACAGAAGCGCGAGATGCGTGTCGCTGAATACGTGGCACGTATGAGAGGCCTCGGCGACGCCATGAGCTCTGCCGGGAAGAAGATAGAAGACGATGATCTGGCCGCATACATCTTGGCCGGGCTGGACGCGGAGTGGAATCCGCTCGTGACGGCCATGACCACCAGGACCGACACGGTCTCCCTCTCCGAGTTGTACGCGCATCTGCTGAACTTCGAGACCCGCCTCGACATCCAGAATGGCGGGCCTCCTGGAGCTGCTGCAGGCTCCTTCAACTACGGTGGCGGTCCTCCTGGGGGCGGCGGTGGTGGTGGCGCCATCTCCACCGCCAATCTGGCTTCCCGGGGTGGTGGCCGCAATGGCTATCGCGGCGGCCGCGGAGGCGGTCGTGGACGCGGTGATGGAGGACGTGGCGGAGGGGGCGGCAACTACAACAACTCTGCACGCCCCAACAGCCAGCAGCCGTTCGACGCTAACGGCAACCCTCGCCCACAATGCCAAGTCTGTGGCAAGTATGGGCACACGGCGCCGAAGTGCTGGAAATGCTTCAACAAGGACTACAATGGTGAAGAGAAGCCTGCCGGATCATCTGCGCATGCGTACGGCGTCGACACCAACTGGTACCTAGACACTGGTGCCTCCGATCATGTCACCGGCGAGCTGGAGAAGCTCACCGTCCGTGACAAGTACCATGGCCATGAGCAGATTCACACTGCCAGCGGAGCAGGTATGGAAATCAGTCATATTGGTCATGCTATTATTCCAACCCCTTGTGATAAACAACTCCAATTGAAAAATGTTCTTCATTCTCCTCATGCAACCAAAAGCCTTGTTTCTGCCCATAAGCTAGCATGCGATAATAACACCTTTCTTGAGATTCATCCCGATGTTTTTCTTGTCAAGGAACAGGGTACGAGGAGAACACTTCTTCGAGGTAGATCCCATGGTGGTCTCTACCCCTTTTCGTCGAAACCTTCCACTTCGACAAAACAAACTTTTGGAGTCAATAAACCATCGACCGCTCGGTGGCATAGGCGTCTAGGACATCCCTCGTTTGATGTTGTTCAACGAGTTCTTAGCCAGAATAAACTTCCTTCTTCAAAGGATAATTCAGAGAATTTTATTTGTGATGCATGCCAAAAGGGGAAGAGTCATCAACTCCCCTATTCCAAGTCTAGTAGTGTTTCTAGTGCTCCTTTAGAGCTGATTTTTTCAGATGTGTGGGGTCCAGCTTGTGCTTCCATTGGGAACAACAAGTACTATGTAAGCTTCGTTGATGACTATAGCAAGTTTACCTGGATCTATCTTCTTAAGAATAAGTCTGATGTTTTTGCTCGCTTTCATGACTTTCAAAATCATGTTGAACGTCTATTTGACAGAAAAATTCTTGCACTACAATCTGATTGGGGTGGCGAGTATCAAAAACTCAACTCCTTTTTCCAACGTATAGGCATAGAACATCATGTATCTTGTCCCCATGCACATCAACAAAATGGATCAGCAGAACGCAAACATCGCCATATTGTGGAAGTAGGCTTATCCCTTTTAGCTCATGCACACATGCCATTAAAATTCTGGGATGAAGCTTTCTCTACTGCCACTTTCCTCATAAACCGTGTTCCCAGCAAAGTTATTAATCTTGATACACCACTTGAACGTCTCTTCAAACGCAAACCCGAATATTCGTTCTTACGTATTTTTGGGTGTGCTTGCTGGCCAAATTTGCGTCCATATAACTCTCGCAAACTCCAATTCCGCTCTACCCGTTGTGCCTTCATCGGCTACAGCAATATGCACAAAGGCTACAAGTGTCTAGACATCTCCACTGGTCGCGTTTATATTTCCAGAGACGTAGTTTTTGATGAGAGTGTCTTTCCGTTTTCAGAATTACACTCCAATGCTGGGGCACGTCTTCGTGCTGAAATTCTGCTCCTTCCATCCCATCTACTTCCTCCTATGCGTTTTGTAAGGGTATTTCACCCTTATCCATTATTTTGGTAACGATGACACCGTGCTAAAGTATTTGGCCTAATATGTTCATAAGGATAATCTCAGGTATTAGGCAATGAGGCGTAAATGGTGTATCAAAGGAACAAGAAGGCTAAAGGAGACCCCCATTTCAACAACAATCAAAAGGGGTTACGGAGAAATCGGTCACAGCCCGGTCCAACCGCAACCGGCCAGTCGGCGTGCTGGCCGGTCAACGGCGGCAACCGGGCTCCAAAGGAGGAGCAGCAGATCCGGTTTGCGCCGTCAACTCTGACCGCGGGTCGGCCTCCGTCGGTCGGCCAAGGCGCAAACGCGGCAACCGGAGCAACCGGAGAAGCGCCAAGACACGCAAAGGAGCCCCGGTCTCGATCCGGTCTGACCGGCCTCACGACCGGGCTGTGTCTGCCCGGTCAGCCGGGTTTGTCGAGGAAAATCTTGGCAAGTGGCAACGGCCAAATTTTGAAGAACACTATAAATACCCCTTCTTCTACCTTGGAAGGGTTAGGCAACATACTACAAGCTGTTCTTGAGCTCTCTCTCTCTCTTACTCCATTGTTAGAAACACCAAAAGCCTCCGATCTCCCTCCTCCTCCACCCAAACTCAAATCCCTCCGGGAATCACTAGAGGAGGACCCGATCTACTGTTCTACCAAGCCAAATCTCATTCCCCCTTGTATTCATCGAGAAGCTTGCTTCCTAGGGTTCCTTGGAAACCCTAGGTGGGCAAGAGGAGTCGGAAGCATCCGGGCTGTGGATTTGCTCCGGGCAAGATTGTGAAGGTTTGGAGGCTACCTCAAAGTCTACCACAAGTGAGTGAGCTATTCCTTCGTGGGATAGGCTCCGGAGAATAGGGTGAGCCTTCGTGGCGTGGGGAATCCTTCGTGGGACCTCCACCCCTCCAAACGTGACGTACCTTGTTGCAAAGCAAGGGAACACGGGAATACATCCTCGTCTCTGCGTGCTATCGGTTATCTCTAACCGAACTCCTTACTTGTGATTTAACTGCCTGAGAGAGCCTTCGTGCTCGAGATAGTTGTATCTTCATATAGGTTTCTTCACCTAGTTTGCATTAGGCTCATCTTTATATTCCGCAAAGCCTAATATTGCAAAGAAAGAATTAAAATTTGTAGAAACCTATTCACCCCCCTCTAGGTTTACCATCTCTATACTTTCAATTGGTATCAGAGCCTGGACTCTTATTAAGGGCTTCACCGCCTTAAGAGTGAGATGGAAAAACTATTCGAGGGTCTAGATGAAAACTCTAACCTTTCGGTTGAAGAGATGAAATCTAGATTCTTGGCATATGATGCCGAGAAGAAGAAAAAGGAGGATGAGCTACAAAGCCAAATGGTAGAAATGTCTACCATGCTTAAGAAATTGACTAGTGGGCCTCCTAGTACGGCTTCGGCCTCACTAGAGAGCTATCGCGAAGTCAACCATGAATATCCCAAAAACACTTCACCCATGCCTCATATAAACCATAGTGGGAATGTTCCCCATTTTGATGGAACTCACTTTCCTTTTGGAAATCTTCTATGGAGTCTCATATTCGCAGCTGCAGCGTGGAGTTGTGGGAGATCATTGTTCATGGATACCGGGAGCCACAAGATCCCATTCGGTTGACCTCCACCGAATTCTACAACCGTCAACTCAACGCCTCCGCCGTGACAAGATTAGGAGTGGCATCAACCGCAAGCTCCTTGATCAAGTCAATGACATAGAGTCCGCTAAAGAGTTGTGGGATCGAATCGTAGTACTCCAAGAGGGAACCGATTTGATCCAATCCGCTCTTTATGAGACCGCAAAGCAAGAGGCTCATCAATTCATGATTCGAGAAGGAGAGTCCATGGCCGATGCTTATGCAAGACTTGGTGCTCTTAGAGTAAGGGTCAAGGGACTCGGTGTTGAGAAGTACAATGATGGCTTCGAGATGAATGAACAATTCATAAAGTCCAAGGTCATTGCTATGATTGCCGTCAAACAAGAAGACACCAACCTTGCACTCAACTTACAAATCATGACCAAGAGTGCCGACCTCAACTCCGATGATCTAGTCTCCTATGTGGCCGCCAATGAAAACATGGCCAAAGCGGGAAAGAGGCTCATGGCAATGAACCGTGTTGATGAAGCCTCATACAACCATGAAGCGCCACGCAATCTTGCTCTCAAGGCTAGGGCCGATCATGGAGGAGAGGAAGACTATGAGATTGAAGAAGAGGAAGAGATGACCTCAACTAGTGACATGGCTACCGACTTTGCTTTCTTTGCCAAGAAGTACAAGGCTAAGTTCCCTATGCTCCTCAATGACAAGAAGAAGAAGAGAACTTGCTACAATTGTGATGAAGATAGCCACTTTGCAAATGAGTGCCCTTATGAGAAAAGGGTGGACAAGCCAAGATTCATCAAAGGGGTCAAGCCAAGATTGAAGCCAAACCCAATCAATGACCGATACAAGAAGAACAAGGGAAGAGCCTTTGTTGGGGCCGAGTACTTGTCCGATGATGAAGAGGAAGATGAGGAGAAGGAGGCCGGGGTGGCCGGTTTGGCTTTCTCTAAGCCCGGGTCACTCTTTACATATGACTACTCCAAGGACTACTCCACGGAGAATGATGTTGGATCCTCCTTCATGGCAAGGATAACTCAAGATGATGACTCCGATGACTCTACCTCATCTACAACCATTGGCTCTTGTCTTATGGCAAGGGAAACCAAGGTAATGGAACCTCCACCTTCCCTATCTAGTGTTCTAGATGATGAGAACGAAAATCAAGATGAATTAATTGTGCTTAAGGAACTCTATGATGTTAGATGCACCCTTCGTGGTGAAGCTCTTGTCAAGTTTGATTTCTTGATGGACTCACTCAAAGAAAAGGATGAGTCCATTGAGGAATTAGAATATCAATTGAATGAGAAGGAACGGAGATTCAATCTCCTAAGACAAGAGCTAAAAACCGAAAGGTGCATATCTCAAGGCCTTAAGCAACAAATTGAAACTTATGAACTTGATAAAGTTAAGGACCTAGAAACTATTGATAGGGCTCAATTATTGACCCAAGAGCTCAATGCCTCAAAGGAGGAGCTTGAAGTTGCTCATGCTTCTCTCACTAGGGATCTTGACCACCTTGAAAGAGCTAACAAGCTTGTCAAGGATGAGCTCAAGAAACTTGGAGAGAACCATGATCTACTTCAAGAATCCTACAAAAGGCTCTTGAATCAATGAAGGATCCCATTGATGTTGAAAAGCTTGCTTGTTCCTCCATTTCCTTTACTAGTGAGCATGCTAAACTTGTTGAGGAACATATTCGTTTACAAGAGGAACTTTCTTTGCATGTTGAGACCAATGCATATCTTGAGTCCTTGGTGACCAAATATGGTCTTGACTATCATCCTAATGAATCTTCTTGTGAGCAAGCATCTATTCTTGAGGAAAATGTTAGGCTAACAAAGGAACTTGCAAAGTTCACCACCGCCAAGAACAAGATGGGATTGGATGACCTCTTGAGTAAGCAAAGGTCAAACAATCAAAAGTATGGACTTGGATATGCTCCCAAGTCCCACAAGAAGAACAACTACAAGAAGGAGAAACCCGCTCAAGATAAGAACAAGAAGGTCACTAACAATGGCAAAGCCTCAAAGGGCAAAGCCACTAGTGGTGACCGCACGGGGCCAAACGATCACTATGCATTATTTGTTGATTATTATGGTGATGTCTATGCTAACTATGTTGGCCCTCCTAATGGCTATGCTTATAGAGAGTACTCAATTTGGGTACCAAAAGATATTGTTGCCATTGCAAAGGAACCCATTAATCGATGGGTTCCTAAATCCTCTACTTGATTTTGTAGGGGTATTCCTCCGGTGGTCCAAAATGGGCGTTTGATAGTGGATGCACCAATCATATGACCGGAGGAAAAGGTGTGCTTGATCAATTCATTGAAGATATCAACAAGAAGTCAAGCATTACCTTTGGTGACAACTCAAAGGGAAAGGTACTTGGGTATGGCAAGGTAGCAATCTCTAAGGACTTGTGCCTTGAGACGGTTATGCTTGTTGAACACCTTGGCTATAACTTACTTTCTATATATCATCTTGCCGATGCCGGTTACAATTCATATTTCACTAAATATTATGTGCAAGTCTTTAGGAGTGACAATCTCAAATTGGTCCTTGTTGGATATGTGGAGAACAACCTTTACGTGGTTGACCTCTCGAAAGAGAGCCCCTCCTTCTCCACATGTCTAATGGCGGCCAAGCATGACGAAGGTTGGTTGTGGCATCGCCGCCTTGGTCATGTTAACATGAGGAATCTTAAACAACTCCTAAAGGGTGAGCATATTGTGGGACTAACCGGCGTTTCTTTTGAGAAAGATCGTGTTTG
Source organism: Lolium multiflorum (assembly GCA_030979885.1). Lineage (NCBI taxonomy): Eukaryota > Viridiplantae > Streptophyta > Magnoliopsida > Poales > Poaceae > Lolium > Lolium multiflorum. The sequence goes on from CM061751.1 coordinate 208,048,208, forward strand.
TAGTGCATGTGTAGCCGGAAAGCAACTCAAGAAGAAGCATCCCATCAAGAGTATTGTTACCACATCTAGGCCTTTGGAGCTCCTTCATTTGGATCTCTTTGGGCCATCACATTATGATACTCTTGGTGGGAGCAAGTATGGACTTGTCATTGTTGATGATTACTCAAGATACTCTTGGGTCTTTCTCCTTAAGTCTAAGGACGAGACCCATAGAGAGTTCATCACCTTCGCCAAGAAAGCTCAACGTATGTATGAATCCGAGATCAAGGCAATTAGGACCGACAATGGCACCGAGTTCAAGAACTACACTATGCAAGAGTTTGTTGATGATGAGGGCATCAAGCATGAGTTTTCGGCGCCATACACCCCTCAACAAAACGGTGTTGTTGAAAGGAAGAACCGGACTATCATTGAGATGGCAAGAACCATGTTGAGTGAATTCAACTCACCCCACAACTTTTGGGGAGAAGCCATCTCTACGGCCGTCCAACCTACTCTTCCTCCGTCCCCTCCACAACAAAACCCCATACGAGCTCCTTACCGGTAACAAGCCTAATGTCATGTATATTCGTGTCTTTGGATGCAAATGCCTTGTTAAGAACAACAAAGGAAAGCTCGGTAAATTTGAAACTAGAACCATAGAGGGTATATTTGTTGGATATGTGGAGAACTCTCACGCCTATAGATACTACAACCGGTCCTCCGGGACTATTGAAGTATCTTGTGACGTGGTGTTCTTGGAGGATAATGGCTCCCAAGTGGAGCAAGTTGTTCCATGTGTTGCAGGTAATGATGATGATCCATCTAGTGCCATCAAGCATATGGGCATTGGACACATCCGGCCCATGGAGGTTCATAATGATGATCAAGATGATGGAGTAGATGTTTCAAGCACGCCACAAGTGGAGCCTAGCTCAACTCAAGCCGAACCATCAAGTGCAACTCAAGAACCATCCTCTACTCAAGATGAGTCTCAATCCGAAGAACAAGAAGAAGATCCTCATTCCATGGAGCAAGATCATGATGACGATCAAGAAACATCCTCAACTCATGATCAAGCTCAAGTGGTCCCTCATGATCAAGTACTAGCAAGAGATGAATTCATTGATCATGAAGGAACCGTTCGGAAGATCAAGGCCGCTACAAGGGCAAGTGACATGAAAGTGGATCAAGTCCTTGGTAGCATCTCAAGAGGAGTGGTAACTCGTAGACACCATGCATTACTTATCACCTATTGTCAACATCATGCTTTTGTGTCTAGTTTTGAACCACTTAAGGTACATGAAGCCTTGGTCGATCCGGATTGGGTAATTGCCATGCAAGAAGAATTGGAGTGTTTCACTCGTAATGAAGTATGGTCTCTAGTTGAGAGACCCAAGGATCATCGCATCAATGTCATTGGGACCAAATGGGTATTCAAGAACAAGCAAGATGAGAATGGCATTGTTATACGAAACAAAGCAAGGTTAGTGGCGCAAGGGTTTGCCCAAATAGAAGGTATGGATTTTGAGGATACCTTTGCGCCGGTAGCCCGTCTTGAAGCTATTCGTCTTTTGCTTGCATTTGCATCTTTCCACAATTTCAAATTATATCAAATGGATGTGAAAAGTGCATTTTTGAATGGTCCCCTAAAAGCGCATATGTGGCTCAACCCCCGGGTTTCGAAGACCCATGCCGACCCAACCACGTGTATTTACTCCATAAGGCACTCTACGGTCTCAAGCAAGCTCCACGTGCTTGGTATGAGTTCCTTAGGGATTTCTTACTACATGATGGGTTTTGCATGGGTACGGTCGATTCCACCCTTTTCACCAAGCGGGTTAAAGGGGGTGGCCTCTTTATATGTCAAATATATGTTGATGATATTATCTTTGGTGGAACTAACCCCAATCATAACAAAGCTTTTGAGCTATTGATGACTAGGAAATTTGAGATGTCCATGATGGGAGAGTTGAAGTTCTTTCTAGGCTTCCAAGTGAGGCAACTTGCAAAAGGCACCTTCATCTCTCAAGAAAAGTATGTGAAGGACATGCTCAAGAAATTCAACATGACCAATGCGAGTCCAATGAAGACACCCATGCCCGTAAAGGGGCAACTTGGTTCATGTGACGGTGAGAAGGATGTGGACATAAAGGTATACCGCTCCATGATAGGATCCTTGCTCTACCTTTGTGCCTCTAGGCCGGATATCATGCTAAGTGTAGGGATGTGTGCTCGTTTTCAATCCGCTCCCAAGGAGAGCCATTTAGTGGCGGTCAAACGGATACTAAGATACCTTGTTCTCACTCCTACTCTCGGGCTATGGTATCCAAAGGGGTCAACCTTTGAACTCATTGGCTATTCGGATTCCGATTGGGCCGGTGATAAGGTTGATCGGAAGTCTACCTCCGGGGCTTGCCAATTTATTGGCCGGTCATTGGTGAGTTGGTCATCCAAGAAACAAAACTCCACCGCCCTATCCACCGCCGAAGCCGAATACATATCCGCGGCATCTTGTTGCACTCAATTGTTATGGATGAAGCAAACCTTGAAAGACTATGGTGTGTCTCTTGGTACGGTGCCTCTTCTTTGTGACAATGAAAGTGCAATAAAGATCGCCAATAACCCGGTTCAACATTGTCGCACCAAACATATTGACATTCGCCATCACTTCCTACGTGATCATGTTGCCAATAAGGATATTGATCTCACTCATGTGGGAACAACCTACCAATTGGCGGATATTTTCACTAAGCCTTTGGATGAAGCCCGCTTTGTTAACTTGAGAGGAGAACTTGGTATTCTTGATCCTAAAAACTTGGATTGATTAACTTCTTGCACTATATTCTTGCATTTATCTTGCTATCTAGCTTAGAGGCATAGCACATATGGGGATAGTCATCTTACCATGTCTTGGTATGATGCATACCTATGTGTGCAACATAAATAGACCCAATGTCATTATATGGACCCAAGCATGTCTCTTCGCGGTCACATGACATTTGTGCTTTCACATAGGGGGAGTAATCCCCCGCCCCTCATTGAGCCTTCATTACAAATTGATTTGACTATATAAGGCCCAATGATCTTATTGCGAGCATCATTTCCAAAATGACTTATGATTCTTGATATACACTTCGAATCATGCCCATTGTTGCTATTCACATCTTGTTTGGATTTTCTCTCCAATGGGTATGCCTAGAGAACTTTGTGTTTCCAACCCCATGTCTATGCTCATCTCATCATCATCTATCTATCTATATGTACATGTCATCATTTGAGCACTCACACACATTTACACAAAGCATAGGGGCAAAAACGAGGCAAAATTAGACAATTCTGGGCTGGCCGGTTCCTGGCCCGGTTGGACCGGGTCCCTGACCGGATGGTCCGGTTGACCGGGCGGCAACCGGGGTCTGGGCCGGGTCAGCCGGTCACCAGCCCGGTCTGACCGGACTCCTGACCGGTCGCGCGCCTACTATATATTGGGGAAGGGATACCCCTTGGGGTCATCTTCCCCATTGTTCCCCAATCTCCAACCTCCATGGCCGGCGCCCCAACCATCTCCACCACAGCCTAGGCCCTTCCCACCGCTAGTTCCTCCCCAAACTTCACCCAACCATAGATCGGGCACTACTAGGGAAAGGCTTATAGCCGCACTCCTTACCGCCGGCAAATACGAGCTGAAGATGCCGGCGGTAATACCTTCCAGGGGGGGCTAACAGTACCGCCGGCGAACAGGTAGGACGGCGCCGGGGGTAGCTCCTTTACCGCCGGCGAAAATAAAATCGAGGCGCCGGGGGTGCAATGGGCCCCGGGGTCCCAATTGGGCCTAGCCTTACCGCCGGCGTCTTCGGGCCGAAGCGCCAGGGATAGTGGGCTCTACCGCCGGCGAACGCGCGCAGTAGATGCCGGCGGTATTGCCGAGCCAGGGTGGGCCACCTGGCCTTAAGTTACCGCCGGCGTTTTCGGCCAGCAGATGCCGGCGGTAACGTGCCCTACCGCTGGCATTTTATGTTATAGGCGCCGGCGGTAACCTGGGCATGTCCATTTAGGACGACCAGCCACCTACCACCACCCACACACACTCATATGTGATGGCAAATCAACCCAAGCACTAGTTAGCTCATTCCCCCACCCATTTTAGCTATTTCAACCAATAAAATATGATGTATTTGAGCAAATCATGCACTACCTAGCCCCTCTAGCATGATTTGCATAATCTAGATCTAGATCTATCTCCTCCCACCACCTTTTCCACTAGATCTAGCTAGATCTCTCCATTTCTTAGATCTCTAGATCTCTCAAGCATTAAAGTCGACGTGTGGCGTCTCTCCGGTGCTTTTGGACGTCGCGTCAACTAATAGGTACATAACTAATGAGTGGAATGTTCATGTGTTGGCGAAAATTCGCGGTTATATCTAGTACTAGTGGTGGCAAAAGGTGGTCCATATATGTAAATGCATTGTTTTGCATTTGGTTTACGCGTGCAGGAACATTGAGTTGCCAATGTTTTGCCGGAATGTTGATTAACTTCCGTTCCGGCGAATTTTGGAACTCCAGCATGACAATATTTAGCAAAGGTCATGCCGAATTTTTTCCGTGAAAACCGAGACGGCGGTGTAATCAATTATCTTGTCTTGTAGGCGGCGATGGTCATCGCGATGAGGGAAAGCGTCGTGGATAGATACGTGGAACGCGCGACGGCCGACATGTATCGAAAAAAGCGAAAGGATATAATGTGTCCTTGTCGAAGATGCAAGCTAGGATCGTTGTTTGACCCCTTCTCAGGCATAGTGAATCAACACCTGCTCAGGTATAGTTTCATGGAGGGGCATACTCAGTGGATGAGTGATGATGGAGATGATGATATCGATGGTGATGAAGATGGAGGTGATGATGGTGGAGATGATGATAACGAAGGTGATGGAGAGGATGCCCCACACGACAATGGAGAGGAGGTTGAAGAGGATGGCGCACACGTTGATGGTGATCAAGAAGGCCGGGAAGAACATGCGGCCGACGAGGACATGAGTAGAAATACCCCGCTAACCGCGGCCGTGCAGGACCGTCATGTTCAAGAACTTCTTCTCAGCAACACATCGACCGACCCCAAAATCGCTGGTAGACGGAAGGCTAAGCTGGATCAACTCGAGGTAGACTCGAGAACTCCGTTGTACGATGCAGCTCGTGGGACGGAGGAGAGCCGTCTGAGATACGCTCTCGATATTATGGAGATGAAGGCAAAGCACAAATGGACGGACACAAGCGTGGACGAACTCTTCGGATACTTGAAGATCCACTTTCCTAAAGATAACACGTGTGCCGGTAGCCTACAGGAGGCCAAGAAAATCGTGTGCCCTCTCGATTTACCGCACCAGAAATACCACGCATGCATCAGTGACTGCGTAATATATCGGAACGAGCATGCCAATCTCGATACATGCCCACAGTGTGGCGAATCTCGATACAAGAGAGGGACAAGAAAATCTCCTCGAAAAGTTGTGTGGTACTTCCCGCTCATGCCCCGTCTGCAGCGGTACTTCGTGGACCCCAAGGAAGCAAAGCTCATGCGCTGGCACGCGGAAAGAAAGGAGGCGGTGATGCGTGATGTGGAACGGGTTGAAAACCCAGTGCTAACACACCCTTCGGATGCAAGCCAGTGGAAAACATTAGACGATGAGTATTACGAAGAATTCGGGAAAGAACCAAGGAACATCAGGTTGGGTGCGAGCACCGACGGACTCAATCCGTTTGGGAACCAAAGCAGCAAGCACAGCACCTGGCCCGTGTTTGTATGGATGTACAACCTCCCTCCATGGCTATGCCTGAAGAAGAAGTACATACACATGAGTATGCTAATCCAAGGGCCGACGCAGCCAGGGAGCGATATCAACCTGTATCTAGAGCTATTGAAGGAGGAGCTAGTCACTCTGTGGGAGGAAGGGATAGAAACTTGGGACGCCTACGGACAAGAAACTTTCCGTATGAAAGCCGCACTGTTGACGACGGTGCAGGACTATCTTGGATACGGATATATCGCGTGCCAGGTGTGCCACGGACACAAGGCATGTGTGAGGTGCATGGAAAATACGCCGTTTTTACAGCTGGGTAAGGATCCCGGGTCTTCAAAAACCGTCTACATGAGGCATCGAATGTGGCTTCCCAAGAATGACCCGTGGAGGAAGCGTGGAGACCTGTTCAATGGGAAGGATGAGGTCGAGGGACCTCCACCTAGGAGAAGCGGCGAAGAGATAGATACTCTGTTGAAAAACTGGAAAGACTGCCCTCCGGCGGGTAAGATAAAGATGCAGAAGCGGAAGAAAGGAGACAAGAGAAAGAACTCGAAAGTCTTCGAGGGATTCGAACCCTGGGTGCTTCGGCTGTGCAGAAGCGACTGGAACCACTGCGCTAGCGAATCGGTTTTGTATAACTAACAGGGTTTACGGAATTAATACGGTGTCACCTGTTATCCCCGGCGAATTGGTCGATTTCGCCGGTGGTAAATGCACTTGGGCCCACCTGTTAGTGGCTCAAACTTTACCGCCGGCGGTTTCGCAAAACGTCGGGGGTACGCGTTCCAGGACTTACGCGTTTGGCCGTCGTTCCCCACGCGCGCAGTCGATCCCCAAGTGCCGCCGTCGATCCCCAACCTGCTCCTTGACCTAAACCGCCGCCGCCGTCGATCCCCGGCCACCTCCCCCTCCGCCGCCCCGCCGCCCCCACCCAAGCCCGCCCCGCCGCCGAGCCGCACGGCGCTCGACCTCTCCATCGCGTTCGACCCGGCCAACAAGGTCAGCGTCTCCCACACGCTCGGCTCGGGCGGGTGCCGGGTCAAGTACTCCTCCGCCTCCACCTCGCCGCCCCACCACCGCCCCTCCTCCACAACCACCGCCTCCGCCTCCCGCGGCCACCAAAACTGCCCCTCCTCAATTCCCCAGCCCCGGCGTACTCCCCTCTGCGCCCTTTGCGCCACCGCGCCCTTTCCCCAGCCCCGCTCCGGGCCTCCGTCGACCGCGCCGAGGAGGGCTCGGACGGTGAGGGCGAGGGGCTCGTCGGAGAGGACTCAGCGGTGTTCCGCCTCGGCGACCAGCGGGTGCTCTCCTGGGCCTACTTCAGCGGGATCGACCCGAACACCGGCTTCGGGACCAGCTTCCTCGACGCCGTCGGCTCCATCTCCTACAGCCACGAGGTGCGTCCCTCCACACCATTCTCTGCTACTACGACCAATCCATTCATTAATTCTGCTCTGGTTCCTGCTGCTATCTAGTAGTATATTCTAGGACAGTAATACAACCAATTTTGCTAGTGTTCACTAAAATTGCAGCGTGTTTTGATATGTACAATTGCTATATTCCTCTGATCTGAACAATAGTATTTGAAATTGTTGTAAAACCATGTTATAGAAGTGTAAGAATGGCTGCTAAATGAACCCTGATTTGTTGAAGAATCAAATAGTGTTATTTCTTATTGTCTTGAACAACTATAAATGGAAGTTTCCATTCTCTGTAAAGAAAAAAAAATTGCTACTCCCCTATTTTGGAAGCCCTGGTCACATAGGTAAGAGATAATTAGAGATAATCTGGAAAGGATATTATTGGTGTATACTATTTATATATACTGTTAATCATCTCATTTGCTGTTAAGTGCCTTTGTTCCCTGGAACTACCTTACATTTTGAAATTTTGACTGTTGAAATCACTAAGTACTGTCAGAGGCCATTTTGTTTACTCTGTCATTTCCTTTTGATGGTGGTAGACCTGAGCCTGATGTGGTGGTGGTAGACCTGAGCCTGATGTGGTAGACCTGAGCCTGAAAAGTTGTGTGAAATCTCTCTGCAGGTACACATTGAGTGTCCATGTTTCGCCGGAATGTCGATTAACTTCCGTTCCGGCGAATTTCGGGCACTCCGGCATGACCATTTTTAGCAAAGGTCATGCCGAATTTTCGCATGGCATTATTGTCTTGCTTCTAGATTGGCAGTGCACTAATGAATTTAGTATAGCTAGGTTCTTTGGTTTTGTCAAATTAAAAATAGGTCAATTACATCTGGTGCTCATGTGCTCTAGGTCTCTGGTGCTCATGTGCTCTAGGTCTTAGGTTTCAAATCACCGGACATGAGATTTTGTTATTTAGAGTGTTGGCAGCGGAGGATTTATTGGATGCATAAACTGATTTGCACTATTGCTATGTAGTATTTACTGAGGGGATTTTGTTATTTACTGTGTGATGCATAAACAGAGTATGAAGAGAAACAAAATAGCCTGCCAATTCCAAACAGTAATTAAATTGAAACCATATTCCCAGTTCAAAAATTTATGTATTTCCAGTTCTGATGCTTCCAGACATATGTACAACATCTGATGACATGGTCAGTTCAATTTCTAGGAGGATTAGTTAATTTGGTTTGGAATGTACTGATGACATGGTCAGTTCAATTCCTACTTCAGATGTTGCTACTGCCTTTTGGAATCTTCTGATCTTTTATGATGACATGGCCTTTACTAGCATGTGTTGGATTTCAGCTTCATGGATAATTGTTAGTTTGGTTTCTGCTGTTTTGCGAGCTTACTCTGGCTCAAACACTTACAGTAGTACTTACTATACTTTTGATGCTATTGTTCTCTAGCTAGCGATGTCGTCTTCTGCAGACCCCAACGAAGACGTTGACGGGTCTTCTCAGCGGAAGTTGGATGAGCACAGGCTCATGGTCTCGGATCAGCTGGAGGAACTTCCAGGCAGCGATGACGAGTCCTCGGAGGAGGAGGATGCTGAGATGGACAATGATGGTGAGGATGAGAGGGCCGCTGCCGACGAGACCACCGACAGTGGCGTTGCCGGGGGTAGCTCGGATACTACTACCGAGGCCAAGAGGAAACGTAAGCAGCAGCGCCCAAACAGGGTCGGCACCACTCGCGACATAATCACCGCGGTGGACGCCAAGACCGGTATTCCTACTGAGCCCAATCACGTGGCGAAGGGGTACGGCCTCCAACTGGGAGCAATCCTTCGGGACGTCGTCGACGTCAACGAGACGAAACTCCGAACCAAGAAGAAGCAGCATCTGCAGCCCAACTCCTTGCGCGGCTGCACGCACGGTATGAGTTCCCTGTGGAATACAGGAACGAGGATCCCAAGGATAACATCGTGACGAGCCCTCTCTAAGTTCTCCAAGAACCTCAGCGGTTATAAAACCATGCTGAGGGGGATGCTTGGTGACAATGAGACTTGGGAAGAGATCCAGCGCCACTTCCCGCGGATGACGCTGGAGCAGTATAATAAATTCTTGGAAAACGAGGAGCTCGAGTACACCAAACGACAATCGACCTGGGGGAAGGAGCTGGCGGATAAGAACATCGGTCACCACAATCTCGGTTGCCGTGGCTTCGAAGGCAAGCAGCCGGTATGGGACAAGGAGGAGGCCTACATAAATGCTGGCCTCGAGCCCCCTTTTGCCAAGTACAAAGACCCACTCTTCAGGGCATATCTCAGGTCCCGATACCATCGAGAATTGGGTGGGAAACGTGTCACGAAACCTGATGTGGTGGTGGGAGTTGAGTTGGTCGCCGACGCGAAGGTGATGGCACTAGAGAGCAGTGTAAGCAATTTACCAGCTTATTAATTTGATACTGCTCACCAAGTCCATTACATTCTAAAATTGTTCATGTTACTTCTGGCAGTTGACGGAACAAGCAGCCGCCGAATTAGCTGGCTCCTCGTCCCAGACGTCGACGGGCAAAGTCCCGTGGGACACGCCTTTTATCAGGGGTCTGAACACCGTGAAGGCGCGGCCGCTTTTGGACAAGCCCCACCATGTCCCCGGCGCCGGAGGAGGTCGCAAGCTTGCCGACTATGGCTTGGACGTGCCCGCAAGCACTAAGGAGTCGCGGCAGGCGCAGAAGGACCGGGAGCACGAGGCTCTGCTGAAAAAGGTGGCCGACTTGGAAACAACCATGGAGCAACGCGTCAGTGCCGAGGTTCAGCAACGAGTCAGTGCCGAGGTTCAGCAACGCGTCAGTGCCGAGGTTGCTAGCAAGGTCGATGACGCGGTGGCCACCAGGGTCAATGAAATCATCCCTGATCTTGTGTTGTCGATGAAGAATTACTTCGCCGGCGGCCAAAAGGGACCGATGCCGGTTATCAGCCTAGGCGCCAGCAACTCGGACAACCGGCCTCCAACTAGACACGCTCAATGCACACCCAACTTGGTGACTCCACCCGCCGGCAATGTGGGCGCTAGAGAGCATTCGTCGGACCTGGGGGGCCACAGTACTAGCCCCTCAGTCACCTGCACGCCTGGCCTCGGTCCTTCAACGCGAGCCGAGCTCAACGCCCTCACGGTAATTAATTTAGTCTCTCAAGCTCTACAAATTAGTTACTTTGTCGTCGCCCCTCTCTGACCTACACATGTTTTCACAGGAGAACGCGACTCCTTGCACCTTGCTACTGAATGTGGACAACAAGTTGAAGGTTGTAGCGAGCGGCAGTGTCATCCTGCCAACACAGCGGATTTTCCACTGCGTCAGGATGGATGATAGCGTGAGCCGGGTTCGCGTGAACCGGTCGTTACCGGGATGCCAAGACCTCCATCCTCCTTATCAACCCCCGGAAACGGAAACCCCGCTCACTCTCGGGGACCTCAAGAATCACATCCTTCTATGGCCGAAAGCCCTAATTCGGCTGAACACCGCCGCCTCAGGTTCGGAGGCAAGCTATGGCATGGTCACTCCTCAGGATGCGACGGCTGCCCCGAGTCCTCCACCGGCTGGTGGTCCTTTTGGGCCCGATAGCCAGCCCGACAGTCAGCCCGAGAGTCAGCACGGCAACGCGTTGGACATCGATCAAGCTCCAATCGATACGTTCATCGCTGAGATGGAGGGCGACGGGGTTTCTCCTTACAAGCCACCCGCCGATCGTACGCTAAAGAAGAAGTTGTTCCTTTCACAAGAAACTCCCGAGCAGGAAGACCCTACCGCCTTCACCGCTCCACCCCGAGTTGGGCTTACCCCGAGGACACTCCTTGGTGCGACCACGGAGGGTATGAAACAAAACGCCACTCCCAGTTGCAGTAAGAAGAAGGCCAGGAAGCGGAAGAAGTCCGGAGATGTTGCCGCAAGCAAGAAAGTGGTTAATGACAAGTTGCCGACCCCGTGGAGGAAGATGCATCACCTAGGCTAGCCTATGCTACCGGCACACATTGTCCAGCAGGTGACGCCCGATATGAGGAGCTTGCATGATGCTGTTCTAATGAAGGAGGACCTACTTCTTCGAGATAGAAATCCCTCGTACCCGGTTTTGACGGCCAAGGTGCCCAGTGGCTTTGGCTTTGTCACCACATACCCTGCGGACTTGATGTTCATTCGATATGAAGACATCTTCAGGCTATTGAACATGCAACAGCTCGACCGAAACTTGGTCCGCCTCCTATCGCTCAGCATGGCGCACGATATCGCCATGGAGAACACAGCGGACATCGCTATCATGGACCCCTTCTACATGACTCCAACTGTCGTCCAGAACGAACAAGCGTTTCTAGCGAAGTACATCAAGGATTTCTTGGTGTTAAACAAGGATAAGAAATGCTTTGCCATACCATATTTCCGCGAGTAAGTATTTGGTTACTAGAGTACCCTCTATTACATTCTTTCATGAATTTCCTTCATAGTTGATCGAGTATGATGGTTTATTTCCATTTTGCGCAGATTCAAGTACTGCACCCTCCTCCTCTTTCACCCGTATCATTCACATGTCAGTTACCTCGACTCCGGGCTTGATCCGGACAAGGACTTCACCGACCTTAAGTCAACACTTGATAAAGCCCTCAGCGGCTTCATAGCCGAGGTTGGCATCGACAAAATCAGGCATGAGAAGAAAGTGAAAGGTTGCTATGTGTGCAACCACATAACCAAGTTCCCCTTCCTCAAGCAATCGGCGCATGACAATGGGATGGAGGCCTGGTTTGCCATCCTACAGATGAGGTCGATTGTAAGGTCTCAGAACGATCTCTTGTTGCCATCCAGTCTTTAGCGGATGTTCGTGAACATGGCGGACACCACCGATGAAAACGTGAGAGCCGAGTTCCGTGCCATCCAGCGGACCATTTGCACAATACTCTGGAGGGATGTCTGCGGTAATGGTGGCTTGTTCCACTATGGTCCCGCACTTTCTAAGGCCGAGATAGAAGGCCGATTAGAAGATGGATATGACGACAGAACATTCAACACGCTTGAGGGCATCCGTCCCTTCCCGCCGAAGCCGACTTGACTCAAACACTTTTGTCCTTTGCAAATGTTAGTCATAAAATTACTTAAGTAATTTTCATGCTTTTTCTTTGCACTACTCTATGTTATATCTCTCTCTACTAATGTACTAACAACTTTCATTTCTTTTTTATGTGTTTGCATAGATGACGTACTATGTCGTCTACCACGGCAGGGTTCCTGGAGTCTACGAGGACTGGGAAGACTGTAGGAGGCAGGTCCACCGTTTCAGCGGCAACAGCTACAAGGGGTACACCACTTTGGAGGAGGCGGAAACTCGATACGCCAACTTTCGAGCGGGACAGAGGAGGGAGATGTGGAGGACCCCTTTCATCGTGATGATGCTTGTCGCCACCGTCTCTCTAGTTTATTATGTCATTGTTGTTTAGCTAGGCCATCGACATTGGACTTATATGTATTTGTGTAACATGTGCTACTTCGAGTCATGATGTTTGAACCATATGGTCAACTATCTACTATCTAAACTTGTCTTATTAATGCATGCATGTTGTGAACATTTGGGACTTTCTATATAACTGTGTATCTGTGTATCTGGCTGTATTTCTAGTAATATCTGTGTTATACTTTGATGTGTGTATTCTTGTGTATGTACTGTGTATTCTGGTCTGTATTCTGGTGTATATACATTACATTTCGAGTTTTATTTTTTTAATCCTGTGATCAATACCACCGGCGCTCCTAAACTATACCCCTGGCGAAACTGGAATCGCCAGCGGTGCAGCCTATTACCGCCGGCGAGTTGGTAAGACGCCGGTGCTAAGCCAGTACCGCCGGCGATTTGAGAAAAGCGCCGGGGATAACGACACTTACCACCGGCGATTTGAAAAGCATTGGCGGTAACGAGTTACCACGGCGAGAGGTCGCCCACCGAAAACGCCGGCGGTAAGGGTTTCTGGTGCGCCGGCGGTAGTACATTTCCTAGTAGTGGGGGTCTCTCAAGCTTCTTCACCGAAGGATTTGGTCCTTCTCAAGCTCGTTTGGGAGATCTTGGGGATTTGGCCCTCAAGCCCTCTTCACGTGTTCTTCTTGCTCACTTGGGCAAACAAGGACAATGTCATCGGGTAAATCTCCCTTCTATTCCCTCTCCTTCTTGCTTTCCCTCTCCCATTGCCACATGTTGAGGAAAGTTGAGAAAAACTTAGGGTTAGGGTTAGGGTTTGTAAAGTCCTCATGCCTTTAGAGTGTCTCACACCACAATGCACTTCTCCACTATATTGCTATAGTCTATATTCAAGTTTATGAGCTTTTGCATGGTTTTGTGGTAGAAAATCTGGGCACAACATCACAACTCGACAGACCCGGTCACCCGCCCGGTCGACCGGCCGCTCAACCGGCCGGTCCAGGCGCAATCCAACCGTGTCCGGCCTCTCGCTCTTCCCAGTTTTCGCACAATTTCATGACTACACTTGGATATATGCTATGCTCTTTTGGTTTCTCTCTTACTGTACACATGTACACTTGCTCCTTGCTATTTTCTCATTCACAGATAGTTGGAATGGTGAGCCACCACGTGGCGGTGTTGCCAAGCGAGGAAGGACGGCTGATCCTCCCCGCCGTTCTAGTAGTCGTGCACCCCCTCAAGCTCATCAAGGTACTGACATTGGCAGCTCAGCTCGGGGTAGAACCAAGTCTGTTGCTACCAAGCACAAGGATAAGCATGTTGCCCAAGAGGATGATGAGATAGTGCCAACCATCAATGTTGGGGCTGCAAACCGTCTTGAGTGGCAGGAATGGAGGACAGTGAATCCGTATCGCTTTGAGAAGCCAACTTACACTCGTGCGGACAAGGCCTTCTGGACCAACACACAAGCAGCCCTCTGGGAGGGTTTCTATGATTCTCATGAGTATATGAAGCATGGTAATATTGTATCACCCAAGGCCATCAATCCTGACGAGCTTGTCTTGCATGAAGCCACAATGTACCGTTTTGTGGTTCAAACCTTGAAGAATCTGGGATTGTATGACCTTGTGTGCCTCAAGCCTGATGATACCCAAGATGATCCTACCTTTTGTCCCCTCCTTGTCCGTCAGTTTCACTGCACCGTCTTCTTCCATGATGATGAGGACCGCACCCTCACCTGGATGACCGGCAAGACGAAGTACTCATGCTCCTACTCTCAGTTCCGTGCAGCCATGGGTTGTGGTGATGATAATCCAGGGTACAAGATTCATTCACGGTCTAGGCTTACTAGGGGTGACATCTCTTTCTGCTATCCTGCGAACCCTTCGCCTGGACCTCCCACTATCTCTAGGATGTACTACTCCTATCTGGTACTTGCCAAGCTGTTCCGTGAGAACCTCATCAGCAAGTCTGGCGACCACAGTGAAGTCCGGAACTATCACCTCAACTTGATGTACTATTGTCATCCTGACAGGGTAAGGAAGATTGATGGCTGTGATCTTATGTGAACTGAAGAGAGCAATTATGGACCGCATGACTCCCAACTACGCCCAGTATGTTCAGCGGCTCATCAACTACATTGTTTCCGCTCCTCGGAACGTTATTGGTGAAAAAGTCATCATGGACCCATTCAGGTTCCCCATTCAGGAGGCCACTCGTCCAGACGTTCCCTCCATGATGCCCACCACTGAGCGCCGTTCCAAGGCACACCATGATCATGATGCTAGCTCCAGTCACTCTCGGCGCTCCCAGCATGGGGCCGCTCGATTCTTCACATGCATGTTCCAAATGTGCAAGAACAGCAATGATGTTGCACATCAGACCCTTTCTATGACCCAGGAGACACGGAGGCGCCAGAATGAATTCATGGCCTCAAGGAACCACCATGTTCCTCCTCCTAGACCTGAGATGGAGACTGTGGTAGCACCTCAGTGGGAGATGCCTCTTCTTACCGATGAGATGCTCCAGAACTTCGACTTCTCCGTGTACGCTCATGGTGCTCTTCCTACTAGGACTGCTCGTGCTCCCACTCCTACTGCTGATGATGCTGAAGATAATGCGGGTGATGATAATGCGGGTGATGATGATGCACGCGAGAGCTCCTCCTCGCTTGGGTTTGGTCACTACTGATGGGTGCGATAGCATCTCTCCTCTTTTCTTCGCCTTTTTGGTGTTCCGATGCCAGAAGAGAGTAGAGTCTAGACCACGGGGTTCTTTGATTGCCACAAGCCATGGAATTTGCTTTATTTGGATTTTATATGGCTTGTGCTTGTTTACTTTGAGTTTTTCAAGAACCATTTGCTATTTCCAATAATTCATGTATGGATGTGTATGGACGACTATTATGTGTGCTACTCTATGTTAGGATGATTATGTGTGCTATGCTTATATATCTTGATATGCACATCTCCATACCATGCTTGTTTCCTAAAGATATTGGGGGAGCTTCTCATGTTTCACAAATGGTGCACTTTGCATTCAAACGCAAATTCTCCAAGTGCACACATTATGGGGAGCTTTCGTAATATCTTATATGGAATCAAGGTTTAGAGCTTATCATAATATCTATTTGTGACTCTAGCTCGGTTTGTCATCGTATACCAAAAGGGGGAGATTGTAAGGGTATTTCACCCTTATCCATTATTTTGGTAACGATGACACCGTGCTAAAGTATTTGGCCTAATATGTTCATAAGGATAATCTCAGGTATTAGGCAATGAGGCGTAAATGGTGTATCAAAGGAACAAGAAGGCTAAAGGAGACCCCCATTTCAACAACAATCAAAAAGGGGTTACGGAGAAATCCGGTCACCAGCCCGGTCCAACGGGCCAGCAACCGGACAGTCCGGCGTGCCGGTCAGCCGCGGCGGCCGGGCTCCAAAGGAGGAGCCGCGATCCGGTTTGCGCGGTCAACCGGGCTCTGACCAGCGGAGGCACCCGTCCGGTCGACCGGGCGGCAACCGGGCGGCAACCGGGAGCAACCGGAGAAGCGCCAAGACACGCAAAGGAGCCCCGGTCTCTGATCCGGTCTGACCGGCCTCACGACCGGGCTGTCCGGTCTGTGGCCCGGTCAACCGGGTTTGTCGAGGAAAAATGCTGAGGTGGCAAGTGGCAACGGCCAGATTTTGAAGAACACTATAAATACCCCTTCTTCTACCTTGGAAGGGTTAGGCAACATACTACAAGCTGTTCTTGAGCTCTCTCTCTCTCTTACTCCATTGTTAGAAACACCAAAAGCCTCCGATCTCCCTCCTCCTCCACCCAAACTCAAATCCCTTCGGGGAATCACTAGAGGAGGACCCGATCTACTGTTCTACCAAGCCAAATCTCATTCCCCCTTGTATTCATCGAGAAGCTTGCTTCCTAGGGTTCCTTGGAAACCCTAGGTGGGCAAGAGGAGTCCGGAAGCATCCGGGCTGTGGATTTGCTCGGGCAAGATTGTGAAGGTTTGGAGGCTACCTCAAAGTCTACCACAAGTGAGTGAGCTATTCCTTCGTGGGATAGGCTCCGGAGAATAGGGTGAGCCTTCGTGGCGTGGGGAATCCTTCGTGGGACCTCCACCCCTCCAAACGTGACGTACCTTGTTGCAAAGCAAGGGAACACGGGAATACATCCTCGTCTCCGCGTGCTATCGGTTATCTCTAACCGAACTCCTTACTTGTGATTTAAAATGCCGAGAGAGCCTTCGTGCTCGAGATAGTTGTATCTTCATATAGGTTGCTTCACCTAGTTTGCATTAGGCTCATCTTTATATTCCGCAAAGCCTAATATTGCAAAGAAAGAATTAAAATTTGTAGAAACCTATTCACCCCCCCTCTAGGTTTACCATCTCTATACTTTCACGTTTTGATCAAGGGGGAGAATTAATAGATGATCAATTATTGACTAATCCTGCTAATTCTGGTTCTGGAGAAATTTCTGGTACACAGAACGGAGTACACGGAGCAGAAACTGCGGATTCAGAAAACGAGGCAGAATCTGCCTCGGGATCGCTGTCGTCAGGGGCAGCAGTGTCCAGATCCACAGCGGGATCGCTGCCGACAGGGGGAGCAGCGTCAGGGGCAGGAGCCCCACCTGACGGATCCAGCCAGGCGCACTCAGGCGCAGGCGCCGGATCTTCTGCGGCGACGATTCCCTCCGCACCAGCATCGCACGCAGAGGCCAGCCACACAGGATCCTCGTCTGAATCCGGGGGACATGCAGCAGGTCAGTCCGAGGAATCTGCTGCCAGGAACGTCAGTTCGGCGCCAGCGGGTGGATCTTCTGCGCCGACTCGGCCTGTAACTCGTTTGCAGAATAAAATTCAAAAACCTGTGAAGATGTTTGAAGGAATGATTCGGTATGCAAACTTCTGTGCAACTGGTGAACCCGAGAGTGTTGCTGAGGCGTTTGGGCACCCAGATTGGAAGAATGCAATGAATGAGGAGTACATGGCACTTATGAAGAATGATACATGGCACCTTGTACCGGCAAAGGAAGGCAAGAATATTATTGACTGTAAATGGGTGTACAAGATCAAGAGGAGGTCTGATGGCACCATTGATCGTTACAAAGCTCGTCTAGTAGCAAAAGGGTTCAAGCAGCGCTATGGAATTGACTATGAGGACACTTTCAGTCCTGTTGTGAAAATTGCTATTGTTAGACTTGTGTTGTCTATTGCAGTATCACGAGGATGGACACTTCGTCAGCTCGATGTACAGAATGCGTTTTTGCATGGCGTTCTGGAAGAAGAGGTTTATATGAGACAACCACCTGGGTTTGAGAAAGGACAAGGTCTGGTATGTAAACTGGATAAGGCACTGTATGGCTTGAAACAGGCGCCAAGGGCATGGTATTCCAGGTTGAGTACTAAGCTTCAGTATCTTGGTTTTACTCCTTCCAAGTCAGACACATCACTGTTCTTCCTGGCTACACCGAAGATTACTATGTTTCTTCTTGTATATGTTGATGACATAATAGTGGTCAGCTCTATTCCCTCTGCTGTTGAAAGGCTTCTTTGTCAACTTCGGGATGACTTTGCCTTGAAAGATTAGGGAGATTTGCATTATTTCTTAGGGATAGAAGTGAAGAAGACAAGTGATGGTATCACACTTTCGCAAGGAAGATACACTGCTGATTTACTCAAGAAAGTTAGTATGAGTAATTGCAAAGGAGTCACATCTCCTATGTCCTCATCAGAGAAGCTCACGGCGCATGATGGTGTTCCGCTTCAGGTTGAGGATATAACAAAGTATAGAAGTGTTGTTGGAGCCCTTCAATATCTCACTATGACACGACCAGATATCTCCTACTCGGTGAACAAGGTGTGTCAATATTTACATGCACCGACCAGTGTGCATTGGATGGCTGTCAAGCGGATCATCAGATATCTTAAGCATACCATGCATCTTGGGATGAATATTCGGAGGTCACAGTCTTTGCTTGTGAGTGCCTTTTCTGATGCTGATTGGGCAGGATGCCCAGATGATCGTCGCTCTACTGGAGGGTTCGCTGTCTTTTTTGGTCCAAATTTGGTATCATGGAGTGCTAGGAAGCAAGCAACAGTTTCACGTTCTAGCACCGAGGCTGAGTACAAGTCTTTGGCAAATGCTACGGCAGAAATCATTTGGGTACAATCCATTCTTGCCGAGATTGGTGTACCGCAGCCCAAGGTAGCATGTCTGTGGTGTGACAACCTTGGAGCGACATATTTGTCTGTGAATCCAGTGTTTCATGCGAGGACTAAACACATTGAGATAGATTTTCACTTTGTTCGAGAACGTGTTGCGAACAAGCTTTTGGATGTGCGGTTCATTCCATCTGGTGATCAGGTGGCAGACGGATTCACTAAGCCTCTTCCAGTGAAACAACTCGAGAACTTCAAACGACATCTGAATTTGGTACGTTGAGTTTGAGGGGGAGTGTTAAACGAGTTGTATCTAGAAGGTTGTTTATGTCTTGGCTTGTACGTCAAGATGTTGTAGAGATAAACATTGGTTGTTAAGTTGTTGTAATCTGTTGTAATCTGTTTTGCCCTTGAGGCTATATAAAGGAATCATACGGCGACCCTAGAGGTACGACCGATCCAATCTTTCTCTATATTCTGATACCCCTACCAGTAATTTGACAGATCGAGCTTCATCGTCTAGATCAAATCTCAATCAACCGTGAATCTTTTTTTGGAAAATAAAATGTAAAACCATGTCCTCTCGCTCGTCATGATACCGGTGATGGACAACCTTGAAGTCGTCAACATTTCCGATGGCGATGGGAGCGAAGGGGAGCATAGTAGCGGCTGCCTCAATGCCAGGAAGGCCGACACCAACGGGAACTGATGCATGAATGTCTGATCAAGGATTCACGGAAGGGTTTTACGGAAGCAACAAAGCAACTACGGCTGGATTGGTGGAGGAGGAAACATGAAAGGTGTTTTGATCAGCTATTTGACCCTCACGCGCCTCCACTTTACTTTACATGTTCATTATCATCTTATTTAATGTGTATGCACGATTTAACTGATGGTATAGTAGACTGAAAAATTGGTGTACTTGAGTCTTGAGGGTTTCTTTGTCAGCGTGTGGGTTCTTTCTTATCAGTTGATCACCGTGGTGCTTGTTGGCCGAGTTTGTACAACAGAAGCCATAGGCGTGTTCGATCATCGTAGTAAGAATGTAAGATGTCAAGCGGCGCGGGGTGCGGGACTGCGTTTGCACCAGTCCTGCACTAATTTTCATCTGGTTTCATGACAACTTTTGTCGTGATTGCTTATGCGGGATGCTGCTTGACATCTTAGTACTTAGTAATTAACCTAGTTGCCTTTTTTCTCAGGTGTTCGGTTATACAAGAAAAAATGTTTGCGTAGTTCAAAACAACTCTTCACCAATACAAATAATATGATAGGGTATGTTGTCGCATACAAAATAATTGTTCATAAGGTTCGAAGGAAGTTTGGCCTTATCACATAAGAAAGTACATATGACTTTGCTAAACAAAAACCCAAATATTAAACATAACTAGCGCTTTGAGTAGGGTACGGGAGCACCTACATATCACGCGCTAGCTGGAGCGAGCACGCATCACTCGCAGGCGATGCCTTATTTTATTAATTCGAATAATTTTTCAGATTTGAAGACTTTCAGTTTTTAAAAAACCTACAGAAAGTTCAAATTTGAAAGTGTACTCAATTTCAGAAAATATTAAAATTTAAATCCTCTCAAAATTGAAACCTGCTATTTTGAAATCTGCTCAAATTTCTTAAAAAAAAAACAGGAAAAACGAAAAACGAAAAAAAAAAACTATGAAAACCCGACTGGAACCTTCTGGAAGATTTCCAGAACAGGAAAAAACCAAAGCCCCTGCATCTTGATGGGCCGCGGCCCGAATCGCACCGTTAGCGAGCGATAAATAGGGACGTCCCTTCGGACTCTGTTTCTTCATGTTTTGCTCGGCCCACGTATGGGAAGTCACCAAAAAAAAATGTCTTCGGGTATATAGATTAATCCAGGCAGAAAATATTCTTTGTGGCAAATCGAAATTACAGAGTGAAATCCCCCACCCCTCGTCTCCGCCGCCGATGACGCGCGAGCTCGCCGCCGCCTTCGCCCGCGGCGCTTCTCGCTCGACGGCGGCGGAGGCGCGGAAGGCCGCCCCACGACCCCCCACCCACCTCGTGCTCGCTTCACCTCCCGCCCACCGCCGACGCTTCCTCACCATCCGCTCGACCTCGCCTCCGGATGCGGCCCACCGCCGCCGCAACGCGTCGCCCCCCCCATGGACTGGTGTATTCCTGTAGCCGCCGTCACGACTTGCTCCCCACCAACAACCCCCGCTCGAGCCGCTTCCTCGCCGGCGCGCCATGGAGGCACGCGGGAGGCGCCTACTCCGACCGCTCCCTTCGAACCGGCGCCACATTTCCCGGGTGCTTCTACCTGTACCTCTCCGCCGGTATGGTTTGATGTGCACCGTGCTCTCGATTTTGGATCTCTTGAACCTCATATTATGTGTTATTGGAAGCTATAAGATTCCCTAATTATGCAAGATGAAATGTTTCAGCACTACCTGAGACTCAGGTGTTTGATTTCGCAGCTACATATGTTCCGTTGTTCACTTTTCCACGCTTTGCCCTAATAGCTTCTAGTAAACCCAAATTATGGCACTTATTTGGAGACATATGGACGATTTAATATAGCACCTGACAATAATTACTAGATGTTAGGGAACAATCATAGCAGTAGTTACATCACCTGGGTGCAGATGTGCAGTGTAGAAGATAAATAATATATGCTTTGTATCAGCATAAGAAATGATAGTTTTCAACCTGTTGAATCTGCAGTTGCATAAAAGCAATCATATAAGAAAAGCTGATGCATCGTCTTAACATCATATAACTATTCTTTTACTCATTTTTTCGTAGAATAGTCAGATAAAAGGGAAAGGAACACAGAATGCTAGCTGAATATTTTATCCAACATATTATAAATCTAAACACTTTTGATTCCACAGTCCAAGTTCAGTATTTCGCTAGGTGAAGGATAGGATATTACAAACGGATTTCTTTTATCTCTAATGCTTACTAGCAATATTCTTCTCAAAGGAATTAGGAACTGAAAATAAGCAAAAGATGGTATGCCCTTAAGAATAGCTTGCCAAGTATGAGAGCTGTTCTGTTTTTCCATAGCAGCCATATAAGATTGTGTTTACCACAAAGAGAAGGAGCACGTAAGGGCTCAGTTTTGGTTAGTGATCTCCAGCCTTGAACATTTTTTGCTGAAGAATATTCAGTTTTTCTCTGTTTACAAGCTGTACAGATGTTTCTCTGATTTTAACATGCACTGTAGATGTTTTTGTATTCTTATGCTGTTATCTATTTGTTACCAGCAGGCGTTCCTAACTTGGGCAAACTCGCGAAGATTAGCCTGTGTTGTCTAATTCTACAGAAGAACGGGCGCTTGGTTCCACCACCCAAAGGTGTGGTTCTAATACTTTGCATGTGCTCAAAAAGCCAATATTGCCACCTGCCGTGGAGGAGGATGATTAGGATTGTGCTCATATTCATAGGCATTTTTTACTTGTGAAAGGGTTATTATTTATATACATACTGTGTGCTTACGACACATCATCCACTGTAGTTTTTTGTTTCGTCATCAACAGCCTTGTTATTTATATAAGCATTAGAGCTTTGCCATCCATTCTAATAACATTGCAACCATGAATGTTTTTCACAATTCTAAAATCCCAAAATCTAATTCCTGCCCGAGCACGGTCTTGTCTTACACGGTGCCCCACTTTCTCCCGCGTCCGATTGCAATCCCACGGTGAGATGGCCTTGTCTATGGGGACCATGCGCATTGCCGACAAATTAAAGCACCCACAGGCCGGGCACATCGCTATCTTCTCCACCACTCCGTTCTTATCCCCACCCCCATGAACTCGTGCTCCAGCGACGAAAACGAGATGGACCAGCTAAGCCCCCATCGAGAGGATCCCGATGTCGGCGGAGGAGGAAGGGGAGGCGCTGGTTGCGCGGATCGCGGGGCGCCGGCGTTCCCGACGCGAAGGGCAGCGGCCATGGTGGTGGTGCGGCTGAGGCGGGAGGAGAAATCGCGCAGCCCCAGTGCTCCCGATGCGAAGGGCGGCGGCCATGGAGGTTGTGGTGGTGCGGGTGAGGGTGAATCGCAAGGGCATCGCGCTCCCAAGGCGAGGGGCGGCAGTCATGGTGGTCGTGGTGGGAGGAGTCGCACACTGCCGGTGCTCCGAGCCAGCTGCCATGTCGGTGGCGGGGTAGCGAATGCGGTGGTGTGTAGGGGGCGCAGATCCCTAACCACTCTTTGTTGCCTTCGTCCTCGCATTTGGCTCTGTCGCCATGGCTGATCTCCCTTTGTGCTCGGCTCCAGCAATAACGACGACGGGGAAGGTCCAGAGAACTACAAGCGGGAGCATGTCATGTTGGGAAATCAGGCTCCACGTCCAGCGACAGTATAAGCACAACGCTCTGATCTGAAGGTTGGCATTTTTGGGTTAGTTACGTTTTTGTTATTTTGTACATCCCAGAAGTCCTGAACTACCAATTCCAATACCTTAATCTACTTTTAAGCTGTACCTTTTGAAGCACGCGATGTAATTTGTGTCCGGTCTACTTATTTGCTCAATTTTCTTGGGATGCAGTACTATATTTGTTACATCTAATATGCATTTGGACGGGGTTGAATTTTTTTACATCTAATATGCGTTTGGACGACTCTAATTTTTTTTACATCGAAGTGCCATATTATTACATCTAATATGCAGTTGGGCATCTATAATTTTTGTTTGCTACATCCAATTGCTGTTTTGTTACATCCGAGTATTATTAGACTATAATTTTTTCTCAAAATACCATCTACTTTAAGCTTTTCACTACTATTCATTTGTTACTTCTATATATTTGTTTGCTACTATGCATTTTTATTACATCCAAAATGCTAAATTCAGCTAATATTCTGTAACTTTTGCTTAAGACCTACTCACGCGATGGAGTTTCTTGCCGCGTATTTCTATTTCCTTCTGGTTCGGAACTGCATGTTTCATTTGTTATGCTCAGATATTTTTCTTTATTTAGGACCTGTTTTTTGTTGTTGTTGTGGCCTTCTTCCCCCGCTAACTTCGTCTTTTCGCGCAAAACAAAAAAAAAAACGAATGGGAAAAGGATCTTTGGCACCACATTCTATTTCCGGTTAAACGTCACTATCAGCTCCTAGGCCCACTTCTATTTCTGGAAATATTTTGTATCCGACAAGGGGGGCACCGCAGAAGACAATCTGGTAACCGCGCACCCTCTAGCCACGTCCTTCTAAAATACAACCAAAGTGTCATGTTTTCTCCTCAAAGAAGGAAACCATGCAGTTTTCAAGATACAAAAACTCAATGAATAATCAAATGAGAATCATTTACTGAATTTTGACAAATGTGTATTTTCAGGCTTTAGCTTGGGTTGTTGGGCAGGAGTAAGTTTAGCTAGGAATTGCTATTTTGAAGAGAAACTTAAGATACGTAGCAAACACTCAAAAATCGAGATATATAGTGTATCGTCAATTTTAAGTCAGTTTTCAGATGGGTCCCATTATTAGATCTAACTTGCATTAGTAAATTAATGAGACGTGCGCATGTGCAGGCTTACTAGATTTCTTCTTTTATTTAGTTGGTTATAACTAACTCGACCTTACTTGTAGCTGATAAGAGAATGCCCGCGTGCAAGTTCATTCTTCTGTCATTGGGGCTACTTGCTGGATATATGGCGTCGAAGGATCATAGCAAGCTTGCTTTTATGCTCAAGGTCTGTGACGGTAGCATGAAGATCTACAAGGTCTTTGCTGAGATCGTCGACATCTTATCTGCATTCTTCAAGTAGTTGGTTTATCTGATGTGAGAGGACCTTATTTGGACAAACTATGCGAGACGAGCAGTTTTGTTAGCTTCTCTAGGTCATCTCTATTGACATCACAGTCGGCTGATTTGTATCATATGGATCGAAGATCGACATTCCGGCCACGTCGGCAACTCATTGCTGCTTTGTATTAGGACCTTATTTGGACAACATATGTGAGACGGGCAGTTTTGTTAGGTTCTCTAGGTCATTTCAATTGACATCAGTCGGATGATTTGTATCATATGGATCGAAGATTGACATTCCGGCCACATCTGCTACTAGTTGCTGCTTTGTTATTAGGACGTGGAGTGCAAGTAATAAGGAAACCTTCTTGATTACTACATGTGGAGTACAGTACTGTCCTTATTAATTCCAGGGGAATACATGAGTGACCGTATTGCACGGTTAAAACTGCCCACTATCATTTGTAAAATCACACACGATGGAAGACTAGTTTAGTAGTCTGCATAGTTGCTGCAGTAGTTGCTGATACCAGTAAAGGAAAATCAATCTGGCATCGTTCTTCAAACCGCCCATGTCATAGATGAATGTTGTGAGGTAGATAAACCAAACTGGGTACCTGCATCACACAACCATGTTAACTATACTAGCAATCATAGACATGCATATATAGAACAATGTTGAAAACGTTTCAAGCTTTTGTAGCATACATACGTGATGTATTCTAGCGGGAGTGCTTTGTGGAAATCCTTGACAGCCCAAATGAGGATAAGACCTGTAGAGAGGACATTAAAATCAGCAATCCCGGTACCGTTGACTGGCATGGCCGAGCTAGATAAATCGGTGATATATACTTACCGAATTTGATCCGGGCGATGATGTCGTTGGAGTAGCCCTGCTTCCGGACCTGCGACGACACGACGCTGAGCTTGTAAAAGGCGTAGCCGAGCACAGCGTCCAGGAACGTCGAAGGGTCCATCTTCCACAGCTGGTAGCACGCGACGCTTGCTATAAGCGCACCTGCTCGACGGATTGTATGTGTAAAGATAATCAAGGAGAAACTTGTACTATACTACGTAATAATGCGTGTGTGGAATATATACCGTAGGGCATGCCGATGTGGTAGTCCTCGGTGTCGAAGACTGTACAGAGGGAGCGGAGCTGGTGGAAGTTGTCCAGGAGGGGACGGAACGCGCCGGCGATCATGTCCTTGAGCGCCGTAGCCGCTGGACCGTGCACGTTCACGTTTGCCGGCCCGTGCACTTTCCTCATGTCAGACGCCTCCGGGACGTGCACCTCCGTCAGGCCAGGCGGCGGCGCCTGAACCTCCATCTTGTCAGGCGCAGTGGGGATGTGCACCTCCGTCATACCAGGCGCCGCCGGGACATGCACCTCCATCATGCGAGACGCCGCCGGCTGAACCTCCATATTGTCAGACGCTGCGAGGACGTGCACCTCCATCATGTCAGGCGCCGCCTGGACGTGCACTCTGCTTAGGGGGGCGACGAAGTCGGCATGGTTGTGAATGCAGCGCTGCGAACGGAAAAGCACACCTTGCGGCTGTTAATTAGCTAGCTGCTGGAGCCAGCAGAAGAAATTAAGCCGCGGTGGGTATATGGCTATATGCTCACCAGTGGTACTGCCGGCGGCGGCGTGCGGACGGCGGCAGCGATGCGCAGGAACGCGCGGTGCGGCGTGGTGACGCGCGAGGCGGCGCCCGCGACTGCGAGGGGAGAAAGCCCGGAAGACGTGAAGGTCAGCGCCGCCATCGCCATTGGTTACGATACCGGGTGGAGGTTAGGTACTCACGCTCGTGGAATCGTAACGAGACGAGATATAGGAAGTGTTTTATATACGCGTGGCCGCGATCCGAAGCCCAAAACCCCTTTACAACGTGGTGCAACCCAACTCCAAAGGCGCGTTTGGTTGCATGGTCTCACCTGAAATTGCAATGTGGTCTTTTTCCTCGATTCTTGCAACCGATCAAAGAACCGGAGGCACAAATGGAGCCGGGACGAAATCACTTGGCTCAATGTGCTCGCCGCAACGTCACCACTGAACGGAGGAAGACGAAGCAAATGTCCTTACAAGATACCCTGTCTCCGCAACAGCACCATTGGTTGAAGGTTGAAGATAAGTCGGCAGGGTCACTGAAACTCAAACAGGCTGCCCTTCAGCCTGAAAATACCATGGCTAGGCGGAAGGACGTATGTCGGAAGCCGCAGTGTGTTGTATTGTGATCCAAATTCATATACTAAAGGGAGGCTAACTTCTGACGAGCGGAGCGAGGCCCGTTCGCCGGAGGCTTGGGCCGAAGCGTGGAGTAAATTAGTCGTGCCCTGCGGGGACGCCTCGAAGGGGGTGCGGGGGCGGCAGCCCCCGCGGTACGGTCGTTGGCACCGCCTATATACATCTTGTAAGCTGCCGGCTAGGGATCAGATTGAAGATAACCCGGCGGGTCAGAAAGTCGTGTTGGCCGCCCTTCACGTTAAATCTTGTATCCCCGAAAGCGCGTGTCGTTCTTCGTTATTTGCTTGTCGCTTTTATAACACAGTGGCCACCTGCGTGCGATCCATCGCTCAAGACCACGGTAGACAGCTCACGTTAAACAGACGTTTCAATGTATTCTCGAACTCAAGAGTCAAGATAGCATATTATAGCAACGATCCAAAAGAGAAGGTGGTATTTTGGCTCATATGAATCTATTATGAAAAATAGGACGAGAAAATAAATTTCAAAATCTTAAAAGATTATGAAATAAAATTTCATGTGTACATAGACATTCTACATTCGCACACAAGTTTTCGGAAGAAAAAAAAGGAACATTTTACATGGCATGCATAAAAAGGAGAAAATTGTTTGTAAATAGTCATGTTGGAACCTCAAATTTTATCCTTTTTACACGGAACATAATTTGTTTTAAACTTATCTGCGACCATAGAATATCTAAATATACATACAAAATTTTATTTTAGAATTTTTTGACATTCTAAAATATATTTTCACGCAATGGGTTCATATGCACGGTGAGTCAAAATGGATATCCGCACAAAAGATGGCTTCGCGAACACAAGAAACAACAAAATATAAGCACATCACACAACCTCTGACAACAGAACAAGACCATTAAGAACTGCTGCGCCGATAAGTTACATGATTGGACCTATCACAGGTAGTTCCTCATCACTGATTTCCGCCCTCAAACAGCAAGCAAGAGTGTCACCAATCCAGAAGACAAGTCTATGGAAAGCTGCAGCATCAAAAGACTCGCACAGAATCGTAAATAATGATTTATTCCAACCACGTCTCAAGCGAAACATGTGATAGTCCGAGAAACAAGCACCAAACAAAGCAGATGCTGGATCGAACAGAGAAACACACCCTTCACGAACTTGTCCAAGATCAACCGCCAGGACAATGTGAATAGGTGCTGGAGACATTACCAATTTCACAATTACCAATTTGCCTCCTTTGGTAAGCAACTTAGCTCTCCAGCCCAAGAGCTTGCTTGGTGGCTGGTCCAAGATAGGCCGGAAGTCACCATGTCACAGGTTTATGTAACATCTCCCCTACATTTGATATTTTTTGAATAACTTCCAGAACTTCCACATGTGGCTTACATGAATTTTTCATGGAAACCTCAGAATAGAGACCCCCAGGGCTTATCTCTGGCCAAAGTAGTCATCATATGGAGAAACGTAGCCACGCCACCACACAATCCTGAATATCTCTTCAATTCCACCTCTCCTTTTCAGTAGATTAACAAAAGAAATCAGAATACGCCTCCCATACTTCTTCAATCCCACCACGTCAAACATGAATGCACCAAGGTACAGAAGGAAAAGTGGCATCCTACCATGAAATATCATTTTAGTTAAACACTAGATAAATCAAAATAATGACAAGATGGGTAAGAACAGTCAAAGCATGTGTAACAAAGGCTATATAGTATCATTCAGTCAAGCAACACACACCTTCAATATTGCTATACTAGTCCATTCATTGTGAACTATCTCATTACCCAGTTTTGAAAAAAGGTACCTAAAATTATTCTCTTTTAGCTAGAAGTGACCATGTAATAGAGTAACACTACCCGCAAAAAAAAGTAATAGAGTAACACATCCCCGTGGAAGCTGGAGAAATTTGGTAAAGAAAAAGTAATTGCGGAGTCCAGGAGTAGCCATTGTCTTCTTCCTAAGGAGAAAATCCTGCCCTGTACATGTAATATCTATAATATCTATAATTCTAGTTTCCCAACAATATTTTTCCAGAACAGTAGTCTTGCTCCAAATAACATACTTGTCAGTATAATACTTTCAACATAACCGTGCATCTCCAAATATCCTACTTGTCAGCATAATACTTTCAATATTATAGTTAAATCCTGTGTCCATTATTAATTACAGATGGAGCAGGGATGGTTACATATTGTCTACTCTAGTGTAAGTCTGCAACACTAACTATTGATGAACTGTTATCTGGTTATAGTAGATGCAGCTACCACACTAACTAGTTCTGTGACGACAGTTCACAATTAGTGAAGGATATCAGACACTGTAAAGCTGGTACTCTTAATTAGCAAAAAAAAAAAAGTTTTACAATGCACACTGACCTAATAGCATCGAGAAGTACGTATTTTTTATGGAAATCCTTGAGGACCATGAAAAGTATGAACCCTGCATTGAAAATTTCATTCAATAAGAAAAAAGAATAATGACTTAATGAGAAAAGATAGATTAAATAATTACAAACAACAAAGCAAAATGGCATGTGATCTGCAAAAGTGGACATGCATCACAATTTCAGCATGCTCGTGAATTTGATATATTCCATAATAGTAACTATTATTTGAAGAGTCAAAATAAACTGAACTTAATATAGAATTTGCACCATAATTTTGTAATGCAGAGACCTAATTTCAAATGAGATAAATAAGTGGCAACTTTTTTTCACTTTGACTTTTGCTCCATACAAGAATACTGGGAATCATGATTCATTCATACTATGGAGGATAAGCATATTGAGTCAAGTTCAGTAACCATGGGATCTTGGTAGAATCCAACTTCTTTCCAGATGTAACTAGATTAGTACTCCTCTGTTCCATATTGTAAGACGTTTTGGCAAACCAATTTTGTTTGCCAAAACGCCTAATGATATAAAACAGAGGGAGTATTTCCAAAGTTCTAGGAGGCTTATCATGTAAAAAATAACATTTGTTTTCTGGAATTCAGTTGCAGCACATAAGTGCATTACCTAAAAGATGTTAAATTGAATTTATGTATATGTGTATAGGTACAAGAATGACATAACACAGCAAGTAATTCCCCACCCAGCCGTACCAAAATAGTGAGTCACTCATCAGTGTTAGTTCAGTTTAAAAAGTCAATACCAAATTGCAGTCGGGTAATCAAACTGTTGGATTTGCGCTGCCGATGCAGCTCCGAGGCAATGACGCTGAGCTTGTAAATGATGTAACCAAGTGCAGCATCAACAAAGATAGGAGGGGCCGCCTTCCACAGCTGGTGGCAGCCAATGCATCCAGCAATCGCACCTGCAGAGAAAGACACGCTGGTTCAGCAGTCGACCTTAACCTTATGAAACGACATATCAGAATCGTTTGAGGGGACAACGGAAGCACACCATAGAGCATCCCAATCTGGTAGTCCGTGAGGTCGTACACCGTGTTGATGGAGCGCATGTCAGACAGGTTGAGGCGCAGGGGCCGGAACATGTCGGCGGCCGCCGCCTTCAACGCCTCCCATCCCTCAGGCACTCCCCTGTTCTGGAAGCAACGCCTCTTCACGCGAGGAGAAGGGCCAGCGTAACAGCGCTGAGAAGTGGAAGGCCGCAGTTTAGGAACCATCCGAAATGATAATGGGATTAACAAAAACGAATCCTTGGGAAACACTTACAACTGTCCGTGGAGACGGTGAGGACGGTGACGAAGAAGCCCTGATGGGAAGCTCCCCAATCCCGGCGCGCACGGAAAGGACGGTGCTGCGGCCATCTCCGTTCTGAGGTGACGTTATTCTCTGGGCCACCAGGTAGGCGGCGGCGCCTCCACCGCACCTTAGAGTAACCATGCCGGCTGCAGGCTCCTCCTTCTTGGAACGAGGAGAGTACGGATACACTGGCGGCGGAGTGACGTCGAGAACCAGCTTCCCTTGGGAGATTTGTGGGGAATATGCAGGGACGAAGGATAGGATTTTGGGGGTGGTACTTGTATGGGAGGAGCGCCGGGGAGGGGTCAAAGGTGCTGAGAGAAACGGCGGCGGCGGCGGCGGCGACCCGTTTTTGGCTGGGGCTGGGCAGAGGCGGCGGGGAATATAGGTTGGGGTCTTGGGGACACCGGCTCAGCAGGGACTGAGATCCAGTGACATGCTGTGGGCATGTCACCGGTGAACAGTACCATGACATGCACCCTTTTTTTAACCGTTGGATCTAGATTTAATGGCCAGATGTTCACCGCTACAGGACACCCGCTACAGTGTTTTCAAACTGTTCACCCGATACAGCATCGTCTACAGTACACGTGCTACAGTCATCCACAGTGCGTATGCTACAGTGTTTAATCCTGTATGTCTATTTTAGATCTAATGGATGAGGGTGCATGTCACGGTACTGTTCACCGGTGACATGCCCACAGCATGTCACTGGATCTCAGCAGCAGGTTGCTCGAGGGGCTGCCCTAATTATGTCAGAATATGACGGCTTACTAATGTGGAAGATACAAGCTTGACAAAATACCAGTTTGTACGCAGATCTAAGGTGATAGAGATATACTATCAAAAAAAAAAAAGGTGATAGAGATATATTTGGTATAGGTATATTTGGTAGTATATGATTTGTAATCATCTCCTGCTTTATCTAGGATAACCTTCTTTGCTCCCAAGACTTGTACCCCTATATATACTCGCCCGAGAGGCTCAATACAACATCTATCATATTCCGCATATCTCTCTCCATCTCTATCATTCAACATGGTATCAGAGCGGCACGTTCCTTGACCTAGCCACCGCAAGTTTCCGCGCCGCGCCGCCCCCGGGGAGGTCGATCTCCGTGATCTACTGCTGGGGCCGCGCAACCCGTATGAGGGTTCGTCCGCCGATCCGTTGATTCGCTGCCCTCGAGTCCTTTTTTTCCAATCCGTAGATTGGTTTTCTTTTTGCGCCGCCGGTCGCTCGACCGGTGTTTTCTTTTTGGTTTTACCGATCATCGATCGGATTGAGTCGCCCATCGTCGTCGTCCACTTGCGCCTCTACTCCGACAACGGCATCGACCTGACCGCCATCAACCGCACGGCACGCCGGAGGTGCCGCACAGCGCGCCACTGCACGCAACAGTCTCGCTCATGTGTGGTGACCCGCATACCACTTCATGTTGTAGTATGTCAGTCGTTGATATAACATTCACGAAGTACAATTCGCAAATATTACATCCCTCAGTAGTACAGAACATAGCTGGTCCATAACTCATTCATTTATTATTACAAACCAAATATATACATCATCACAGAGTTCCTCCTGGGTCCAGAGAGGAATACTCCTGGGTTCCAGGTGAACCCGACTTAACTTACAATATAGTAGTCTCAGCAGATCATACATTTATTCTACTAGAGCAGTGCAGTACTAGAGTGTTCGCACTGCTCGGTTCTCACTATTACTACTCTATTCTAGGTTTGTTCCCCCTCGGTACTGTCTCCGCCTCCGTAGACTATGAGGTAGTCTACTCCTTCTACACCTCCGGAAGGTCTGGCTCTTCATAGGATCCCATCTGCTCCTTCTTGGTCGTCGTTGTCCTCCTCAAGACGGTTCAGGCAATCTAAGCGGATTTAAGAGTGGTATGAGTACGAGCGTACTCAACAAGTTCATATTAGGAAAGAGGTGTTTAATGCACTAGCTACGATACTAGAAAGTCTAATACCAATGCAGGTTTTGTAATCATTTCTTCAAATGGTTGCTTTTATTAATAAGAATGTCCGTCAGCCTTCACCGGTTTACTAGAACTTCATGGAGTTCCTTTCCGTCATGTTCAAAACCGGAACAAGGAGTGACTGGTCACGATTCATTACACTCTGCAGAGGTGTGTTGCTTTACCCATAAAAGATCTTAACCTTGGTGCCAACCGGGCAGCTTTCCCGTCCACACTTCCAATGGTGTGAGGCCCGGTATAAGGTCTTAGCCGTTCATATTCCTCCGCTACCTCGCACACCCACCCTTTGTTGCAATCCCCGACCCTGGGTCCTCGCCGGTGTTCTTATACCAATTAAGGATGACCCTCGACCACGACGTCAATTTAGGGCTCTACCATAAACTCCTTCGCCGGTAGATGCAACCCATCGTAGACCGCATTACCGTGGGGACTTGGGGCTTCCCCAGCCACACCGCTTGTCCTTTTCTGGATCAAGTTTCTACGGTAAGCGCATCCGTTGATGTACGAGAGGTGGAAATACAATTGGCTACTCCGTCCCACTCCAGATCTTATGGTTAACACGAGTTTTACGGCACAAGAATCACTGGACGACATTTGTTGTTTAATCCTAGATGGATATAAACCTTTGCAATGGAACCTCCGCCATATCAACACATACCATGGTTCAATTGCCAACCACATAGTCATATTCATAGTTATGAAAATAGTTCTTTTGATTTTCATGCAAAAGTGATAAGCATAGTACTTTGCAAGTAATTTGGTAAAAATACTCAAATGACATGAGCAAGCGATGAACTTGCCTGCTGCTGATGTAATGCAGTTGGATGCTTTGGATTAACCCTGATCCTCTGTCTGAAAGAAGCATCATTGTCCGATAAGGGCAATGGTTAAAGAAGCAATTATGCATGCTTTTGGATTTTAGGGTTTGGTTCCCCCTTCCCGATGCTTTATTATTTCATGTCGGAAGTAATTACTAGGAATAATTTAGGGATACTCTGTTTAAGGCAAAATAGTACCTTGGAATGTTGCCAAGGTGTTTTTAAAGTCCAAAGTAATTTATGGACTTATTTTATCATTAAAAATATGATGTGTTATTTTTAATGCTTATTTTGAATATTTATTCTTTGCCTTAATTTATGGTCCAACTTTATTTGTTTCAAAAATTCTATTTCATATTTTATCATGATAAAGAATTTTATGCTGAGTAATTTTCATATTTTCTTTATTTTTTTAGAGTTCCTAGCCATTTTCTATTCATTTTCAAAGTTTATGGTTTAATCTAATTTGTGAGAAGACCAATTTGCCCCTTGGGCCCACCTGTCATTGGAGCCCATTGGGTTGGGTTAGACCCGCACGGTCCAACCGACCGGCGCGGTCGCTCCCCACTCCTCACCCTCTGTGCCGCTTCGACGAACCCTAATCTTCCCCGAGCTCTTGCGACTCGCGTCGCCGTCGCCGAATTTCTCCGGCCATCCTTGCTGACGAGATTAAGTGCACCTGCTTCGCCTTTCGACGGCGCACCAGATCATCCGCGTCGATATGGCCCTCGTCGCCTCCTCCGCTCACCCCCAACTCGCCTGCACGCATGGCCGCACGGATCCGCGGCTATTTGCCGTTCGCCGGCGTTCCAGACGCGATGGCGTTGCCGTGTGCCTTGCCGTGGTGGTGCTGGAGCACTTGTGCTCGGCGACGCCTGGCTTGGCCGCGGCTTGGCGCTGCCAAGGTTGGTCGTGCCGCCGTGCCGTCATGGGCACGCTGTGGTGCTTCTGCTCCAGGTACGTTCGCCTCCCTCTCTCTCTTACCTATTCTTCCTCTTCTTCATCCTCTGGATGCACTCGCATCCATCTCCTTGGCGTGCTGGCTTTGCCAGTACACCAGTACTTGCTCCTCCGCTGTTGTGCTGTGTTCATGGCCATCCTATGCTCTTGCTATGGCTGATGTTGGTGTGTGATTATCCCTGGCTTGCTACTGTCATGGTTGCTGCTGCTGTACTTCCATGCTCATTTTTGTTATGTTGTTCTACTGCTGCTGCTACTGCTGCTGCTATATCTAGGCTCATATATGTGTTACTACTACTGTTGTGGTGCTCCTTGTTCTGCCATGTTGTCCTACTTGCTATCCTGTTACTGGATAACCATGTGTAGACATGATTCTTTCCCCTGGCTTGATTACTGTGAGTAATCCTTGCTTTTAGCAAGGGCCAGTGCTATTTATGTGATGCTTATTGGGATCTGTTTCACTGTAAAGCTCTATTGAGCTTAGTTGCGGGCTAGACAGCTCCATCCTTTGATGGAATGCTTCTGGATACAATTATATCTAGCTGATTTAATTATCTGTGATGCAATTGTTCATGTTCTATGGCTGATTAGTTCATATGGTTAATGTGTTGGTGCTGGGCTTGGCTGTAACATGCTCTGTCATGCTCTAGCAAGTCCCTGATGATCATATGATCATCAGTTGCTTGTTAAGGCTGTTGTTTCATGTTTGTGTCTCACTGCTGCTCTCTCTTGTGTCAGTATGACACACAGGCATGTGATGGTGTGTGCTGGTGCTTGCTCAAGCATCTGCTGATGCTTGCAGTGATCCTCTGGATCATTTGCAAGTGTCTAGACTTGGTATTTCAATTATCTGTGTAGCTTGGCTTGATTTTATGGATAATTGAGATGAACTGTTTCTACAGTTATGATTCTTTTAGTTAATTGACTTGAGCTAGAGGGATGCCAACAATTGTTGGGAACCCTAGCTCACTCTGAACCCTTCTGGGTAATGATGTAGTGGCTTGCTTATCTGTTTTAGGGTTTGAGGTGACCCTGACAGCACCTAGCTGTTGTCAGAGGTGGCTCCCCTCTCTGTGGCTTGATGAATGCTTACTGGTTGGTCCACTTCTGGATTTCCAGTAGCTTTTGGTGTTGAAAAATAAATAGACATAATCTGTCTATATGTCTGATGGTTTAGTGAACCTCTAGCTGCTAGGTGAGTTGGCTAGACTGGTAGTGCATCAAATCCTTGCTGGATCATTTGGTTGACTGTAGTGGTGATACACTTGGTTTGAATCATTGTTTCCCTGGAATTATCTCTACTGGCCATGCTCTTATTTTGCCAGTAGCTAGTGGCTCATCACCAGATGATGATACACATAGGGTATTCCTACCCTTTGGCTTGTGTGTGATGCATATGCTTAATTATGAGCAAAACAGTTGCTTGCTCATGGATTTCTTGGTTATACCTCACTCCAGCTCCTAAAAAGGTTTTTGGTGTAGAGGTTTTTCTTCTGGATTGTGGTGTGTGCTTGTCCTGCTCCTCCTGGTGGCTTGTGATGATCTACTTCATCTTGTGCTTGGTCAACAGTCAACAGTTCTTGGTGAAACTGTTTCTGGATGGTTTCTGGTGGTGTGTTGTTCTTCCTGTTGTAGTGTTCTTGTTGTTCTTACCCTTTGGAGACCTGACGATGGAACTGCTAGGGTTTGCTGGTGAAAAGCTTTTATATTGTCCCACTCCTTGCTCCTGTGGTCGACAGCAAGGCCTGTGCTGGTTCTCCTCCCCTGGCTGTGTGTGTGGAGAGCATGCAACAAGCCTTGTGAGCTGCTTGAGCATGCTCACAGGTTGGGACTTGGGCTTTCGCTTGGCTCCACGGCAGGCTTGGTATTATCCACCAAATAACCTGTATTTTTCCTAATCTGCCAAGTGGCTTTGCCACTTGGCATAATGCCTTGTTTGTTATGTGTGTGTGCAGGGATCAAATGGATGATCAAGATAATCTCAAGATCATGTTGAACAAGAACTTCTTGAAGATTAACTTGTAGAGTTTAGAATATTTCAATTCCTTGTAATTTTCCTTTTTCTTATTTCATTTATTCAATTTCTGAAATGTGTTGTAATATTTATAAATCATATGGATATTGTAAATGACAGTGTATCTTGTGTGTGATAATCAATAAAGCTCAAGTTTCTCTAAAGAGCTTTTCATTTATGTTTCTATTCTTTTATATTCATAATTTTCCAATTTCTATAATAGTTTATTGGATTAATCTTTATTTGAATTATGTTATATCAAATTGAAGTTTGAATTTGAAATTCAAACCTAACTTGTTTGAATTCAATCATGCAACTTAAATTGGAAGATGAATTCCCTCTCTTCTCGAAAACCCTAGTTTAGTTCATTGAGGTCCAAGTCTATCGCACTCTCGAAACCCTAACCCTGTAAGGTGTCGAGAGAGAAACTTGCCCCCCTTCGATGCAGTTTTCTTTTAAAAGCGCGAAATTTCCCAGATTTTACGATGCAATGCACATCCCTATCTAAATTATACCCCTCGATCGTCTCTAAACCTGGGACATTACACGCGGTCTCCATCGCTGGTTCGTCTCCACCGTCATCGCCCGGGACATCGTCGACAACTTCGCCATTGGCTCCGATCAGCGCGTCGCCCACGCCATGGCACGTATCACGCCGCCGTCGGTCTGATCAACCGACCCTGCGCACGTCTACGCCAAGCACGTCCCCGAGCACGCGCCTACCACCGATCGAGTATCGGGTTGCCGCTGCGTCGCCCCTTCGGGCCGCAGCGCCGCCGCCTTTGGTCCACGCTACCAGCCTCGCGCCTTCCGAGGCACGTACGTCGCTGCTGGTCTCCCACCGCTGCACCGACTCGCGCCCTGCATCTACGCCGGCCCCTCAGGCCGTGGCGTCGCTGCACGCGGTCACCTTCTGAAAGAACATTTCCCACCCTTTTGGGTTTTGTGTGTTTGATGTCAACACTAGTTATATTTTTATGCGTGTTAATGTAGACAGGTACAAGATCTCAAGATATATACTTGGCTGATGATTTGGACAGACAAAAATGAAGCTATGCTGGTTTTTCTCATCTGGCGGAAGTTCCGGCCACAGCCGGCGGAACTTCCGCCTAGGGGCGGAAGGTCCGGCCACAGCCAGCGGAACTTCCGCCCAGATTCTCCCCGCAGAGGCTTCTCAGCGCCTTTCTTATTGCAGGTTTTATTCTCTGGCCGGAAGTTCCGGTGAAGCTGGCCGGAAGTTCCGGTCAGCGGAACTTCCGCCCAACTTCCGGACAAGTTCCGAAAGTCGGCGATTTGTGGCTCAGTATGTCCAGTATGGTTTTTCTGGAATTCCGGAACTTGGCCGGAACTTGGCCGGAACTTCCGGTCACCGGAAGTTCCGCCCTAGTTTCGCCCCTATCTTTTCTGACAAGGTCGTCTGATGAAGAATCTTCCAGGCGGAAGTTCCGGTGCTCCTGGCCGGTACTTCGGTGCCACCAACTTCCGGCCCTCCGGCCGGAACTTCCGTGTTACGAGAAATAGTTCAAACGGTCGATCGAGAGCTCCAATCATATAAATAGCTCTCTTCTCCAAAGGGACAGGTTGCTCAATCATTGCAAGAAATATCTGCCAAGCTTCACCACCATTAGAGCCACCTCAAGAACACAAGATTTGCAAGATCTCCTTCCTCCCCAACCAAAGCTCTTGATCTTTGGAGATTCGAAGGAGAAGACACCGATCTACATCCTCACCGAAGCGTTTTTCATTTCCCCCTCATTTGTTTGAGGGATCTCATGCTAGTGTTCCTATTTGGTTCCCTAGTTGATTTGTGTTGATGTATTGTTGTTGATTGTTGTGTTGTAACAGATTTGGGAGCCTCCAATTCGGTTGTGGATGTGTGCCCCAAGAACCTTGTAAAGGCCCGGTTTCCGCCTCGAGGAAATCCCTTAGTGGAAGTGGGCTAGGCCTTCGTGGCGTTGCTCACAGGAGATCTGAGTGAAGCCTTCATGGCTGTTGGTTTGGCTTTCATAGCAACCACACTCCTCCAAACGTAGACGTACCTTCTTGCAAAGGAAGGGAACTACGGGAATCATCTCCGTGTCATCGCGTGCTCCACTCTCGGTTACCTCTATCCTATTCTATCTCCTATATATTGCATAGCTATATCTTGCTTAGTTGATAACCTTGTCATATAGGGAAATTCACTTAGTTGCATATCTAGAGAATTTACCTTTGTGTCAAGCCTAAATTGAAAAAGAACTAAAAATTGGTTAGCACTGATGCGTGTAGTTGACACGTCCGTTGGGAACCCCAAGAGGAAGGTGTGATGCGCACGGTAGCAAGTTTCCTCAGTAAGAAACCAAGGTTTAATCGAACCGGTAGGAGTCAAGAAGCACGTTGAAGGTTGATGGCGGAGGAGTGTAGTGCGCAACACCAGGGATTCGCGCCAACGTGGAACTGCACAACATAATCACAGAACTTTGCCCCAACGTAACGAGGTTGTCAATCTCACCGGCTTGCTGTAACAAAGGATTAGATGTATAGTGTGGATGATGATGTTTGTTTGTGAAGAACAGTAAAGAACAATTGCAGTAGATTGTATTTCAGATGTAAAGAATACGACCGGGGTCCACATTTCACTAGTGGTGTCTCTCCCATAAGATAGCAGATGTTGGGTGAACAAATTACAGTTGGGCAATTGACAAATAAAGAAGGCATAACAATGCACATACAAATATCATGATGAATACTATGAGATTTAATCGGGCATTACGACAAAGTACATAGACCGCCATCCAGCATGCATCTATGCCTAAAAAGTCCACTTTCAGGTTATCATCCGAACCCCCTCCGGTATTAAGTTGTAAACAACAGACAATTGCATTAAGTATGGTGCGTAATGTAATCAACACAAATATCCTTAGACAAAGCATCAATGTTTTATCCCTAGTGGCAACAACACATCCACAACCTTAGAACTTTCACTGTTCCCAGATTTAATGGAGGCATGAACCCACTATCGAGCATAAATACTCCCTCTTGGAGTCACAAGTATCAACTTGGCCAGAGCCTCTACTAGCAACGGAGAGCATGCAAGAACATAAATAACATATATGATAGATTGATAATCAACTTGACATAGTATTCAATATCCATCGGATCCCAACAAACACAACATGTAGGATTACAAATAAACGATCTTGATCATGATAGGCAGCTCACAAGATCGAACATGATAGCACAATGAGGAGAAGACGACCATCTAGCTACTGCTATGGACCCATAGTCCGGGGGTGAACTACTCACACATCGATCCGGAGGCGATCATGGCGATGAAGAGACCTCCGGGAGATGATTCCCTCTCCGGCGGGTGCGGAGGCGATCTCCTGAATCCCGAGATGGGATTGGCGGCGCGTCTCGGAAGGTTTTCCGTATCGTGGCTCTCAGTGGGGGTTTCGACGAAGACTTTAAGTAGGCGGAAGGGCGGGGTCGGCACGGGGGACCCACAACCCAGCCGGCCACAGCCAGCCGCGCCGCCTGTGCCGCCGTGGTCACTTCTTCGTTTCCTCTGAGACTTCGAAGCTTCGTGGAAAAGTAGGCCCCTGGGCGTTGATTTCGTCATTCCGAGAATATTTCCTTACTAGGATTTCTGAACCAAAACAGCAGAAAACATCAACTGGCTCTTCGGCGTCTAGTCAATAGGTTAGTGCCGGAAAGTGCATAATAACGACATATAATGTGTATAAAACATGTGAGTATCATCATAAAAATAGCATGGAACATAAGAAATTATAGATACGTTTGGGACGTATCAAGCATCCCCAAGCTTAGTTCCTACTCGCCCTCGAGTAGGTAAACGATAACAAAGATAATTTCTTGAAGTGACATGCTATCATAATCTTGATCAATACTATTGTAAAGCACATGAGATGAATGCAGCGATTCGAAGCAATGATGAAGATAATGAGTAAACAAATGAATCATATAGCAAAGACTTTTCATGAATAATACTTTCAAGACAAGCATCAATAAGACTTGCATAACAGTTAACTCATAAAGCAATAAGTTAAAAGTAAAGGCGTTGAAACAACACAAAGGAAGATATAAGTTTCAGCGGTTGCTTTCAACTTTAACATGTATATCTCATGGATAATTGTCAACACAAAGTAATATAACAAGTGCAATAGGTAAACATGTAAGAATCAATGCACACAGTTTACACAAGTGTTTGCTTCTAAGATAGAAAGAATAGGTAAACTGACTCAACAATAAAGTAGAAGATAGGCCCTTCGCAGGGAAGCATGGATTACTATTTTTGTGCTAGAGCTTTTCATTTTGAAAACAAGAAACAATTTTGTCAACGGTAGTAATAAAGCATATGAGTTACGTATAAGACATCTTATAAGTTGCAAGCCTCATGCATAGTATACTAATAGTGCTCGCACCTTGTCCTAATTAGCTTGTGTTAACACGGATTATCATTGCATAACATATGTTTCAACCAAGTGTCACAAAGGGGTACTATGCCGCTTGTACAAAGGTCTAAGGAGAAAGCTCGCATT
Organism: Lolium multiflorum; assembly: GCA_030979885.1. NCBI lineage: Eukaryota > Viridiplantae > Streptophyta > Magnoliopsida > Poales > Poaceae > Lolium > Lolium multiflorum. Next base: position 208,088,977 of record CM061751.1, read on the forward strand.
GGATTTCTCGCTTTTGATTATTCTCAACTTAGACATCCATACCGGGACAACATAGACAATAGATAATGGACTCCTCTTTTAATGCTTAAGCATTCAACAACAGTTAATATTCTCATAAGAGATTGAGGTTTTATGTCCAACTGAAACTTCCACCATGAATCATGGCTTTAGTTAGCGGCCCAATGTTCTTCTCTAACGGTGCATACTCAAACCATTTGATTGTGAAAACCGCCCTTACTTCAGACAAGACGAACATGCATAGCAACTCACATGATATTCGACAAAGGTAAAAGAGTTGATGGCGTCCCCGAAAACATGGTTACCGCTCAACAAGCAACTTACTAAGAAATAAGACACATAAGTACATATTCTTCACCACGATAGTTTTTAAGCTATTTTCCCATGAGCTATGTATTGTAAAGGCAAAGAATAGAAATTTTAAAGGTAGCACTCAAGTAATGTACTTTGGAATGGTGGAGAAATACCATGTGGTAGGTAGGTATGGTGGACACAAATGGCATGGTTATTGGCTCAAGGATTTGGATGCACGAGAAGAATCCCTCTCAATACAAGGCTAGGCTAGCAAGGTTGTTTGAAGCAAACTCAAGTATGAAATGGTGCAGCAAGACTCACATATAAACATATTGTAAGCATTATAAGACTTTACATCGTCTCCTTATTGTTCAAACACCTCAACCAGAAAATATCTAGACTTAGAGAGAACAATCATGCAAACCAAATTTTAACATGCTCTATGTAGTTATTCATTAATGGGTACAAGGTACATGATGCAAGAGCTCAAACAAGATCTATATGAGCACAACAATTGCCAAGTATCACATTATTCAAGACATTAACCCATTTACCACATGCGGCATTTTCCGTTTCCAACCATATATCAATGAATGAGGTAGTTCAACTTTCGCAATGAACATTTAAGAATAAAGCTAAGAACACATGTGTTCATACAAAACAGAGGAGCGTAATATCTCCAATATAAAGAATGCTAGGATCTGATTTTATTCAAACAAAAACAAAAACTAAAGCAAACAGACGCTCCAAGTAAAGCACATAAGATGTGACGGAATAAAAATATAGTTTCACTAGAGGAACCTGATAATGTTGTCGATGAAGAGGGGATGCCTTGGGCATCCCCAAGCAAACTTGGGTCTTCTTAAAATATGCAGGGATGAACCACGGGGGCATCCCCAAGCTTTGACTTTTCAGTCTTCTTGATCATATTGTATCATCCTCCTCTCTTGACCCTTGAAAACTTCCTCCACACCAAACTCGAAACAAACTCATTAGAGGGTCAGTGCATAATTCATATATTAAGAGGTGACATAATCATTCTTAATACTTCTGGACATTTCACAAAGCTACCGAAAGTTAATGGAACAAAGAAATCCATCAAACATAGCAAAACAGGCAATGCGAAATAAAAGGCAGAATCTGTCAAAACAGAACAGTCCGTAAAGACGAATTTTAAAATGGCACCATACTTGCTCAGATGAAAATGCCCAAATTGAATGAAAGTTGCGTACATATCTTAGGATCAGGCACGTAAATTGGCAGATTTTTCTGAGTTACCTACAGAGAATTTGCCCAGATTCGTGACAGCAAGAAATCTGTTCCTGCGTAGTAATCCAAATCTAGTATTGGCTTTACTATCAAAGACTTTACTTGGCACAACAATGCAATAAAATAAAGATAAGGAGAGGTTGCTACAGTAGTAACAACTTCCAAGATTCAAATATAAAACAAAGTATAGAAGTAAATGTCGGGGGGAAGACCCCGGGTAGGGCAATGGACGGAGCGATCCGGCGCCTTTGGCGGCTCGCGGCAAGGCAGGAGAGCAGAGTGGCGCCGTGGCCGGCTGGTCGGAAGCCGGCTGGCTCTAGGTCCTAGTCGGCCTGGCTACGGCGCCAATGCTAGCTGGCCGGCTTCTACAAGCCATATCAGTGAGGGTTTACCTCGAGGGCCGACTCGAGGCCGGCGAGTCTTGCACTAGAAGGAACCGGGTTGGTGATCCGGGTTCCCAAAGTCCACGCGACTTCATCTTCCGTAAGCGCGGGGCATTGTGGAGCAATAGTGCCACGCGCCGGACAGGCCATCATGGTCTCGATCGATCCTGGCTACAGTGGCTGATGGCGACAGGGACACCTCCTCTCCATACGCTGACCGTGGCAGCCGGATGGGACAGAGCCATGAGGCCTCAACGGCTCTGACGTCATTGCCTCGGGAAGGAGCGGAAGCCGGCCGGCCAGCCGGCCAGTAGACTATAGGGTCTTATATGTAAAGTGTCGGTGCCTATATAAGCCGCGCTACCCCTCTCGTGCGGGGATCGATCATTCTCACCTCACTTCCACCCCTAGCGCTGCCCTGTGAGAGAGACTCTTGTCTTCCTTAGCCTCCCAGGAGCAGCCGGACACAGCTCAAGGAGCAACCTTGTATTGTGTGATCATCTTATACACTCTAGCAGGAGTAGAGGTGTTACCTCCATCGGAGGGCCTCGAACCTGGGTACGTCGCCGTGTCGCTCGTCCCCATACCCGCATCCGGATACCGCCGTGAGATCTCCTAGGAACCACCTTCGTTAGCCACCCCATGGCATATGCCGTGACGATACCACGACATTTGGCGCCCACCGTGGGGCCTTCAGCATCCTCGGCCGGTGTCTTCATCCGGACGGGCCTCACCATCACCACCGGCGAGCGAGTCGCTCCAGGCTTGATCCGGAGATTCGGCTCCCTCGACTGCGTCGGCGACAACGCGGCTTCGCCGGCCGACCCTTCCCCGGCCGGCGGCGGCGCCCACGAGGTCGGCGGTCCCGACGTCGCACCGTCGCAAACCCGGCAGGCCGCTGCGCCGAAGTGGCCCAAACGCTCCGGCAGCAAGCCCCGCCGCCCCGCCGTCGTGCAAGTCATGATGGCCGAGGAGCTCCCCACCAAGAATCGCGCACCCGCGGTCCAACTGCACGCAACATCGACCCGCCCCTCGGGCTGCCAAGCGCGCCACCTCCATCCCGGCTGGACGAAGTCGGGACAAGTTGGACCCGCTCACCACGGCGGCGGCCACCATCGAGGCGGACCAAGCGCAGCGCCAGCTCCTCTCCAGCGGCCGAAGAGTGGCGCAGCCAAGTGCCGGCTGGGCATCACCCAGCGTGAGTTCGAGCACGCCAACGGCTTCACGCCAGGCGGCAACAACCCCAGCCGAGCCGGCATAATCCGCAAGCGCGGAGGCGGCCTAGGCGCTGAGATTGAGCGCGATGGCGTGGAGGCGCCGGCTCCGTCCGCGGAGTTGCCCATCTACAACACCCCCGACAAGAACATCCTCGCAGCCGAAGCGGCTTCGAAGGAGCTAGCCCTCCTCGAAGGAGAAGAGCTGCGCCGCCGGCAGCAGCTGTCTTCCGTGCCGGCGGCAGACCAAGGACCAGTATGGTGTGGCAGCTCCTCCCGTCCCGCTGCTACCAGGCCAGGACACCACGGACACGGCGAATCACCTCGCCCGCACCAAGCCGGCACAGAGACTCCCGCGACACCCGCGGGTTCAAGCGGACAAGCCGGCTGGACGGCGGCCTGGCGGCGCAGCGCCACCACCACACGGAACGAGGAGAACGACTCTGGCGGCGCCAAGCGCCAGCAGGCGGCTCCAGACGAACCGGCACCAGCCGGCACGTTCCCGGTTGGGCCGCATCGAGCCCGTCGCCGAGACCGCCTCGATCGGCTGGTCGAATCTCGCATCGCGGGAGGAGGCGCCAGCTTGCCCTAAGTGCTTCGGGCCCCGCATCGCCAGCCGGCCCGTGCTCGCGGCTTCCAGCTCCCCGCGACACGCCCAAGTACGACGGCACCGCCAAGCCGGAGGACGCTGCAGGACTACTCCACCGCAGTCGGCATCTCTCGAGGCAACAAGCGCTGGGCGGTGCGCTACCCCCCTGACGGCTCCGCCCGCACCTGGCTCAACAACCTGCCAGCCGGCGGCATCAACGGCTGGCTGGATTTCGAAGAGGCCTTCATGGCAACTTCACCGGCACCTATCGCCGGCCGGGTCGCCCTCGACAGCTTGAGATGTGCAAGCAGGGCCCGGACGAGACGGACCGCGCATGCGCGCTGGTGCGAGATGCGCAACTCCTGCGAGGGTGTGCACGAGATCCAAGCCATCAACTTCTTCATGGGAGGCTGCGGCCCAACACCATGCTGTGGCACAAGCTGCGCCGGCCGCCCCCAAGTCGATGGCCGCCTTGATGGCCATCGCAGACAAGTATGCGCTGGCTGAGGAAGCCGGCAAGGCACCGGCTGATATTTCACCGGCCCCAGCAAGACGGGAGAATAACAAGTCGGCTGAGCACAAGCCGGCAGACGGTGCCTCTCATGGCAGCCGGCGGGACAACTACCGCGGCAAGCGTCACAGCGACCAGCCGGACCGCCGTGCCCGGCTCCGCCACCGCCGCCGTGGCGACAACGCGGCGGCGGCAGCCGCGGCTAAAGCCGGCGGTGGGCAGTACACCTTCGAGCAGATGCTCGACTCGCCGTGCAAGTACCACAGCGGCAAGAACCCTTCCAACCACACCACCCGCGTTGCCACTTCATGAAGCGGCTGACAAGCGGTGAACCTCTCCCGCCTCCACCCCCGCCGCCTCCAGCCGGCGGGCCGGGTGGCGCAGCCGGCGCGGAGAACGCCAACCTCGAGCACCACGAGGCTAACCAAGTGCACCATGGCGGCCGATACTTGGCCCAAGACGCCGCCTACATCATCTTCACCTCCGAGCCCGAGGACAGGACGAGCCAGCAGAGCCGTTCCCTCGAGGTCAACGCGGTCATACCGCCGGTCCCCAGTACCTAAACTGGTCGAGCAGGCCATCACTTTTGATCGCCGCGACACACCGGCTGTCTGCCGGCCGGGCAGCTACGCCATGGTCCTCGACCCCACCATTGGCACGACTCGGCGTGCGTTTTTCGCGTCCTCATCGACGGCGGCGGCATCAACATCCTCTACCGCGACACCGCCCGCAAGCTAGGCATCCGGAAGCCGAGCTCGTCCCACCCCCACCGTCTTCCATGGCATCGTGCCGGGCCATTGCTGCCAGCCGATTGGCCGGATCACGCTGGAGGTGATGTTCGGGAAGCCGGATCACTTCCGCATCAAGAAGATCAAGTTCGAGGTGGTGGACCTCGTGAGTCCCTACCACGCGCTCTTGGGCAGGCCGGCCATGACCAAGTTCATGGCGGTGCCCCACTATGGGTACCTGAAGATGAAGCTGCCCGGCCCCAAGGGGTCATCACCATAGCGGCGACTATCGCCGCTCCATGGACTGCGCCACGCGAGCTCCAAGATGGCCCAGACGCTGGTCATCGCCACCGAGAAGCAGCTCATCCGCCGTCGCCCTCGCCAAGGCCGCGCAGACAGACATGCCGGCTGCGAGCAACCCGGCTGGGACGACTCACTTCCGGCCGGCCGACAACACCAAGAAGATCCTGCTGGACCCGCGCAGCCGGACAAGTGCGTCACCATCGGTGCCGGCTTGAGCAGGAAATAGGAAGCGAGCTTACCAGCTTCCTCCGTGAGAATCGGGACATCTTCGCATGGACTCCAAAAGACATGCCGGGTGTGCCGAGGGAGTTGGCTGAGCACCACCTCCACGTCAGGCCTGAAGCCAAGCCGGTGAAGCAGCCTCTCAGGCGGCCGAGGAAAGAAGGAAGGCCATCGGTGAAGAAATCGCCCGGCTGCTCGCAGCCGGCTGCATCATGGAAGTGCTGCACCCGGCCTGGTTGGCGAACCCGGTCCTGGTTTTGAAGAAGAACGGCTCCTGGCGCATGTGTATCGACTACACCAGCCTGAACAAGGCGTGCCCGAAGGACCCCTTCCCCTGCCGCGCATAGATCAAGTCATAGACTCGACTGCCGGCTGTGAATTGTTGTCTTTTCTAGATGCCTATTCAGGCTACCACCAGATTCCTTTGAATCCGGATGATCAAATAAAGACTTCGTTCATTACCCCGTACGGGGCTTATTGCTACACGACTATGCGTTCGGCTTGAAAAATGCAGGCGCCACCTACCAAAGGTGCATGCAAAAATGCTTACAGGATCAAATCGGCAGAAACGTTCACGCATATGTGGATGATGTCGTTGTAAAGACCAAGGAGACGATTACCCTCCTTGATGACCTGAGAGACCTTCACCAATCTGAGAAGATTTCGGATGAAGCTCAACCCGGCCAAGTGCACATTCGTGCAGTGCAACTCCTTGGCTACCTCGTCTCTCAGCGAGGGATCGAAGCCAACCCGGAAAAGATCAGTGCCCTGGAGAAGATGGAACTGCCGCAGTGCCTCAAGGACGTCCAGAAATTCGCTGGCTACCTGGCTTCCTTGAGCCGCTTCGTCAGCCGGCTGGGGGAGAAGGCACTGCCCCTGTATCAATTGATGAAGAAGGCGGACAAGTTCGTCTGGTCACCGCAGGCGGATGAAGCTTTCCGTGACTTGAAGCGCGTGCTCTCAACCGCGCCAATCCTTGCAACGCCGGCTTCAATGGAGCCGATGTTGTTGTCGCAGCCACCAATCGAGTGGTTAGCGTTGTCCTGGTGGTGGGGCGCAAAGGCGGCAGGGAGCAGCCGGTCCAGCGCCCCGTCTACTACCTCAGCGAAGTGCTCTCCCAATCGAAGCAAAACTACCCCCACTACCAGAAGGTCACCTACGGCGTATACATGGCGGCCAAGAAGCTCAAGCATTACTTCCAAGAGCACCCCATCAAGGTGGTTGCCACAACGCCCTTGGCGGAAATCATTGGCAGCAAAGACGCCAACGGCCGGGTTGCCAAGTGGGCCCTGGAGCTAGCCGCCCACACCATCCTCTACGAGCCGCGCACAGCCATCAAGTCGCAGATCCTCGCGGACTTCTTCGTCGACTGGGCCGAGATGCAGTACCTGCCGCCGTGCCGGATTCCACACATTGGAAGATGCATTTTGACGGGTCGAAGATGCGCAACGGCTTAGGAGCCGGCATCGTCATCACCTCTCCCAAGGGAGATCGGCTGGACTACGTCCCGCAGATCCACTTCGCCGCATCCAACAACGTGGCGGAGTATGAAGCGCTCATTCATGGGCTGAAGCTGGCCAAGGAGATTGGCGTGCGCCGCATACTCTGCTTCGGCGACTCCGACTTGGTTGTACAGCAAGCATCGGGCGACTGGGACGCGAAGGACACCAACATGGCCTCGTACCGCTTCCACGTCCAGCAGCTATCCGGCTTCTTCGACGGCTGTGAATTTCACCATGTGCCACGAGCAAACAACGAAGCGGCTGACGCCTTATCCAAGATTGGCGCAACCCGGCAAGCCATTCCGCCGGGTGTCGCCTTGACGATTCTCAAGAAGCCGTCCATTATACCGTCACCGGACTCGGATTCAATATTCGTGCCGGCTGACCCGGGGGCTGCTCAGCCAAACCCGGGGGCTTCATCGCCCAAGTCGGGGGCTAACAAGCCAAACCCGCCGGCTACCACGCCGAACCCGGGGACTTCTCAGTCCAACCCGGGGGCTTCATCGCCAAACTCGGGGGCTAGCAAGCCGAACCCGCCGGCTAGCAAGCCGAACCCGGCGACCATGCAGCGAATCCGAAGCTCCACCAGGAGGCCCTGTTGGTCAGGTATTCGAGATAAGATGCGTACCTTCATGGGCACAAGAATTCCTCTCCTACCTCACCGACGGTGTGCTGCCTGATGATAGAGTCCAGGCCACAGATTGAGAGAAGGGCCAAGGCCTATACAACCATCAACCACCAGCTGTACAAACGCAGCGTAAGTGGGGTGGTCCAGCGGTGCCGGCGAGCGGAAGGGGTTGAACTCCTACGGGAAATCCATCAAGGGGAGTGCGGACATCACGCCTCATCCAGAGCCATAGTGGCCAAAGCTTTCCGGCACGGTTTTTACTGGCCGACCGCGCTCAGAGACGCAGAAGAACTGGTGAAGAAGTGCAGCGCTTCGCAAAGAAGAGACACCAGCCGGCTTCCGCCTTGAAAACCATCCCCATCACATGGCCGTTTGCCGTATGGGGCTTGGATATGGTGGGCCCGTTCAGAACAGCGCGAGGTGGCATGACTCATCTCTTGGTGATGATTGACAAATTCACTAAGTGGATCGAAGCCAAGCCAATAAAGAAGCTGGACGGCTCCACAACCGTCACATTCCTCAAGGAAATTATCGTAAGATACGACTACCCCCACAGCATCATCACCGATAACGGCAGCAACTTCGCCGAAGGCATTTTCAAACGCTACTGTGGGGAGATGGGGATCCGAATGGACCTATCGTCCGTGGCGCACCCGGAGTCCAACGGCCAAGTGGAGAAAGCAAACGGCTTGATCTTACATCCGGCCCCGGCTGGTGGAGCCGCTTGAGCGCTCGGCCGGTTCTTTGGATTGAAGAGCGCCGCGTACTATGGAACTGCGCACGACGCAAACCGCTCGGTCGGCTTCACACCCTTCTTCCTCGTATATGGGGCCGAAGCCGTCGCCAACTGACATCGAGCACGACGCGCCAAGGATCAAGCTATACACAGAAGCTGAAGCCAAAGAAGCTCGCGAAGATGGAGTCGACCTGGTTGAAGAGGTCCGGCTGATGGCCGAATCCAGGTCCGCTATCTACCAGCAGAGCCTCCGACGCTATCACAGCCGGAAGGTCCAGCCCTTAGCATTCCGAGAAGGAGACCTAGTGCTCCGGCTGATCCAGCGGACAGCCGGACAGCATAAATTGTCATCCCCATGGGAGGGTCCCTTCATCGTGAGCAAGGCGTGGTAGGCAATGATTCCTACTATCTCATAGATGCCCAAGAGGCTAAGAAAAACAAGGCAAACAAAACTGACGAGGAGACTAAACGTCCCTGGAATGTCAGGTTGCTTCGACCATTTTATACTTGAGAGCAGGAATGTATGTATCCCTTGTATCCCTTTTCTAAGCTATGAAAAAGCATGCGCCAAGAGCGCCGTTTCCGACAAGTTTTTCGCGTACTCTACTTTGTTTCGCCAATTGGCTTAAACCCTCTCACGCGGCCGGCTCAGTAACGTGATCCGGCTTCCGACAGCCGGCTTCCGATCCAGCTACAGACCGCAACCTGGCTGTCCGGCTGGCGGGAGTAAGGTCTAGGAAGCCGGCACGCGAAAGACTAAGGGAAAGAGTAAAAGCGAGTTGACTTGCAACTTTTCATAAAAGTGTCGGATTGCCGAAAGTCAGCTCGTTCGACTGAAATACTGTCGGCCTCACCCAGTGGCCCGCTCTTGATCCGGCGACGGATCGCAAGTCGGACGTACGACCGACAAGAGCAAAGCCAAAGAGTGGGGCGGATGGGAAAAAGCGAACAAGTCAAAAGAAAGCAAGCCGGCACACAAATGATTAACAAACACATTAAAGTGTGACATAATAAAAGAGATGATAATATTCATACATGTGCACCCGGCATCCCGGGGATTTAACAAATTGTCTTGGCAAAAGCAACAACTGAAAGACAGGTAAATTAAGGACCAGCGGAGGAGCATCAGGGCGGCTCGGGGATCGTCCGGGCGCGTCTTCCGCCTCCTCGTCTTGTCTCTCATCCTCGCTCAGACCGAGGCGGGTTCGGGTCCGCAACGAAGAGGCTCTTGTCGACGAAGTCGGCGATGGCGCTGGCTCGGGCAAGCCGGGCAGTCTTGTATTCGGCCGGGAGCTTGCCCTCCACGTCGGCTCGCCGGTACTCGAGCTGCCCAAGGTCCACCTCGTTGTACCAGGAGAGGACAAAGGACAGCGCCATGTCGGCTCCAGCGCGCGTGGCCGACTCCTTCAGTCGAGGAAGCGATCCGGCGCCCACTCCATCAAGGAGATGAGGTTGGAGATATCTTGCGGCACCGCCTCCGCGGGCCACAGCATCGGAACCGGCTCCTCAGCCGCCTTCCGGAGCTCCCAGCCAAGCTTGGTGATGGGCTCGACGCGGGCAGCCATGGATGCCATATAATCCTCCATGGTGAAGTACTCCGAGCTGCCCTCGCCAGTCGCCCGCCTCCTAGTCTCGCGCGCAACGCCAACGGCTGCTAACGCCGCGTCCTGCGTTTCCGGGAAGGCCGCTGCAAGAAGAAGCACGTCAAAAATCATCAAAGCCGAAATAAGCTGAAAAATGCAAATTTTCGAAGTCCTAAAGTAGGCCTGGCGGCAGCCGGCAAGAGCCGACTGCCCCCGGTCCGAAGATGGAAATTCCGAAGGATAAAAGGAAAAGCCTAGCGGCAGCCGGCAGGAACCGACTCCCCCCAGCCCGAAGACGGAGATAGCGAAAAAATCAGTTTCTGCCACCGGCTGCCAACCTAAGCCGGCAACCGACAGCCGAAAGCCGGCAAAGGGAAAGGAACAAAGAAATGAACTCACCCGACAAGCCGCGGTCGAGCGCACCAATCTCGTCCACCCAGCGCTTGGCAGTGGCCGACAGCTCCGTGGTCTTGGTGGTGACCTCCTCCTGAAGCGCAAGCCGCTGCTTCTCCACCTCGGTCAGCCGCCGGCTCAGATCCTCCACCTTCTCCTTCTCAGCCATCCTAAGGGAGGCAAGCTCGTTGAGGTGGTTCTGCTCAAGCCGGCGCAGCCGCGCTAGCTCCAGCTCAGCCACCTTGAGCTTGGCGGCTGCAGATCGGCCCGCCTTCTCGCTCTCGGCGCACTGAGCGCGAGCAGCTCGAAGATCCGCCTCCAGCCGCGGAACCTTGGCGGCTTCAGCTGCAGGGCAGCCGGAAAGAAGCGTCAGCCAACCAAGACTAAAAAGAAAGAAGACATCGGGTCGGAAAGAAAAAGATCTTACCCTTGACGGCCTCCAGCTCGCGAGCCAAGTCGGCCCGGTCCAGCTTGGCCTTGTGGTAGTGGGTCACGGCGCGGTTGTACAAGCCGGTGCGCCGCTCCGCCACAGCCTAAGGAGAAAGAAAATCAATCAACTAGGCGAAACCCGGACCGGCTTCGAGCAGCCGGCCCATGCCTCGGAGGGCTACTAGGATGATAACCAAAGTGAAAACAGATGAAGCGCTTACCTTGCTGGCTTCCTCCACCTTGGCGACGTTGGCCGCGGTCTCAGCAGCCCTGGCCTGGAGGTTGGCCTGCAAGCCGGAGAAGAACATCTCCACCGACGCTTGGCCTGGGTTTCCCCTCCGGCTGGTCACCTCGTAGGAGTCCGCGCTGAGCCACGCTTGCTCCATAGTGCCAGCCGAGCCAAGGCTGGAGTCGGAGGCGGACGGCACGTGCAGCAGCCGGGCGCCCTTGGCCACATGCAGGCTCCCCATCGGCGCCGACGGGGGTCCGTCCTCAGCGCGCGTGAGTCGGCGTCCTCCATGCGCGCCGGCTCACCCTTGCCGGCTCCTGCCTGGCCGGCTCCTCGTCGGTCGGCTCGGCGGTGGCGGCGCTCCGGGCGAGGCTGGTTGGCCCGGTCGGCGCAGCCGTCTCCGGCGCCTGGAGTGCCCCCTCCGGGCTCTCCACCAACACCACCACGCTCGGCCGGTCCGGCCCGGTCGCAGGCGGCGTAGCCCCGGCTCGGCTCCGGCGCAAAGCCCATGCCGGCCCGGTGCCTTGGTCCAGAAGACGAGCACGGCGCGGGAACATGTCGTCCAGCGTCGGCTGGCGCGTCGGCTCGGCCCGCATGCCACGGCCAGGCGCTGAGGCCAGCGGCGCGGCGAAAGAAGGCGCCCCTGCGGGAGGCGGTGCCCGCGGGCAGGCGGCGGCGTGGGCTGTCGCGGTGGAGGCGTGGCGTCGACTCCCTCCTCGTCGCGGAGGCGGCGACCGACACGCGGGGGCTTGCCGGGAGCCGCCGCCCTGAGCAAACTTGATGGGGGCCACTAGCCGAACGAATAAGAAAAGATAAGCATAAAGAGTAAGGAAAGAAAAGAAATCAAACAAGAGAAAAAGAGAACTCACCCGGCTTGCTCCGGAACCTTCTACGGCTGCTGCCGGCGGGCTTCTTCGCCTTCGCCTCCAAGGCGGCGGTGGAGCGGGGGTCGCCGACCCGCTTCTTCCCCTTGGGCGCCGAAGTCGCCGTGGCGCTTGGCGGCCTCGCGCGCAGAGGCACGGCGGAGATTGGCCCCATGGCGGACGTCACCGGCTCCTCGTCCTCCTGCTGCTCCGGTGAAGGGGGCGGATTGTGCTCCCCACGGCCGCCTAGATCAGGCGCTGCGGCAGGTCGTCGTCGCCGGCCTGGTCGCCGGCGGTCAGCGGATCGGCGTGATCCGCGTCCACCTCCTTGTCACCAGATCGCCGTCCTCGACGTTACGGCGGTTGAAAAGCTAGAAAAACAGAAGACATGAGCAAACAGACAGCCGGAAGTCGGTAGAAAGAAAGACAAGTCGGCCTCGCAGCCGAAGCCGGAAGTCGGCATAAACAAAACTTACCAGCTCGGGCGGCGGTCTACGCGCGGGCGCCAGCCCGTAGCTCCCACTCCGGCATGTTCGCCTTGGTGATGTTATTCACCGGCGGGCCACGGGCCTTGGAGAGCGGCGCTCGGACGTCGGGTCGGATCGAACCGGCCGGACATGTGCCCGATCTTGTGGGTGCGCATTTGGAGCGGCAGCACCCGGCGCTCAGCGATGGTGCAGAGGAGGTCCTCGGCGGTCAACCCGTTCTCGACGGCCGCCCCCAGGAAGTCCCAGAGCTGATTCACCTCGGCGTCCGGATCCGTCGTGCGGGCGTTGTAGCTCCAGTTGATCCGGCCGACTGGAGGAGCCGGGTTGAACTCCGGAAGTTGATCCGGTCGACGAGCTGGCCCTCGTTGCGCACGTAGAAGAATGACATCTGCCAATTCTTCACCGAGTCAACGGTTGGAATTTTGGGGAAGGGCGTACCCGGCCGGGTGTAGATCGAGGCGGCGCCGCAGGCCCGCAGGCGGCCGTCAGTGGTCTGCGCCTTGAGGTAGAAGAGCCGGCTCCAGAAATCTATGTCTGGCCACAAGCGGCGTAAGCCTCCATGAAGGCCACGCTGGGCGAGGAGGACACAGGCGTTGGCCGGCAGGTGATGCGGGCGCAAGCCGAAGTTGTCGAGGTGGCGGAAGGAAGTTGGACGCCGGCAGGCCCAACCCTTGATCGAGGTGCCGAAGACGACGCGCTCACCGGGCTCCGGTTTGGGCTCCGTCTCCGCGCCGGGCGCCCTCGCGACCACCGTCGACGGGATCCGGCGAAGGCGCACCAGCCGCTCGATGTCGTCGTCCCTAATATACGACCCCCTCCACGATCCGCTGGCGGAGGCCATTGACGAAGAGGAGGGGGAAGAAGACCACGAAAGGCGGAAAGGTGAAGAAGAACCTCGCGACGGCGGCGACGGCGGCGGCGGAGGACGCTCCGTTGAAACACGGGGCCCCGTGACGCCGGCTCGTCGGAGTAGCGGCGGCGGATCGGCGGAGATGCGCTCGCCGGGTTCGCCAGTGAGGAACGCTCGCCGGGTAGCAAGAGGCTCGAGCGCGGAGAAGAGAGAGAGAGGAGCGGAAGCGCGAGGAAGACGAAGTGAGGCAGTGGCCGCCTCGGTACCCTCCCCGCGGCATTTATAGCCGCCCGCGGCGGACGGTTAGCCTCCAAGTGGCGATCGTGGCCACGTCGCCCGGATCTTCTGCGCATTAACTCCCCCCACGATCGCTGCAGTTACCGGAAACTGCCACACCACATCGCCCACGACCGCACCGGATCCGGAGGGGACATTGGTGTGACCAGACGAACCGGCGGCAGAGCCCAGATGTCAGACGGGTCAAGTCGGGTGCAGAACCCGAGGCGGCGGAGACTCCGGCGCGCTGCAAGCCGGAGCCGGACATAAAGTTCACCTCGGCCCAAAATTCATCCAGCAAGGCGGAGACATCGCCAAAGCTTGCGAGAAAGCAAAAGCTGCATAAGTGTAAAAAGCGGCCGGCTAGAAGCAGCCGGCCGAAACGAGCCGGATGAGGGCGCAGCCGGCTGAATGGAAATTCTCAGTCGGCCCCTCCAAGTGCCGTCAAGTATATTCAAGAAGCCAGGAAAACCTGCCTAGGTCCTTCTAAACGCAGGACCTTGCCAGCTTCGGGGGCTAATGTCGGGAAGACCCCGGGTAGGGCAATGGACGCGGAGCAGCCGGCTGGCCCTTTGGCCGGCTCGCGGCAAAGGCCGGCTGAGGAGCCGCCGGCCGGCGCCGTGGCCGGCTGGTCGGAGCCGGCGGCTCTAGGTCCTAGTCGGCCTGGCTATGGCCGCCAATGCTGTGGGCTGGGCCGGCTTCTACAAGCCATATCCGGCGAGGGTTTGTACCTCGGGACCGAACTGGCGAGTCTTGCACTAGAAGGAACCGGGTTGGTGATCCGGGTTCCCAAAGTCCACCGCTGACTTCATCTTCCGTAGCGCGGGGCACGAGGAGCAATAGTGCCACGCGCCGGACAGGCCATCATGGTCTACGTCGATCCGTACTGGCTATATGATGGCGGCAGGGACACCTCCTCTCCATACCCTTCCGTGGCAGCTGGACGGGACAGGCCATGAGGCCTCAACGGCTCCTGACGTCATTGCCTCGGGAAGGAGCGGAAGCCGAAGCCGGCCCAGCCGGCCAGTAGACTATAGGGTCTTATATGTAAAGTGCCGGTGTCTATATAAGCCGCGCTACCCCCCTCGTGCAGGGGATCGATCATTCTCACCTCACTTCCACCCCTAGCGCTGCCCTGTGAGAGAGACTCTTGTCTTCCTTAGCCTCCCAGGAGCAGCCGGACACAGCTCAAGGAGCAACCTTGTATTGTGTGATCATCTTATACACTCTAGCAGGAGTAGAGGTGTTACCTCCATCGGAGGGCCTCGAACCTGGGTACGTCGCCGTGTCGCTCGTCCCCATACCCGCATCCGGATACCGCCGTGAGATCTCCTAGGAACCACCTTCGTTAGCCACCCCATGGCATATGCCGTGACGATACCATGACAGTAAAAATATGGGTTGTCTCCCATAAGCGCTTTTCTTTAACGCCTTTCAGCTAGGCGCAGAAAGTGTGCATCAAGTGTTATCAAGAGATGAAGCATCAACATCATAATTTGTTCTAATAATAGAATCATAAGGTAACTTCATTCTCTTTCTAGGAAGTGTTCCATACCTTTCTTGAGAGGAAATTGATATTTAATATTACCTTCCTTCATATCAATGGTAGCACCAACAGTTCGAAGAAAAGGTCTTCCCAATATAATGGGACAAGATGCATTGCATTCAATATCCAAGACAACAAAATCAACGGGGACAAGGTTATTGTTAACCATAATACGAACATTATCAATCCTCCCCAAAGGTTTCTTTTTAACATTATCAGCAAGATTAACATCCAAATAACACTTTTTCAATGGTGGCAAGTCAAGCATATCATAAATTTTCTTAGGCATAACAGAAATACTTGCACCAAGATCACATAAAGCATTACAATCAAAATCATTGACCCTCATCTTAATGATGGGCTCCCAACCATCTTCTAACTTCCTAGGAATAGAAGTTTCAAGTTTTAGTTTATCTTCTCTAGCTTTTATGAGAGCATTTGTAATATGTTTTGTAAAGGCCAAATTTATAGCACTAGCATTGGGATTTTTAGCAAGATTTTGTAAAAACTTTATAAATTCAGAGATGTGACAATCATCAAATTCTAAACCATTATGATCTACAGCAATGGGATCATTGTCCCCAATGTTGGAAAAAAATTCAGCAGTTTTATCACACGCAGTTTCAGCAGTTTTAGCAATTTCAGGTAGTTTTGCACTAGGAGTAGAAACATTGCCAACACCAATTATTTTACCATTGATAGTAGAAGGTGTAGCAACATGTGAATCATTATCATTACTAGTGGTGGTAATAGTCCAAACTTTAGCTACATTATTTTCTTTAGCTAGTTTTTCATTTTCTTCTCTATCCCACCTAGCACGCAATTCAGCCATTAATCTTATATTCTCATTAATTCTAACTTGGATGGCATTTGCTGTAGTAACAATCTTATTATCAATATCCTTATTAGGCATAACTTTCAATTTTAAAAGATCAACATCAGAGAGTCATCAACCTTAGAAGCAAGAATATCAATTTTATCAAGCTTTTCCTCATAGTTGTTAAAAGCAGTTTGTGTACTAATAAATTCTTTAAGCATGGCTTCAAGACCAGGGGTACACTCCTATTATTGTTGTAAGAATTACCATAAGAATTACCATAACCATTACCATTGGCGAAGGATATGGCCTATAGTTGTTAATTATTCCTATAAGCATTGTTATTGAAATTATTATTTTTAATGAAATTCACATCAACTTGTTCTTCTTGGGCAACCAATGAAGCTAAAGGAACATTATTTGGATCAACATTAGATCTACCATTCACAAGCATAGTCATAATCACATCAATCTTATCACTCAAGGAGGAGGTTTCTTGAAGAGTTTACCTTCTTACCTTGTGGAGCTCTTTCCGTGTGCCGTCAGAGTAATTGACCATCATATCATCAAGAAGCTTTAGCCGCCCCCAAGGTGATGGACATAAAGGTACCTCCAGCTGAATCAATAGGTTCCGCGAAGAAAAATTCAATCCTGCATAGAAGGTTTGGATGATCATCCAAGTAGTCAGTCCATGGGTTGGGCAATTATTTACCAAAGATTTCATTCTCTCCCATGCTTGAGCAACATGTTCATGATCTAATTGCTTGAAATTCATTATGCTACTTCTCAAAGATATAATTTTAGCGGGAGGATAATATCTACCAATAAAACATCTTTACATTTAGTCCATGAATCAATAATATTCTTAGGCAAAGATAGCAACCAATCTTTAGCTCTTCCTCTTAATGAGAAAGGAAACAATTTAAGTTTTATAATATCACCATCATCTTATACTTTTGCATTTCATAGTTCAACAAAATTATTAAGATGCGGCAGCTTATCAGAACTAACACCAGAAAAATTGCTCTCTCATGACAAGATTCAGAACGCAGGTTTAATTTCAAAGAATTCTCCTGTAGTAGCAGGTGGAGCAATAGGTGTGCATAGGAAATCATTATTATTAGTGTTTGTGAAGTCGCACAACTTAGTGTTTTCAGGAGTATTCATTTTAGCAATAGTAAATAAAACAAACTAGATAAAGTAAATGCAAGTAACTAATTTTTGTGTGTTTTTGATATGGAGAACAAGGAGTAAATAAAGTAAAACTAGCAACTAATTTTTTTGTGTTTTGTTTAAGTGCAGCAAACAAAGTAGTAAAATAAAGTAAAACAAAAGCAAGACAAAAGAAAGTAAAGAGATTGGAAGTGGAGACTCCTTGCGGCGTGTCTTGATCTCCCAAGCAACGGCGCCGGAAAATTCTTGATGCGTGTAGTTGACACGTCGTTGGGAACAAGAGGAAGGTGTGATGCGCATAGCAAGTTTCCTCGGTAAAACAGGTTTAATCGAACCAGTAGGAGTCAAGAAGCACGTTGAAGGTTGATGGCGGAGGAGTGTAGTGCGGCGCAACACCAGGGATTCCGGCGCCAACGTGGTGCACAACACAATCAGAACTTTGCCCCAACGTAACAGCGAGGTTGTCAATCTCACCGGCTTGCTGTAAACAAAGATTAGATGTATAGTGTGGATGATGATGTTTGTTTTGCGAAGAACAGTAAAGAACAATTGCGGTAGATTGTATTTCGGATGTAAAGAATAGGACCGGGGTCCACATTTCACTAGTGGTGTCTCTCCCATAAGATAGCGGATGTTGGGTGAACAAATTACGGTTAGGCAATAGACAAATAAAGAAGGCATAACAATGCACATACAAATATCATGATGAGTACTATGAGATTTAATCGGGGCATTACGACAAAGTACATAGACCGCCATCCAGCATGCATCTATTAAAAGTCCACTTTGAGGTTATCATCCGAACCCCTCCAGTATTAAGTTGTAAACAACAGAGACAATTGCATTAAGTATGGTGCGTAATGTAATCAACACAAATATCCTTAGACAAAGCATCAATGTTTTATCCTAGTGACAACACATCCACAACCTTAGAACTTTCGTCACTGTCCTAGTTTAATGGAGGCATGAACCCACTATCGAGCATAAATACTCCCTCTTGGAGTCACAAGTATCAACTTGGCCAGAGCCTCTACTAGCAACGGAGAGCATGCAAGAACATAAATAACATATATGATAGATTGATAATCAACTTGACATAGTGTTGTGGGTATACTTTATGGGTATATCAACGGCATGGCCTAGATCCGGCAAGCCCGGGTGGCCCATAGTTGGTGGTGAGGCATGTGGCCCATCGGGCGGCCCAGTTGCTGTAGATCTGAAGGATGAAGTTCAGCCCAGGAACAGGAGCCGGATCTCAAGACCTACGAAGGCAGGATCAGTGACAGCCCATGGTATCCGGATCGGCACGTATTTAGAGGAAGGTGGAGCCTTGACGTACACGGCAAGATATTGTACGTAGTTAGGCAACTTGTATTCCGGCTAGGACTCTCCATGTAAACCCTAGAACGTGCGTCTTTATAAGGCCGATGGGAGCCCTAGAGGCACAACCACAACTCATTGTAACATCGCGAAAGCGCCCGGATAATTCAGGACAAACGGTAGGCCCTGTCTCGTGCAGGTGTTTCAGCTGGGTGTCGCGTACCACCGTCCAAAGTGCACTCAGCCCTATGGCCCCTACTTCTTCTCCCCTCGTGAGGATCCCTCCTCCAGTACCGTCGAATAGTGCGGTTGGCGCCCACCGTGGGGCTGCGGCGTTTGGAGGCCGGAACCGGGAGGGTTCCGCCGTGGGAGCTTCAACGACACCATCACTGTGGGGCGCGTCCTCTACGCCGGAAATCTGCCGATCGTCCCTCCGGATGAGTGCTGGATTCCGGCTAAGATAGACCCCGTCAAGCTCTCCATCGTCCCAATCGGCGGCATCCACATCTTCATCGGCCAGCAGTCGATTCCCGAACGCAGCAGTAAGAATGCCGATTTGACGACGCCGTGAGCGGGTACGATCGCGAAGATCCGATCTAGTCGAGGAATTTCTAAGGAAGATTCCGCCTTAGATCTGGAAAATCAAAACCCACCCAATCCGCCCCCGAGCAGGAAATAACGGTGGAAGACCAATGCGAGATCCACCTGGGTCCCGTGTTAGAGAAGCAAAGGTGTCACTTCGTGCACTTCATAGCCCATACCGCCGGAGCCGCCCCTCAAGAGTCGGAGCTGGCCCCGTGCAGGATGAGGCGCCGGAAACGTCGCTCCGGATCAGCGAGGGTCGGAGAAAGCGGAGCAGAGGGTGCGGGACCCTGGGGAATCAATCCTCGGCAACTTAAGCCCAATGTCCGGGGATTCCATGGACAACGAAGAGTTGATCGGAAGATAAAAGAATACGGATACGGTGAGCAACCCGACGTTGAATCCGCCCAGCCCATGCAGGTTCTCGCAACCGTGGCACAGCTGGATCAGCAGGAACCCGAAGATGAAAACACCGCCTCCGATCCGGGACCATCCAATGTAGGATCTCCGCTAGATCGGGGACTACCATACGAAGACGTCCTATCCGCTGAAGAGATAGTCGTGCAAGCTCGCATGGATTTAGTGGCGAAATCTGTTGTCCTCAACAAACCCATAACTCCGGGCGACGCCGCAGATCCGGAGGCTTTAGAGGCCACAAGAAAGGAAATGCTGGCCACAGCCAAGAAGTTCGCCAATACCGCAGCCGCAATAATGGACGAAAGGGCAGAAGCTGCAAACTTGATGGACCGCTTCGAAAGACAGGATCGCGAAATCACTGAAACACTCGAGCACGTCAAGAGCATGAGGAAAGAGTGGGAAGTAAAGATGACCTATGCGCAGGCGGAGGCTGATCGGATCGTTGAGGAAGCAATCCCGCCCCGCAGGATCAACCCGCCACACAGAGCAGCAGCCGCTGGAAACTCAAAGGATAACATGCTAAAAGCTGCGGAGCTCTGAAAAGAAGGACGAAGAGGTTGATATCAACTACGTCCGTAAACTTGTCGCTTCAGCAATGCAGCAGCAAAGCAAGGCGGATACTTCGCGCAGGTTGGAATCCAATCCGGATCACTGTGTATCTACCGCGCAGAAGGACGCTCACACTAATCGACATCCCGATGACGAATCGCGCACCGGATCACGGGCGCGGAGAAAGCCGGGGAACACCCAAATATTATCCCCGTGCGCGTCAAACGCCTCCATCGAGATCCGAAGAAGGGAAAGGATGCAATGTACAGGTAGGAACAAGCGTGGGGATCCGTCACCTCAGCCCCCGGGTGCAACGTCCCCACCCACCTCGCCGCCGCGTCCCGGAAACACCAGGCCCCATGGGGCTGGTGGAATTAACATCCGCGACAATACCGCCAAGGACCAGGGCGCGTACGCCGGAACCACGTCGGAGCCAGAACAACGATCATGAGCCCGAGCCCAGAAGGAGCCGGAATAATGATCGCGAGCCGGAGCCTAGGAGGAGCCGGAACGCGGAGCGTGAGCTGGAGCCTCGCCGGAGCCGGAACGACGGAGGAGACTATCACCAAGGTGAAGGTAGCCATCGAAGCCGGAGCGAGCCACGAGAAGACCGCCGGGATTCAGAAGGCGGAAGCAAAAAATCTTACAGGCCCCCTCGCAGGTCTCCCTCACCGCCACCTAGTGGCGGAGGCGGAGGCGGAGGCGGTGGCCGAAGATCCGCTCCCGCTCAAAAACCCCGGACGGCGGCCCACGCGATGAGAACGCCTCAATGAGTACAGATCTGACTACATTGGCCCAAAATGCTTTGGCGGGATGATTCGAGAGGAACCAAAGCCAAGGATGAACCTCAAGTTACCGAAACCTGAAGAATTATGATGGCACGGAAAGGCCGGATACTGGATTGAGGATTACTATAATGCTGTTGTAACGGAGGAACCCTAACATCGCTGCCGCATGCTTCAGTTGTACCTTGTAGGTCCAGCCGGATCGCTCGGCGACCTCGAGAAGAACTCCATCTTTTGCTGGTTTGACCTGAAGAACGCTTTCGAGAAACACTTCAGGGGCACCTACAAGAGACCTGCCACAACAATCGACCTGCAGGCATGTATCCAGAAGAAGGGTGAAACATCGAGGAATTTCCTCACCCGATGGTTGGCATGCAGAAACGAGTGCGAGAACGTCGACAACCGCACAGCAATGCACGCCTTCATTGGTGGCTGCAGCGAGGAGGACTGCTGCGGCACAAGCTGACCTGCTTGGTCAATGCAAATAAGCTGACTTTGGATGACATGATCGCCATCGCCAGTGATCATACTGTCGCCGATGACGACGCAGGCGGAGATCTAGCAGCTACAGCAATCCCCCTGCACCAGCAAAAGAAGAACCGTGATAACGGCCAGCAGCGGCACCAAGCGGAAAAACCCTGATGACCAAAAGAGCGGTGGATCCGACTTGATCGCCATGGCCTTCCAGCGCGGAGGTCAAGGAGGCGGAAGAGGCCGCGGCCGCGGTGGTGGAGCTGGAAGGGGCCAGCAGCATGGCGATGAGGTCACTGCTGCCGGAACCCACGCCCCCCAAACTTATGAAGAGTACAGAGACATGCCTTGCCTGGCCCACCTGGATCCGGCTACAGGGAAGTCCACTCACACAAATCGCAACTGCAAGTGGGTCAATGACCTAAAATCGACCCGGAAGCAGGATACAAGCGAGCCCGGAAGCACGCCCACGAGGCAAAGGAGGCAAGGGCAAGAACAAGGACAAGGATGAAGACAGTTCCGAGGAGATGGACGAGGATGGCTTCGCCGGCTCCCAAAGCCGGATCCGCAGCTAAACCTAACCCATTCGACAAAAAGAGTGCGGGCGCATACCACACTTTCCTCGGAACTCCAACAGTCCGTGCAAGCAAATCAGCTCTCCGCATCCTGAACGCCACAGTTCCCGCTGTGCCGCAGTACGTCAGGTGGTCGGAAACTCCGTGTACGTTTGACAGAAAGGATCATCCTACTGTCATTCCGAAAGAGTGCTACGCCTTGGTTGTAAGTCCCCGCATCGACGGGTATGATTTCTCCAAGTGCCTCATGGATGGAGGAGCCATCCTAAACATCATGTACCTGGAAACTTTGGAGCGGATGAACCTTACCAAGGAACAGCTAAAGCACAGCACCATTGAGTTTCATGGTGTGGTTCCGGGTAAAAAGGCAAATTCCCTGGGCAGCATCAGACTTCCCGTGGCTTTCGGCGACGCAAATAACTTCCGCCAAGAAATGATCACGTTTGAGGTCGCCCTTCAAGAGCTCCTACCACGTCATCTTTGGCAGGCCCACCTACCACAAGTTTCACGCTAGAGCGTTCTACATCTACAACAAGCTCAAGATTCCGGGTAAAGGTATGATTACCGTATCCGGAGACTACAAGAAGGCTCATGAATGCGAGTTGGCGGCCGCCTGTCGCAATCGGATATATGGAGAGGAGCTGCAAGGCTATAGAGCCGCGGTGGATCCGCTGAGATGCACACCACCAAGCAGATCTTGAACAGAAGACCTCCTTCAAGGCCGCGATAGAAACCAAGAAGCACGACCTCATTGTAGGTGACGCCTCAAAGCAGGTTTCAGTCGGAGCCAACATGGACCCCAAATAGGAAGACGCGCTCGTCGAGTTCCTCCGCGCTAACATGGACATCTTCGCATGGCAACCTTCTGACATGTCCGGAGTACCTAGGGAACTCGCCGAGCACTACCTCAACATAAATCCGGGGGCTAAACCGGTGAAGCAAGCTATGCGACGCTTTGGAGATAAGAAGCGCCGCGCCATAGGAATGGAACTAGCTAAGTTACTAGAGGCAGGTTTTGTAATAGAAGTTATCCATACTGATTGGGTCGCAAATCCAGTCCTTGTACCCAAAAAGAACACTGAAATACTAAGAATGTGCATCGATTACTCCGGCGTGAACAAGCATTGTCCGAAGGATCCGTTCCCCTTGCCGCGCATTGACCAAGTCATTGATTCGATGGCGGGGGCGGAACTTCTGTGTTTTCTTGATGCATATTCCGGGTATCATCAGATCCGGATGAAGGAGTCTGACCAAAAGGCGACCTCGTTCATCACCCCCTTTGGCACTTACTGCTATGTCACCATGCCCTTTGGTTTGAAAAATGCAGGTGCCACCTACCAACGTACGATGCAGCGGTGCCTGAAGGACCAAATTGGCCGGAACGTGCACGCCTACGTCGACGATATCGCGGTCATGACCCGGAAAGGATCCGACTTGATCAGCGACCTCACAGAAACCTTCGACAACCTCCGTAGGTACAAGATGATGTTGAATCCGCTGAAGTGCGTCTTTGGCGTGCCAGCTGGAAAACTCCTTGGCTTCATAGTCTCTCACAGAGGCATTGAGGTTAACCCGGAAAAAATCAAGGCAATCCTGTGCATCAAACGGCCAACTTGTCTCAAAGATGTGCAACGACTAACTGGTTGCGTCGCAGCAATCAGTAGGTTTGTTAGTCGTCTTGGCGAGAAGGCGCTACCTTTGTACAAGCTGCTGAAGAAAACAGACAAATTTGTCTGGGACGACGCAGCTGACGCAGCTCTTCGGGGGTTGAAGGAAATACTCACCTCCCCACCTATCTTGGCAGCCCCAGCAGAGTCAGAGCCAATGCTCCTTTACCTGGCAGCTACCAACAAAGTTATCAGTATCGTCATCGTAGTGGAGCGAAAGGAAGAAGGTCATGAATATGACGTCCAAAGGCCAGTCTATTACGTTAGCGAGGTACTGACGGAGTCAAAGCAAAGATACCCTCACTTTCAGAAGCTAGCTTATGGAGTATTCCTAGGCAGCCGGAAGCTGAGACATTACTTCCAAGAGCACCCAGTAACAGTCGTGAGCAAGGCTCCGCTGTCGACGATTCTCAACAACGCTGACGCAACAGGACGTACGGCAAAATGGGGCATCGAATTATCCGCCTTCGACATCGCTTACAAGCCTAGGACTGCGGTTAAATCCCAAGTCTTGGCAGATTTCATTGCAGATTGGACAGAAGCTCCGGACGCAAGTCTGGAGCCGGAACCAGAAACATGGGTCATGCTCTTCGATGGATCCAAGCAACATCAAGGCTCAGGAGCCGGAGTCACCCTAAAATCCCCTACCGGAGAAGAACTGCAGTATGTTCTGCAGATCCACTTCGAAGCTACATACAATATGGCGGAATACGAGGCTCTACTACACGGTCTGCGCATCGCTAAGGAAATAGGGATCAAGCACATTATATGCTGTGAGATTCCGACCTGGTGGCACAACAAGTAGCCGGAACCTGGAACGCAGAAACTCCGTCATGGCGGCCTATAGAGACGAAGTTGACGAGATCGCAAGTGCTTCTGATACGAAGTCAAGTACATCGAGAGACGATAACGCGGGCAGACATGCTATCCAAGCTCGGATCCTGCAGGAAGCAAATTCCGCTTTGGCATTTTCCCTGGAGCACCTACGGATACCCTCGATGAAGGGCGCTAACCCGGAAAATCCAGAAGTGGCGTATCCTCCGGAAAGGAAGTGATGGCTATCATTCCGGCTTGGACCCAGCCTTTCCTGGACTATCTCATTGATCAGAAGTTGCCGGAGGACGAGGTCCTCGCACGACAGATCATCAGACGAGCAAGATCCTACACAATCGTTGATGGACAACTCTACAAACGAAGCGCAACGGGAGTTTTCCTCAAATGCGTCTCCAGTCAAGATGGCATTGAAATACTCAGAGAGATCCACGCGAGGATTGCGGGCATCACGCCGCTCCCGGGTCCCTCGTTGCCAAAGCTTTCCGGCTAGGATTTTACGCTCACAGCTAAAGAAGATCTTGACAAGTTGGTAAAAACCTGCCGAGGTTGTCGATACTATGCTACTCAATCAAATGCTCCAGCCCAAGAGCTGAAGACCATCCCTATCACTTGGCCGTTTGCGGTCTGGGGGCTTGATATGGTTGGTAAGTTAAAGAAATCATCTCCTGGCGGTTTTGAGTACCTCTTGGTCGCTATTGATAAATTCAGTAAGTGGATCGAGGCAAAGCCAGTGAGAAAGGCCGACGGTGCTACGGCACTCAAATTTGTTTGCAGCCTCGTGACGAGATTCGGCATCCCGCACAGCATAATCACAGATAATGGCACGAATTTCGCTCAAGGAGAATTAAAGGATTACTGCCATGACGTTGGGATCCGACTAGACTTGGCATCAGTGGCTCATCCACAATCCAATGGTCAGGTCGAAAGAGCCAATGGACTCCTCTTATCCGGAATAAAACCACGCCTTGAAGAACCGCTGCGCCGCGCAGCCGGAGCTTGGGCTGAGGAGTTAGACTCCGTCCTGTGGAGTTTACGAACTACCCCCAACAGGTCAACAGGATTCACTCCGTTCTTCCTGGTATACGGATCCGAAGCCGTGCTCCCCTCCGACATCATCCACGATTCACCGCGAGTTTCCGCCTATGATGAAGAAACCGCGACGAGGCCAACAGCTATCTGTGGACCTGATCGAAGAAGCTCGGAACTTAGCGGACCAACGCTCCACCATTTAGCAGAAGCTCTGGCGTTATCATAGCCGTCGAGTCCGGAATCGCTCGTTCATGGCCGGAGACCTGGTTCTCCGCCTTCGCCAGGTGAAAGATCACAAGTTGCAATCTCCATGGGAAGGACCCTTCGTCGTTAGCAAAGTGCTTCACAATGGATCGTACTACCTTGTCGATTTCCGGGAGCTAAAGGATAGACCTGCTAACTGGCGCCGGAAACGCAAAAGGGAGGATCCGGGTGACATCTACGACGAAACAGAGCGTCCTTGGAACATTGCACAGCTACGTCCTTTCCACACTTAGCATAGAATTACATACATTGTAACAATCATACATGATCAATGAAATAAAGCTTTTGGTTCACTCTTTGAGTCTTTTACCTCCTTTACTTGTTCATTTTAGATCGTGTATGCTTTTTCCGACTAAAACCGCAGAGCTGGATATTTCCGCCTAGGCGTGTATGAAAGTTGTGATTTCTCAAAATCGTCCTTTAGGACGTAAGCTTAAGTTTTCTGATGGAAATTTTTTCTGTTGCGAACTCGTGGATTCCTAGTAGCGATTTCCGGCACCTCGGCTGGGGGCTTGTTTCCGCGGTTATTGACGGATTGCCATTGGGCTTCGTCGCCGCTGGTGAGCGTTTCCGGCTAAAGGTCTTCCGGCTCGTGGAAGGTCAAGCGAGTAAGCTGGAAAACATAGAAATCAGCACTTGCTTTCCAAACAAAACGAAACATGCAAATAATATAAAGGATAGCAGGATAAGTTGTTTCCGCCCATGCATAAATGTTTCGTCCCTAGCTACTAAAGAATTTAAAGTTATATTACAAACCCTCGCTGGGGCCAAAATGATGCATTGTTTTTCCCGCAGGAATAAAAGTTTTCACTCCCCCTTAGCCGGAGAAGTCTTGCCCTCTGGGTCCCCTTCCTCGGCATCTTCGGCCGGAGACGACACGTCTTCATCACTTTCTTCTTCTTCAGAAGCTGCAGCGCTGGTCTTGGGTTCCTCTTGGGGAGCGTCCTTGGAGCTGGTCCAGGTAAATTGGGTGCCGGATTCCGCAGGTCGCGCCTCCGCGTCACGCTCCTTCTGAAGTTCGGCTTCCAGGGGCTCGTCTGCAGGAAGCACGAACTTGTCGTAGAATTCTTCATGCCGGATCCTGCGCGCGATGCGGGTGTCGTAGCCGTTTACTGCATCTAGGAGCGCATTGACATCCGCGTCCGGAGGAACACCGGTGGTCACCTGGTCAAGATCAAGCTCCGAGTTATGCGCCAAGCACATGGCCAAGGCCATCGCAGCTGCGCCTCGGGCTGATGATGCTTGTAGATCCGTCACCAGCTCCGGAAGAACGTCCATCTTTTGTATGAGCTTGCGAACATTGCAAGTACGACTCCTCTTGATGGATAAGTTGTAGCATATCTTCCGGGAGGCGGAGATGAGGTCTTTGCAATCATCGCCTGCTAGTTGAAGGAGGTCGTCTCGGGGGAACAAATTCCGACGCTTTTCCGGATACCCAAGCGGCTCTGCATAAGATAATCAGGATATAAGTATGCAATTTGAGCACAAGAAAAAGGTCGGAGCAAACATCTAGACAAGGTTCCAGCATAGTACCCAAGATGTTCTCGCTGAGCAAGTCCCAGTGATGTTCCGCGGTCTCCATATACTTCCGGAGTCCATTGAGCTCTTTCTGCTGCCTCTTGATGGTCTCGCTGTCAGCATTTCTTTTCAATACAAATTCGCCCTTTTCCCTGACGTGCTCGGAGTTTTTCTCCGCCAGCTGTTTCTCGGCCTGCTCCCTTTTTAGTTCCGCCTCCTTTAGTTTCGTTTCCAATTCTTGGTACGAGGAGCGGAGGTTCTCAAGTTCCGAGGAGGCTGTGACAAGGGACGAGGATGCGCCTATAATAACACAGGTTAAAATCGGAATGTGACTTAAGTGATGAGCAAAGGGCGGAAACCAACCTTGAGCTTCCGCCAGTTGTTTGTTTAGTTCTGCATTCGCATCTTTCAGGATTCCGGATATTTTCCGCCCGACTTAAGGTAACGCGGCGCTGCAGGGCAAATTTTTGTGCAGCTCATAGTGCAGCGCCTGCTGTTCCTGTAAATTTAGACAGAGCAGGAGTAAAAATTCCGCCTGTATCAGTGGATTCCTTTAAAGCGTTATTGCCGGAACCTTTCCGCCATCATGCTTGGGGGCTACTGCTTCAACTTAAAAAACCTTTCCAGAAGTGATATTTGTCTAAGCATTTAAGCGCTAACGTGCATCTACGTTTCCGCCTACATGCTTGGGGGCTACTGGGGAGTACCTTTTGCTTGCAGATGAGTTTGTCGAGGAACTGGCCGACGTCCTTCTTAAAATCCTGAATCTCCGATGTGGCGACATCAGGTTTCCCCCAGGCGTTGTTCAGCATGGCGTTGAGCAAGTCTTGTTCAAGCTCCCATTTCTCCGCCTCGGTTAGCTTGTTGAAAAACTTGGTAGCATATGCCTTGGGGGTGGAAGTGAGGTCAGCCGGATCTCCAAAGTTCTTCGGAAATACGACGATATCGCCAGCACCGGCTCCGGCCTTCTCGGAAGAAGTGACTTCAGCCTCTCCTTGGCCTTGCCTCCTGCTTCGTCTTGAGCAGGTCCTTCGTCTTTAGGATCTTCTCCGGCCACCTTTCGCTGCTAATCGGAACAATTTCCGGTGGAGTATTGGCGGCAGGAGGGGGAGAACGATCAGCTTGAGAGGGGACGCTTGAGGAGCAGTGTGGGAAGTGCTTGGCGGAGCTGGAGTAGGGGGACCAACAGCCGGAGACTTTTTCATGTATTTGGTAATGGGTTCTTGGCTGGTGGTCCGGGTGGCGGCGGTACTTGGATTCCTACAAGCAAGCGAAGGGGTTCACATCATAAATAACTTCATCAAAATAGAGATGCGCCATACTCAGAAACTTACGGGCGCCGGGGATGATGGGGCGAGTTTGCCAGCCTATTGCCAGCATCTTCAGACGAGCCTCCGCTTTCTTCGAATTTAGCGGAGGGGGCTTCACGGTTTTTGGCTTTTTGGCGGAGGCCTCGCCGCTGGCTCCGGCTTCTGAGCCGGAAGCTTTGGCGTGGGGACGCTTCGAAGGTCGAGGGGCCGCCTTACGAGGTGCCTGTTCCTCTTCCTCTTCTTCGTCATCCGGAACCTCCTCCGCCGCGTCGCCGCTGACAGGGACACGAAGAATGGTGCGAAAGTTTTCCTCTGCCAAAGTATCGAGCTGGAAGAAATATGAGTATAAGTTAAAGTTAACATCCAAAAAACTTGTGAAGTTTGAGCTAACAAAGAAACAAAGCTTACCGGAGGACACTGGTCGTTTGTGTAGATATCCTTGATCAATTCCGGGACCGGTTGGCCCCGGCCTATCTTCACGAGCGTTTTGATTCTCCTTTTGAGGGAGTCAGCCGGAAGGTCGTGGCGGGTAGCCCGGAGCAGGTCGTCCGCCCCGGTGTATGCGCAGATTAACCGCGCATTGTACCGCAGTGGCTGGATCCGCCGGGTGAACCAGCTGAGTGTGAGCTGGGTTCCGGTTAGCCCGTCATGGACTAACCAAGATATTCTCCGCGCTGCTTTCTCCAGGATAGGGGTTTGAGCGAGTGAGGGAACGAAGCTCCAGCTCGCGAGTTCTTCCGGAGGCTCGTTGACGAACTTGGGCAGACCGTCGTGGATGTCCGGAACTGAAGCGTTCTTTTCATAGAACCATCCGGCGTTCCAGTACCGGACGGATTCGTGCGAATCATGTGGTGGATACATGCGTCCAGGTCGGAGCATAAACGTCATGCTCCCACAGTTCACCATTGCTTTGTCTTTTGTTTCCTTCTTCACTCGGAAGAAAAACTGCCATAACTTGACATCCGGTCGGATTCCGAGATGCCCTTCGCAAAGTGTTGCAAAGTTGGAGAGGAGGAGGTATGAGTTTGGGCAGATGTTGTGAGGCTGGAGCCCGTAGGTGCTGAGAATGGAGAGGAAAAACTTCGAGCAGGGGAGCGACAATCCGCGCTCCACCCAAGCTTTGGTCATAACCACTTCATCGGCTCCGGGCTTGGGGACGTCGGTGTCGCGTATGAAGCTCCAGTAGGCGGAGATCATACCCTCGTTCTGGAGCTCTCTAAGCTCCACATCGGTGGTTTCACAGGGCCACCATTGACCCCGTTCTCCTTCGCGGATCCGAGCCTTAGAAGCCCTCTTGTTTTCCGCTTCCTGCACCTTGGTTGCCATCCTCGCTTGACCTTCGAATTCCTCTTGGAGTTCTTTGAGGGAGGGGATCCGGCCTGGAGTGGTGCTGGAAGATGCGGAAAATGGTTGAGCTAGCCGGATGTCGGAAACATATGGTGGTAGGAACGCAATGGGATCCGGGCAAATTGGTTCCACGGCACTGGGATCCGGGTTACTCGGAGAACTACCAGTGCAGTGAGGAGAACCATGCGACATGCTTCCGGCTGCACCCATGCGAGCTAAATTGAGTATCCGGATCTACACTAAGTTTATCTTCTACGAGGCCGGCGCACGTACCGTTAATGGCGCGGTGGCTCGACGGAGCTCCGGTGGAGTCGAGGTCGCCGGACTTGCAGGGAATCGCCTCGCGTGACCACGAATCGGCGGCGGGAAGGATTTCCCGTTCAACCGAGGGGATCTTGGCGCGAGGAGAGGCTTGGGCTGGACACGTGGAGCTCACCGTGGCAAAGTTCGCCGGAGATGAGATCTGTCGGGCGGCGCGGCGCGAGGAAGAAGACGACGTGGGTGAGAAGGTGAAAGAATGAGAAGTTACCGCGGGCGAGGGTTATATATAGACCCCGCGCGGAGATTCGTGTTTCGGATCTAACGGTAGAAACTGAACAGTCTGCCGTTGGATGATCGACACGTGTCTTAGGTCAAAAACGGTAAAATGACGTGGAGGTAACTTAACTGTGCGCTCCCGAAATTTCCGGCTAGAAGATTCGCATCTCCGAAAATTTAGCGCGGGAAAAAAGGAAGTTGTGCGCGGGAAAAGTGGATCTCCGTTACATTACCGATCCAGAAGAAAGGAAGATTTCCGAATAGATGATACCGGAAACAAGTAAAGGTTTTGAAGCTCTTCAAGATTCTCTTCGGATCCGAGCTGAATGAAGTCGGAGGAATGATGAATCTCGGAGAACTTCGGGGGCTACTGTTGTGGGTATACTTTATGGGTATATCAACGGCATGGCCTAGATCCGGCAAGCCCGGGTGGCCCATAGTTGGTGGTGAGGCATGTGGCCCATCGGGCGGCCCAGTTGCTGTAGATCCTGAAGGATGAAGTCCAGCCCAGGAACAGGAAGCCGGATCTCAACCGACCTACGAAGGAGGCCGGATCCGTGACAGCCCATGAAGTATCCGGATCCAGCACGTATTTAGAGGAAGGCGGATCCTTGACGTACACGGCAAGATATTGTACCGTAGTTAGGCAACTTGTATTCCGGCTAGGACTCTCCATGTAAACCCTAGATCTGTGCGTCTTTATAAGCCGGATCCTGGGAGCCCTAGAGGCACAACCACAACTCATTGTAACATCGCGAAAGCGCCAGATAATTCCAGACAAGCAGCAGTGGGCCATGTCCTCGTGGGTGTTCCGAAGCTGGGTAAATCGCGTACCAGTGTCCCGAGTGCACTCCGCCCTATGGCCCCTACTTCTTCTCCCCCACGTGAGGATCCCTCCTCCGAGGTACCGTCGAATAGGCAACGACACATAGTATTCAATATCCATCCGATCCCAACAAACACAACATGTAGGATTACAAATAAACGATCTTGATCATGATAGGCAGCTCACAAGATCAAACATGATAGCACAATGAGGAGAAGACGACCATCTAGCTACTGCTATGGACCCATTGTCCAGGGGTGAACTACTCACACATCGATCCGGAGGCGATCATGGCGATGAAGAGACCTCCGGGAGATGATTCCCCTCTCCGGCAGGGCGGAGGCGATCTCCTGAATCCCCCGAGATGGGATTGGCGGCGGCGGCGTCTCCGGAAGGTTTTCGTATCCTCTCGGTACTGGGGGTTTCGCGACGAAGACTTTAAGTAGGCGGAAGGGCAGGTCGGGCGTCACGGGGACCCACACAACGGGCCGCGCGCGGGCCCAGCCGCGCCGCCCTGGCGTGTCGTTGCCCCGTGGCCCCCCCGTTTCCTCGGACTCTCCGGAAGCTTCGTGGAAAAATAGCCCCCGGGCGTTGATTTCGTCAATTCCGAGAATATTTCCTTACTAGGATTTCTCGAAACCAAAAACGAGCAAGAAAACAAAGAATCGGCTCTTCGGATCTCAATAGGTTAGTGCCGGAAAGTGCATAATAACGACATATAATGTGTATAAAACATGTGAGTATCATCATAAAAATAGCATGGAACATAAGAAATTATAGATACGTTTGGGACGTATCAAGCACCTATTCACCCCCCCTCTAGGTGCGGCATACGATCCTTTCAATTGGTATCAGAGCCTCGGCTCTTATTTCGGGCTTAACCGCCTAAGAGTATGCCGGACGATGGGCCTGCGGAAGAGGCCGCTAAGATGGTCTCCATGGATGAATCTCAAGTCGTTGGAAACATCCTTGAGGTCGTCCATGGAAGCTCAAATGGAAAGCATGAGAAAAATGATTTCCGAGCTTTTGACTCCGGTCCTTCCTAGGGCTCCCACCGTAGAGGTAAAGGACACGGGTGTGTTAGAAGAGGGAGGTGCTTCGGCATTACCCTCCTCTACCAAACCCGTGGAAGGTGATAACTTAAACACTATCAAATCTCCCATTGCATCTCCTAGGGGAACTAGTGGAGGTGAGAGCTACAATCGAGTAGCTCCACCTTTTCTATCTCCCGATATACCGGTTCCCCATCCCCATTTGAACATTCGAGGCGACCCACCTAAGTTTTCCGTTGATAATTTTGATACTTGGCAATTTGAGTTTCGCTCTCATGTTTGCAGTGCCTCCAATGAACTTTGGAGAATCATCGTGGAAGGCTTCAAGCCCTACAACCCCGACAAGTTGACTAGAAGAGAAGCGGTTGATAGTCAACTCAACAACACCGCCTTGCACATGATTCAAACTAGTGTGGGGACAAAGGATTTGTCTCGTGTTCGGAACTACACCACCGCCAAGGAAGCTTGGGATGGTTTGGCCGCTAGTTGCATTGGAAGTGAGAGCACGAGAAGGAACAAGTATAATGCTCTTCGGAATCAAGCCGAAGGATTCATGAGGCTACCGGATGAAGATCATCAAGTCATGTATGGAAGACTTCTCACCGTTGCCGATTCCTTCCGGCTTATTGGTGCCACCCACATCAATGACTCTTGGATCAAGGAGAAGTACATTGAATGCATGATGCCGTTTGTACCCATTGATGTCAAGACCCTTGTTGGGAGAGAATGCTATTCCTCTCTCACGTCTCAACAAGCCGTGCACGAGATGCAAGCCCTCAAGGTGCTCGAGCAAAACTCTCATGATTCTCGCAATCGTGCCATTGGTATGTCAAAAGGGAACAATCTTGCCTTGATGGTCAACCCCGTAGAAGAAGTGCACCCTCAAGAACAATATAGGGCATCTTGGAGTATGTCCTATCCGGAAGATTTGGAATGCCACTACCATGATCACATGGCCTTCCATGCAAAGTCCTTTTGGGTTGATCCCTCCAAGGCCAAGGAAGACAACATCAAGAGAAACCACAAAAGTGGGTTCACTAGCTTTGGTCCAAAGACAAGATCATGCTACAATTGTGATGACAAGCGCCACTTCATTGCCGAATGCCCCTATGAGAATAGAGAGCTTCATAATGGAAGGCTCATTCCCAAGGACAAGAGCAAAGACACAAAGGGCAAATATTCAAAAGCCCCCAACAAGAAATTCTACAACAACAAGACCAAGAAGGGCAAGAGGCCCTCAAGAGTTGTGCTAGTGACTAGGGAAGAATATTCTTCCGATGAAGTTGAAAGTTCTAGTGGTGATGAAGGAGAAGAAAGCTCAAAGGAAGTGGCCGCCATTGCCACTACCAACATTCCCTCTTCATCTCTCTTTGAGTCCCCCAATGAGAATCCTCATATCAAGAATGCACATTGCTTCATGGCAAGGTCCTCCTTGGACACATCTATTGTGCTATCAACTCAAGAAGAATATACCTCCGGAGATGATGATGTTGATGATGAAGAAGATGCAACCTCTAATGGATTGGTCGCTCTTGCCTCTCTCTCCACTAACTCTTCATCACCAAGTGAATCCCCCAATGAGGTCATTCATGTGGAGGAAGAAAGTTGTCTCATGGCTAAATCCTCCGAGGTATCATCTCCTAGCCCCTCTATGCCTAACATATCAAGTGATCTAGGGGTTGATCATGCTAGTCTAAAAGTGAAACAAGAAATGCTAGAGTTTGATGATTTCATTCTTAACCTACAAGGTAACACTAAAAAGCATGTTTCAAATCTCATGGTTCGTATAGCTCAACTAAATGATACTCTTGAGAAAAAATGTCAAATAGAGAGAGAAGACTCTCTTGAAATACATGCTCTTAAAAATGCTCTTGAGGAAAGTCAAGAAACCATAGCTTCTCTTGAAGAGAGGCTAGAAAATATTGAAGAGCCTCAAGATAAAATTAACAAGCTCACTAAAGCTAGAGATCTTGCTAGGGCTAAGAATAAAGTGCTTAAAAAGGAAAAGGCCCAATTTGGTGTTGATCATGAGAAACTTGTGAAGGATCTAGATGAACTAGACAAAGCTCACAAAGCTTTGAAGAGTGAATACACTCTCCTATCCAAGTCAAATGAGCAACTTCAAATTAGGCTTGCTTCATATGATGTGCCTAGTTCCTCTACCCCTTCATGTGATCATGCAAATGTTATTGAGGAAAATGCTAGGTTGAAGGATGAACTTGCTAAGGCCTCCTCTCCCCAAAGTAAACTTTCGTTGGATGATCTTTTGAGTAAGCAAAGATCAAACAATGGGAAGGAGGGCCTTGGTTATAATGCCAAGGCAAAGAAGACAAACAAGCAAAAGGCCAAGCCCGCACAAGAGAAGAAGAAAGATATCACTAAGGGTGAAGCCCCAAAGGGCAAAACCATTAATGATGATGATGCGGGAAATGCTAACCCTCACTATGTTCTATTTAAAGATTATTATGGTGATGTGTATGCTAAATATGTTGGCCCATATGATGGTTATGTTGCTTGGTCTATTTGGGTCCCAAAGACCCTTGTTGCTAACAAAAGAGGACCCATTGAGAAATGGGTACCTAAATCCAAGAATTGATCTCATGTAGGACTATGCCACCGGAGGTTCAAAATGGGTACTTGATAGTGGATGTACAAGTCATATGACCGGCGGCAAGAACCTCGTCAAGGAGTTGAGGCCTAACATAAACAATATCACCGTCTCCTTTGGCGATAATTCTACATCCGAGGTATTGGGTTTTGGCAAGCTCCTTAGTTTTTCCTCAGTTTTCCCCAAGCCCTTGTCTGAACCCGCAGAAGGAGCTCGGACGGAAGGAATCCGTTAAGTTGACCGTTCCGTGCTGACGAGTGGGGTCGTGTCGTTTGTGGGGTCGCGTCGTGTGGGACCGCGTCGTGTGGGGCTGGTAGGAAGGGACCGCGTGGGACAGGACGAGACCATGTTTGTGGGGCCGTAGCGTGTGGAGCCGTGTGGGTCCGGGACGGGAGCACGAGTGGTTTCTGTCTCTTTCGCCCAGATTAGCAGTTTTCAATGTACCTTTTTCCTCTCTCTCGCTCGATCTCATTCATATTTGATAGCCCAAATTGGTAGCAAATCTAGAGCAGCTTGTCCTTCTGTTTTTTAACGCCATTCATTTCTTTATGCCTTCGTTTTTACCCAATCAGGTAGGAAATCTAGGGCACAAATCCAGAGAAAATATAGGATAAGCTGCATACAGCAACCAACATAGCATAGATATATTCAGGACAGATCCAAAAGTAGTACCGATAGATCCAACATAAGCTACATTTTACATGAATTTAAG
Organism: Lolium multiflorum; assembly: GCA_030979885.1. NCBI lineage: Eukaryota > Viridiplantae > Streptophyta > Magnoliopsida > Poales > Poaceae > Lolium > Lolium multiflorum. Next base: position 208,124,424 of record CM061751.1, read on the forward strand.
CTGCTCTACAGATAGAGCAGTCACATACAGAGAGTGCAGTAGGCACGTTCAACGCCTCCAGGTAGCGCGTGTGACTCGCTTGGAGGTTGCGCAGGTGAATCCCAAGTGCTTTGTGTTTGGCCATGTACGCATGCACGTTCACGGTCCTTCCAACTCTAGCGCCACATCTGCCAATGGATTCAGCATGGTTCACCAGGGAGTTGAAGTCGGTGGCGCGGAGCTTCCTGTTGCAGAAGGGGCACTTGTAAATGCCTCGAGCAAAGGGGCCATCGTAATGGCCGGACTGCAGCCTCCTGAGGACGTGACGAGTCTTGGTGTGGAAGGACTCGTCGTCGCTGTCGACGTCGCTGCTCTGCACCTGTCACGTAGCACCAAAGATCGTGCAAAAAAAACGGAGTCAATTGCAACGATGATGGAACAGAGAGTGAACAAAAAATCATGCATGATAATATGGGCTCGAAAAAAAGAGGTAGCCTCAGTTACATTGGACACACTTATATCCAGGATTTGAGTCAGCAAACCAAAGATCATGCACAACAAATTTGTACACACCAATTGTTTACTGACCAAACCCTGAATCAATTTATGCCCAAATATTCATCATCATCGGCACAAATCTTAAACAAAAGCAAATCACAAACACTAATAACGCAAGATCTAACACAAAAAGATTGAACTAGGAACAGACGAACAGTAATAACGCAAGATCTAACACAAAAGGATTGAACTAGGAACAGACGAACCGTAATAACGCTAGATCTAACACAAAATGATTGAAATGAGATAAGAACAAGGGAACAAAGGGTTACCTCCGGCTCGTTGTCGACGATGCTGGTGTCGTAGGGGTTCTCCGGCGCGTCGTACTGCACTGGTTCGTACGGGTCCCAAGCGACGGGGGACTGGACGGTGGCGGCGGCCGATGCGCCGGCTGCTACGTTGGAAGCAGCGACAGGGGCCTGGACGGGGGCGGCGGCCGATGCGCCGGCTGCTACGTTGGAAGCAGCGACAGGGGCCTGGACGGGGCGGCGGCCGATGCGCCGGCTGCTACGTTGGAAGCAGCGACAGGGGCCTGGACGGGGGCGGCGGCCGATGCGCCGGCTGCTACGTTGGAAGCAGCGACAGGGGCCTGGACGGGGCGGCGGCTGATGTGCCGACAATGGGCATCTCATTCTTCTCCATCGCCGGCGGTTTTCTTCGGGGTTTTTTCTTCGGTTGTGGAGAAGATGATGGGACAGGAGAGGCGGTTGCAGTGAGCCAGTGAGAACGTGCGTCGAGGGAGAGAAAGAGGGGCTCTATAAAGACGAAGGTGGCGTGTACCGCAACACGCGTCCGCTATGCACGGCTGCAGCGTGCACCGCTACACGAGTCTAACCCTGGGACGTTTGGTGTACTCAGTTATAACCTCAGGCCTTATACAGAAATTTTATCTGTACTCAGTTTTCCCCTCGAGGACTTAGAGGCAAGTGCAATATACTCAGTTTTACCCTCAAGTAGCTGGTCACCGAGAGTCAACAAATGAGATTAACATAGCTAATTGAGTCATTTCATGCGCAAAAAAATCCAAAAAAATAAAAACATAGTGGCAACTACTCATGGAGTCTTCCTACGCAACCTGCCACCTAGAAAACCTTAACAAACATATATAAATCAAGTTTTACCACAAATTGCCACTTCTCAGAATCACTAGTGTAGCTATGAAGATGATTGGTTTTCCACCCAAACCCCTTTGCAAAACATCTTTCCCAAAACATAGTTTGTCTAAATGATGCCATAATTGTCACACTCATGTATATTTGAATTGCAAATAATTTGATGTAGCCCAATATGAATTATATTGTACAAAACACACATTTTTCATTTTGTAATTCTTTTGTTTGAATCCCTTAGTCTATTTACTATTTATGTGCCCTTGGATTCTTAGTACTACTCAGTTTTGCCCTCAAGTACTGTCACAAATGCTCTGAGAAGCCCAAACTTATCCTGATTGGTTGAGCCGTTGTCACACGGATCGACTCCACGAACCGTTGATCCACTGATCTAACGGGCAGTATACCCCTATCCGTCTCTTCGTGGCAACTCTCTCTCTCTCTCTCTTCGTGGCCACCCCTCTCTCTCTGTCGGTGGAGAATGCCCACCCCTCTATTTATGTGCAATAACGAGTTTGCCACTTAATATAGTTTGGGATATAGTATTGGTATAAACATGAGGCATACATATTTGCGGATTTCGGTGATTGCATTATTTGTCACCCCTCTAACAATTATCAACTATCTTTAGCTGTCCTTTTCTTTTAGGGAATATAGTTTGGGATATAGTATTGGTATTTTGAAACGGCCTAAAAGTGGTATAATTTTGTTATAAACATGAGGCATACATATTTGCGGATTTCGGTGATTGCATTATTTGTCACCCCTCTAACAATTATCAACTATCTTTAGCTATCCTTTTCTTTTAGGGAATATAGTTTGGGATATTGTATTGGTATTTTGAAGGGACCCTATTTTGAAAGGGATCCCATTTTGAAACGGCCTAAAAGTGGTATAATTTTGTTATAAACATGAGGCATACATATTTGCGGATTTCGGTGATTGCATTATTTGTCACCCCTCTAACAATTATCAACTATCTTTAGCTGTCCTTTTCTTTTAGGGAATATAGTTTGGGATATGGTATTGGTATTTTGAAACGGCCTAAAAGTGGTATAATTTTGGTATAAACACGAGGCATACATATTTGCGGATTTCGGTGATTGCATTATTTGTCACCCCTCTAACAATTATCAACTATCTTTAGCTTTCCTTTTCTTTTAGGGAATATAGTTGGTAATTTCGGTGAATGCACACACTAACTTTGAAAACAACTACAAGTACATGTAACTGAATAATGGATTTGTAAGGTATCCCTTGTAACAACTTCTAGCGCCTGGTGAGCAATGATAAGAATCCGATCGTAATTATACAACAAAAAAAACCAGCCATCAGGTTAGCTTGCTTCTTCAACTCGATCAGCTGCCTTAACTGCTTGTTCATTTTCTTCAGTTCTCCCTTCACTTCCACCAGTTCTGCATTGGGAGCATTAGGCATAATCGGAACGGCTCCTCTCTCCGCCGCATTCTCTACAACAAGTCCCCCCTCCCAAATTGCGCCCCCAATAGCGCCAATTGATTCCTGCAATTGAAGCCTCTGAACGTACACATCGATCCACTCGAAATGCCTGCATTTCTTCAAGATCTAAAAACAACAACGTGAACCCTAAATCCCAAATTCGAGGGAATAACAAGAAAATCGAGAGAAAACAGAGAAATTGGAGCGAGATCTAACCTTATCCCCCTCTCTATATGGCAAGCTCTCGCATGCAACGAACTCACGTCCACGGTTGCCGTTCTCGTCCGTCTTACAGATCGACCGCTTCAGAGGCTCCTGGCGTGGGCAGTCAGGGCATCTTGTCAAAGGCACGGGTCCATACTGCGGCCATGAAGAACGGGAGGTCGAAGAGAAACTAGACATCACCCGCCTACCGGAGAAGGGCTGCCGCTGGCGGAGAAGAAGAACAATGGGGCGCGGAGAAAGAAAGGGGAAGCAATGGCACGGGCACGGGCGCGGGGCTGGCTCGGGCTCCCATTTTGCAACGGTCACCTGGGTAAGCTGTGGGTCCGGCGCGCTAACGTGGACAAGTTGTGGGTCCCACGATGATCTGGATAAGTGGAGACGTGTCCACTGCGGGGCACCAACAGCGGCCCCACTTGCCAGCACCAACCAACGTCAACTAAACGGGATTCCTTCCGTCCGAGCTCTTTCTGCGGGTTACAGACAAGGGCTTGGGGAAAACTGAGGAAAAACTAAGGAGCGGAAAACTGAGTACAACTAAGAACCTCGGCACGAAAATAGAAATCCCTAAACAATATCACCGTCTCCTTTGGCGATAATTCTACATCCGAGGTATTGGGTTTTGGCAAGGTTGTGGTTGCACACAACATTACTCTTGTGGATGTCATGCTTGTCAAAACCCTTGGTTACAATTTACTTTCCGTTTCCGCCCTTGGCAAGATGGGTTTTGCCGTCTTTATTGATAATGATATTGTGGTCCTCTTGTGGAGCAAGACTCTAAAAGTCGCTTTCGTTGGGTATCGCGAACATAATTTGTATGTGGTGGACTTTTCGGGGACCACCACTTCAAATGCGATGTGCCTATTCGGAAAGGCGGATGTGGGTTGGTTGTGGCATCGCCGCTTGGCCCATGTCAACATGAGAACTTTGCAAAGTCTTCACAAGGGGAACCATATTGTGGGACTAATGGAAAATGTGTCTTTTGCCAAAGATCGTGTTTGTAGGGCTTGTGTTGAAGGCAAAATGCATGACTCTCCGCATCCAAGCAAGACTATCATCTCTTCCAAGAGGATCTTGGAGCTCCTTCATGTGGATCTCTTTGGTCCCGTTACTCATGCAAGTCTTGGTGCGAAGAAACATTGCTTGGTGATTGTTGATGACTACTCAAGATACACTTGGGTCTACTTTCTCAAGACGAAAGATGAGACTCAACAAATATTCATTGACTTTGCTACCGAGGTGCAACGCCAACACAACCTCCTCATTATGGCAATAAGAAGTGACAACGGCTCCGAGTTCAAGAACTATACACTCAATGATTTTCTTAGTGATGAGGGGATTCGTCATCAATATTCCGCTGCTTACACCCCTCAACAAAATGGTGTTGCGGAGAGGAAGAACCGGACTCTTATGGATATGGCAAGATCTATGATGGCGGAGTATAAATCCCGCTATAATTTTTGGGCCGAAGCCATCTCCACCGCTTGCCACTCTTCTAACCGGCTCTATCTCCGCAAGGGCTTGAACAAGACTCCATATGAAATACTCACCGGGAACAAGCCTAATATCTCATACTTCAAGGTGTTCGGGTGTAAGTGTTTCTACAAAATCAAAGGAGTTCGTTTATCTAAATTTGCTCCTAAAGCTTTGGAGGGTATATTTGTTGGTTACGGTGCCGAATCTCACACTTATAGAGTCTTTGATATAGCCTCCGGGATTATCATTGAATCTTGTAGTGTGAGGTTTGAAGAAAATGATGGCTCCCAAGTGGGGCAAGTTGATGTATGTGTAGGTGATGAAATACCTCAAGATGCCATAGTAAGAATGGGTGTGGGATTTTTCCGCCCCATTGAGGGACACGGTGTGGCGTCTCGGGAAGGACTATGCTCTACCACGGTGGAGCCCTCATCTTCTCAACATCAACAAACCCCATCTCTTGAAGCAAATAATGCACCAACCCAAGAACAAGAACAAAACCCTCCCTCTTGTGTGCAAGATCAAGGACAAGATCAATCAGATCACCACGGATTCATGATGGATCCGATGAATATCCTTTCAACATTCTCCTCTCACCGGATAATGTCCAAGATCAAGCACATGAGGATGAGCAACCTCAAGAAATTGAGGAAGCTCAAGTTGAAGGTCAAGATGGGGACCCAAATGATCAAGTTGATCAAGTGACACCTCCAAGGCCAAGAAGAACCAAGGAGGAGATCGAGGCCCGTCGTCTAGCAAGAAGAGATAGGAACCTTGAACTTCGTGGACACACTCATGACAAGGTCCTTGGTGATGTAAGGGCAAAAGTTTCCACAAGAAGGCAATTGGCTAACTTTAGCAATCATCATGCTTATATCTCCTTAGTGGAACCCAAGAAAGTATTTGAAGCCCTTGAAGATTCGGATTGGTTGGAAGCTATGCACGAGGAACTCAACAACTTCAAGCGCAACAAAGTGTGGACCTTAGTAAAGAAGCCAAAGGAGTGCCGCAATGTTATAGGCACTAAATGGATTTTCAAGAACAAGCAAGATGAGTTTGGAAATGTTGTGAGGAACAAGGCAAGATTGGTGGCTCAAGGGTTCTCTCAAGTTGAGGGAATTGACTTTGGAGAAACCTATGCTCCCGTGGCTCGTCTTGAGTCCATCCGTATCCTTCTTGCTTATGCATCGCATCATAACTTTAAGTTACAACAAATGGATGTGAAAAGTGCATTTCTTAATGGTCCTTTGCATGAAGAGGTTTATGTTAAGCAACCCCCGGGGTTTGAGGATCTCAACTTTCCTAACCATGTCTACAAGCTTGATAAAGCACTTTATGGTCTCAAACAAGCTCCTAGAGCTTGGTACGAGCACCTTAAAGAATTGTTGGTAGACCATGGGTTTGATGTTGGGCTAATCGATCCCACTCTTTTTACTAAGAGGGTCAATGGGGAGCTTTTCGTTTGCCAATTATATGTTGATGACAATGTTGGGCCTCCAAGAACAGAGGTTTGTAGAACAGCAGAAGTTTTCCTTAAGTGGATCACCCAAGGTTTATCGAACTCAGGGAGGAAGAGGTCAAAGATATCCCTCTCATGCAACCCCGCAACCACAAAGCAAGAAGTCTCTTGTGTCCCCAACACACCTAATAGGTGCACTAGTTCGGCGAAGAGATAGTGAAATACAGGTGGTATGAATATATATGAGCAGAGCAGCTATGCAGAAAATAGCTTGCAGCAGTAGTTGATGGTAGTATTGCAGCAGTAGTAACGCAGTAAAACAGTAAACAAGCAGCGTAGCAGCAGTATTTAGGAACAAGGCCTAGGGATTAGACTTTCACTAGTGGACACTCTCAACATTGATCACATAACAGAATAGATAAATGCATACTCTACACTTTTGTTGGATGATGAACACATTGCGTAGGATTACACGAACCCTCAATGCCGGAGTTAACAAGCTCCACAATAATGCTCATATTTTAGTAACCTTTAGTGTAAGATAGATCAAAAGACTAAACCAAGTACTAGCATAGCATGCACACCGTCACCTTCATGCATATGTAGGAGGAATAGATCACATCAATATTATCATAGCAATAGTTAACTTCGCAATCTACAAGAGATCATGATCATAGCATAAACCAAGTACTAACACGGTGCACACATTGTCACCTTTACACACGTGCGGGAGGAATAAAACTACTTTAATAACATTGCTAGAGTAGCACATAGATAAATTGTGATACAAACTCATATGAATCTCAATCATGTAAAGCAGCTCATGAGATTATTGTATTGAGGTACATGGGAGAGATGAACCACATAGCTACCGGTACAGCCCCGAGCCTCGATGGAGAACTACTCCCTCCTCATGGGAGCAACAGCGGTGATGAAGATGGCGATGGAGATGGCAGCGGTGTCGATGGAGAAGCCTTCCGGGGGCACTTCCCTCCCCGTCCCAGCGTGCGGAACAGACTCCGTCCCCCGGATCTTGGCGTCGCGATGGCGGCGGCTCGGAAGTTTCTGTGGGTTTCGTCGGTACTGGGGTTTTCGCGACGGAGGCTTTAAATAGGCGGAAGGGCAGCCTCGGAAGGTCGAAGGGGCGCCGACACTTTAGGGCGGCGCGGCCAGGGCCTGGCCGCGCCGGCCTATGGTCTGGGCCCCCTGTGGGTCCACTCTGGCGACTCTCGGGTGTTCTGGATGCTTAGGGCAAAATAGGAACCCGGGCGTTGATTTCGTCCAATTCGAGAATATTTCGTTACTAGGATTTTGAAACCAAAAACAGCAGAAAACAGGAACCGGCACTTCGGCATCTTGTTAATAGGTTAGTTCCGGAAAATGCACGAATATGACATAAAGTGTGCATAAAACATGTAGATAACATCAATAATGTGGCATGGAACATAAGAAATTATGGATACGTCGAGACGTATCGCATCCCCAAGCTTAGTTCTGCTCGTCCCGAGCAGGTAAACGATAACAAAGATAATTTCTGGAGTGACATGCCATCATAACCTTGATCATACTATTTGTAAAGCATATGTAGCGAATGCAGCGATCAAAACAATGTATATGACATGAGTAAACAAGTGAATCATATAGCAAAGACTTTTCATGAATAGCACTTCAAGACAAGCATCAATAAGTCTTGCATAAGAGTTAACTCATAAAGCAATAATTCAAAGTAAAGGCATTGAAGCAACACAATGGAAGATTAAGTTTCAGCGGTTGCTTTCAACTTGTAACATGTATATCTCATGGGTAATTGTCAATGCAAAGCAATATAACAAATGCAATATGCAAGTATGTAGGAATCAATGCACAGTTCACACAAGTGTTTGCTTCTTGAGATGGAGAGAAATAGGTGAACTGACTCAACAATGAAAGTAAAAGAATGGTCCTCCATAGAGGAAAAGCATCGATTGCTATATTTGTGCTAGAGCTTTGATTTTGAAAACATGAAACAATTTTGTCAACGGTAGTAATAAAGCATATGTATCATGTAAATTATATCTTATAAGTTGCAAGCCTCATGCATAGTATACTAATAGTGCCCGCACCTTGTCCTAATTAGCTTGGACTACCGGATCATCACAATGCACATGTTTTGACCAAGTGTCACAAAGGTACCTCTATGCCGCCCACAAAGGTCTAAGGAGAAAGCTCGCATTGGATTTCTCGCTATTGATTATTCTTCAACTTAGACATCCATACCGGGACAACATAGACAACAGATAATGGACTCCTCTTTTATGCATAAGCATGTAACAACAATTAATAATTTTCTCATTTGAGATTGAGGATATTTGTCCAAAACTGAAACTTCCACCATGGATCATGGCTTTAGTTAGCGGCCCAATGTTCTTCTCTAACAATATGCATGCTTAACCATAAGGTGGTAGATCGCTCTTACTTCAAACAAGACGGACATGCATAGCAACTCACATGATATTCAACAAAGAATAGTTGATGGCGTCCCCAGAAACATGGTTATCGCACAACAAGCAACTTAATAAGAGATGAAGTGCATAAGTACATATTCAATACCACAATAGTTTTTAAGCTATTTGTCCCATGAGCTATATATTGTAAAGGTGAATGATGGAATTTTAAAGGTAGCACTCAAGCAATTTACTTTGGAATGGCGGAAAATACCATGTAGTGGGTAGGTATGGTGGACACAAATGGCATAGTGGTTGGCTCAAGTATTTTGGATGCATGAGAAGTATTCCCTCTCGATACAAGGTTTAGGATAGCAAGGCTTATTTGAAACAAACACAAGGATGAACCGATGCAGCAAAACTCACATAAAAGACATATTGTAAACATTATAAGACTCTACACCGTCTTCCTTGTTGTTCAAAACTCAATACTAGAAATTATCTAGACCTTAGAGAAACCAAATATGCAAACCAAATTTTAGCATGCTCTATGTATTTCTTCATTAATAGGTGCAAAGTATATGATGCAAGAGCTTAAACATGAGCACAACAATTGCCAAGTATCACATTACCCAAGACATTATAGCAATTACTACATGTATCATTTTCCAATTCCAACCATATAACAATTTAACGAAGAAACTTCGCCATGAATACTATGAGTAGAAACTAAGGACATACTTGTCCATATGCTACAGCGGAGCGTGTCTCTCTCCCACACAAGCATGATGTAATCCAATTTATTCAAACACAAACAAAAACAAAAACAAACAGACGCTCCAAGTAAAGTACATAAGATGTGACTGAATAAAAATATAGTTTCAGGGAGGAACTGATAATGTTGTCGATGAAGAAGGGGATGCCTTGGGCATCCCCAAGCTTAGACGCTTGAGTCTTCTTGATATATGCAGGGGTGAACCACCGGGGCATCCCCAAGCTTAGAGCTTTCACTCTCCTTGATCATGGTATATCATCCTCCTCTCTTGACCCTTGAAAACTTCCTTCACACCAAACTCGAAACAAACTCATTAGAGGGTTAGTGCATAATCAAAAACTCACATGTTCAGAGGTGACACAATCATTCTTAACACTTCTGGACATTGCCTAAAGCTACTGGAAGGTAATGGAACAAAGAAATCCACCCAACACAGCGAAAGAAGCAATGCGAAATAAAAGGCAGAATCTGTCAAAACAGAACAGTCCGTAAAGACGAATTTTAAAATGGCACCAGACTTGCTCAGATGAAAATGCCCAAATTGAATGAAAGTTGCGTACATATCTGAGGATCACTCACGTAAATTGGCATATTTTTCTGAGTTACCTACAGAGAATTTTGCCCAGATTCGTGACAGCAAAGAAAACAGTTTCTGCGCAGTAATCCAAATCTAGTACTTACTTTACTATCAAAGACTTTACTTGGCACAACAAAACACAAACTAAGATAAGGAGAGGTTGCTACAGTAGTAAACAACTTCCAAGACACAAATATAAAACAAAGTACTGTAGCAAAATAACACATGGGTTATCTCCCAAGAAGTTCTTTCTTTATAGCCATTAAGATGGGCTCAGCAGTTTTAATGATGCACTCGCAAGAAATAGTATGTGAAGCAAAGAGAGCATCAAGAGGCAAATCCAAAACACATTTAAGTCTAACATGCTTCCTATGCATAGGAATCTTGTAAATAAACAAGTTCATGAAGAGCAAAGTAACAAGCATAGGAAGATAGAACAAGTGTAGCTTCAAAAATTTCAGCACATAGAGAGGTGTTTTAGTAACATGAAAATTTCTACAACCATATTTTCCTCTCTCATAATAACTTTCAGTAGTGTCATGAGCAAACTCAACAATATAACTATCACATAAAGCATTCTTATCATGAGTCTCATGCATAAAATTATTACTCCACATAAGCATAATCAATTTTATTAGATGTAGTGGGAGCAAATTCAACAAAGTAGCTATCATTATTATTCTCATCAAGTGTTGGAAGCATTGTATAATCACAACAAAATTTACTCTCCATAGTAGGTGGCACCAAAAGACCAATATCATTATAATCATCATAAATAGGAGGCAAAGTATCATCAAAGAAAATTTTCTCCTCAATGCTTGGGGGACTAAAAATATCATGCTCATCAAAGCCAGCTTCCCCAAGCTTAGAATTTTCCATATCATTAGCAACAATGGTGTTCAAAGCGTTCATACTAATATCATTGCTACTAGCATGCAAATAAGATTCCATGGGTTTTTTAATTTTCGCATTAAACCATTCATGTCTTGACTCAGGAAATAGAATAAAAAGCTCACAGATGTTGTCCATTATGCCTTACTAGTGTAAACAAGAAACAAAAAGCAATTGCAGGATCTAAAGGAAATAGCTTCGAGTACTTACAACGCCGGAAAATAGCTTAGTAGCCGAGATACGGAGTGTGAGTACCTTTTACCTTTCTCCCCCGGCGCCTAAAAGTGCTTGATGTCTACGTTCCCCCTCCTTTCCGTAGACAGTGTTGGGCCTCCAAGAGCAGAGGTTTGTAGAACAGCAGCAAGTTTTCCCTTAAGTGGATCACCCAAGGTTTATCGAACTCGGGAGGAAGAGGTCAAAGATATCCCTCTCATGCAACCCTGCAACCACAAAGCAAGAAGTCTCTTGTGTCCCCAACACACCTAATAGGTGCACTAGTTCGGCGAAGAGATAGTGAAATACAGGTGGTATGAATATATATGAGCAGTAGCAATGGTGCCAGAAAATAGCTTGCTGGCGTGTAGTTGATGGTGGTAGTATTGCAGATAGTAACACAGTAAAACAGTAAACAAGCAGTAGTAATAGCGCAGTATTTAGGAACAAGGCCTAGGGATTAGACTTTCACTAGTGGACACTCTCAACATTGATCACATAACAGAATAGATAAATGCATACTCTACACTTTTGTTGGATGATGAACACATTGCGTAGGATTACACGAACCCTCAATGCCGGAGTTAACAAGCTCCACAATAATGCTCATATTTTAGTAACCTTTAGTGTAAGATAGATCAAAAGACTAAACCAAGTACTAGCATAGCATGCACACTGTCACCTTCATGCATATGTAGGAGGAATAGATCACATCAATATTATCATAGCAATAGTTAACTTCGCAATCTACAAGAGATCATGATCATAGCATAAACCAAGTACTAACACGGTGCACACACTGTCACCTTTACACACGTGCAGAGGAATAAAACTACTTTAATAACATTGCTAGAGTAGCACATAGATAAATTGTGATACAAACTCATATGAATCTCAATCATGTAAAGCAGCTCATGAGATTATTGTATTGAGGTACATGGGAGAGATGAACCACATAGCTACCGGTACAGCCCCGAGCCTCGATGGAGAACTACTCCTCCTCATGGGAGCAACAGCGGTGATGAAGATGGCGATGGAGATGGCAGCGGTGTCGATGGAGAAGCCTTCCGGGGCACTTCCCCGTCCGGGTGCCGGAACAGACTCCTGTCCCCCAGATCTTGGCGTCGCGATGGCGGCGGCTCGGAAGGTTTCGTGGTTTTCGTCGAACGCATCGGGTTTTCGCGACGGAGGCTTTAAATAGGCGAAGGGCAGCCTCGAAGGTCGAAGGGCGCCGACACTATAGGGCGGCGCGGCCAGGGCCTGGCCGCGCCGGCCTATGGTCCGGCCCCCGTGGGTCCACTCGGCGACTCGGGTGTTCTGGATGCTTCCGGGCAAAATAGGAACTGGGCGTTGATTTCGTCCAATTCCGAGAATATTTCGTTACTAGGATTTCTGAAACCAAAAACAGAAAACAGGAACTGCACTTCGGCATCTTGTTAATAGGTTAGTTCCTAAAATGCACGAATATGACATAAAGTGTGCATAAAACATGTAGATAACATCAATAATGTGGCATGGAACATAAGAAATTATGGATACGTCAGAGACGTATCAGGGAGCTTTTCGTTTGCCAATTATATGTTGATGACATTATCTTTGGCTCTACTAACAAAGCTTTCAATGATGAATTTTCAAAGCTTATGACCGATAGGTTTGAGATGTCTATGATGGGAGAGATGAAGTTCTTCCTTGGTTTTGAGATCAAGCAATTGAGAGAAGGAACCTTCATCAATCAAGCAAAATATCTCCAAGACATGCTCAAGAGGTTCAAGATGACCGAGTTGAAGGGTGTGGCCACTCCTATGGTTACCAAATGTCATCTTGCACTAGATCCCAATGGTAAAGAGGTGGATCAAAAGGTATATCGCTCCATGATTGGATCCTTGCTTTACCTTTGTGCATCTAGACCGGACATAGTGTTGAGTGTTGGTGTGTGTGCAAGGTATCAAGCTTCTCCTAAGGAGAGCCACATGATGGCTCTCAAAAGAATCTTTCGATATTTGGTTGATACCCCAAGATATGGTATTTGGTACCCCAAAGGCTCAAGTTTTATTCTCAATGGATATACCGATGCGGATTGGGCGGGTGACAAGGATGATAGGAAATCAACTTCCGGGGCTTGCCAATTCCTTGGTAGGTCCTTGGTGTGTTGGTCTTCTAAGAAGCAAAATTGCATATCTCTCTCCACCGCCGAAGCCGAATATGTTGCCGCCGCAAGTGGATGCACTCAATTGTTATGGATGAGGCAAACTTTAAAGGAATACGGTGTCATTTGTGACAAAGTGCCTCTATTATGTGACAATGAAAGTGCCATCAAGATTGCCTATAATCCGGTGCAACATTCAAGAACGAAGCATATTGAGATCCGGAATCATTTCATTAGGGATCATGTTGCCCGTGGTGATATTGAGCTTATCTATGTTCCTACCAAAGATCAACTTGCCGATATATTCACGAAGCCTCTTGATGAAGCAAGGTTCTCTTATTTGAGGAATGAGCTAAATATCATTGATTCAAGGAGTATAGCTTGACCATCTTGCAAACACACCTTTGTCTCAAAACTTTATTTGGTTTAGATGTGGGCATGGAAATAGGGGGAGTGCGGTTTAAATTATTGAGCTATCCCTCCCCCCATAATGCCAACATTAAAGATATCATTCTCGTTATATCATATGTTGATATGTGAGCTTCAATGATGAGTATTGGTTTGGACCCAAGATATATCTTCGCGGTGCCATACCATAACACTCATATATGGTGGCCTAGGCCACCACACTCTTCTTTGTGAAGAGTTGGAGTTATTTGGATCTTCATTGGTTTTTATTGACATCTCCTTGTTTATGGGAAATCACTCACTTTTGGCCTTCATTTGCATTATTTGCAAAAATGAGTGATCATGTACCATCTCACAGTTTGGCGCATCTGTCCTAAGCCTATCTCATCTAAGCCATATTCTCTTCCCTCTCGAGTGCATCATTCCTGTCAAAATCCAGTTCTAGGCTCTGTTTTCTGCCCCACCGGAAGTTCCGGTCGTTTGGACCGGTACTTCCGGCTGGTATCCTTTCACCTGGTTCACCCGGCTCGTTTCCTAACTGGCTGGTTCCTGCGAGACCGGAAGTTCCGGCTCCAACGAGCGGAACTTCCGGCCTTACGATTCCTCCATTAACTGATCCGAACGGGTGGCAGTTCCACACTTTTCCCCATCCAAGATCTATTCGCTGGTGCTCCTCCCGTGTGGCGGCTGCAACCTCTCCGGCCGGATCTCCCTCCTCCGGCGACCTCCGCCGGATCGGCTCCGTGGATTGGCATCCCCTCCCTCTCCTCCTCCATGGCTCCCCCCGGTTTGTGCCCTCTCCCTCTCTATGTGTGGGTAGACCTCACTAGATGAACTATAGGGCATACTCTAGGCAAAGCTATGGTAGAACATCTCTAGATGCCTTTCCTTTACTAGATCTTGCATAGGATGTTGTGGTAATGCGGTTAACCGAGCCATTGCCGCAGATCTGGTGAGAAACTGCTGCTGTTTTTCGAACAGCCGGATGTTCCGGCTCACGCCGGAACTTCCGCCCGGGGCGGAACTTCCGCCGGTTCTCACCGGAACTTCCGGCCTGGCGAATTTTTCTGCTGTTGCTCAATATCCTGTGCAGGCTCTAGTTTTTGCTTCCTTGTAGTGTGCACTCATTTTCATTCCTATCATGTTGATTCCATCCCAGGTAGTTCCAAGAAGAGAGGCAAAGGTCATGTGGATGAGATTGAGGAAGAACTTGAGCAAACTAGACCATCCAAGCTCACCGCTCGTCAGCAAGCTCAAAGGCAAAAGCACCCGCTGTTCGAGGCAAGAATATCCATGTATCCGTGAAGAACATGCAGTATCTTGAGTACAAGGAGCTCCGTGACATGAACCCTTACCTCACCCCTCGGAACAATAGGGTTGGGGATAAGCGGTTCCACAACAAGACTCAAGAGGAGATTTTCTATGAGGTGTATGTGCCATTCAAGAAGGGGGTAGCCCCTCAACATGCTATTGACACCGGCAAGATGGCCGCTTCTAGGTACTTTGAAGAAGCCTATGCTATGTGTGGTGAGTTTGGGCTCTATCCCATTATGGAGCTCAACAAGGATTATGATATCGGGTTGATCCAACAATTCTATGCCACCGTCCACTTTGATTCGGATGAAGCTAAAACTTTCCGGTGGATGTCTCATGAAAGGCTCCTTGAGTCTAACTTGGCAAAGTTTGGAAGTGCCCTTGGATACCCTCGCCTCCCGGGCGTTGATGCGAATGGTTGGAGGTGCCACGATAGTTCATTTTCTCAACCAAGGGAAGTCTTGGAGAACCTCTACATCAAAGGTTGGGGTATTCCGGGCAAGAGTGCGGATCTTCTCCCTACTTGGGACATTATGCTTAGAGTCTACCGGGAAACCATTGGACCAAAGGGTGGCAACCTTGATGAGTTGCATTTATATGAAGTGGATCTTATGGCAAACTCCTTTGCTAAGAAGGGCACCGGTGAGAAGCTTGATGTGATGGACTACATCTACAATGAGATGTGGTCATGTGTGATGGAGAAGAAGCTTCCCTCGTATGCTCCGTACATTATGAAGCTCATTGAGGACACTTGGATGGAGACTTGTCAGACTTCCCTCATTCACTCTATTCCTCTCAATATCACATCCCATGAAGTGAAGGTTTTGAGGACCAAGCGCCACAACTCCCCTATTGAAGATGTTCCCCCCATGGATGAGAAGCCACCTAGCTGGGCTTCTAAGCTTGCTCGCCGCATGAGACAGATTTTTTGCCTCACCTCTGCAGTCAACCACCGTCAGTATCAGCAGCATGCAGAAGCCAAGAAGTCTCGGGTTCGTCAGAAGAGCATCATGAGGGCTCTTGAGGTGGAAGTGTCTCCTCCCGGATCCGAGGAGAACATCACTCCGGAGGCTGAGTGGGTCTCTCAGCATGGCATGCCTCTCCCTCCAGATGGTCTCGAGATCGAGTCTCCTCCTCACACTCCTCCCTACCCCGGCGCTACATCGAACCTCCCTCCCGGCTGGGCTAACGCCGACCCTTGGGACGTGTAGTTTCTCCTATCCCTTTTTGGTGCCTTGGTGCCAAAGGGGGAGAGTGAGAACCTTATTAGGTTGCTCTCCGTTGGGTATTTGCATGGGGGAGTCACAAGCTCGTGTTGGCTTTGATTTTTATCGCTTGTGATTCTATTTATCCTTGTGGTGTCGAACTATGTTCTTAGTTTATTTGGCTTGTAAACTCTATCTATGTGTTTGGAACCTTATCTATGTGGATGGTAAACTCCGTATGTGAGTCTTCCATGGTTATCTATGTGTGCATGATCTTATTATCCATATGCTTATCACTATGTTGTATTGCTAACCCATGGAAGACGGATGCAAGATATAGGGGGAGCTTCTTATGTACCAATGCTCATATCTAGGGGGAGCTCCTCTATATCTTTCACATTGTTGGTTTACATTATTCATTCCTATCTATGTGTTTGGAACCTTATCTGTGTGGATGGTAAACTCCGTATGTGAGTCTTCCATGGTTATCTATGTGTGCATGATCTTATTATCCATATGCTTATCACTATGTTGTATTGCTAACCCATGGAAGACGGATGCAAGATTTAGGGGGAGCTTCGTATGTACCAATGCTCATATCTAGGGGGAGCTCCTCTATATCTTTCACATTGTTGGTTTACATTATTCATTCCTTGCAAATACTTGTGTTGTCATCAAACACCAAAAAGGGGGAGATTGAAAGAACATTTCCCGCCCTTTTGGGTTTTGTGTGTTTGATGTCAACACTAGTTATATTTTTATGTGTGTTGATGTAGACAGGTACAAGTTTTCTAAAGATATGTAAATGGTATGGATTCTGAAGCTTGAAGGTGGGGCGGAAGGTCCGGGCCCAGCGGAAGTTCCGCCCGTTCTCCCCAGAGGCTTCAGCTTTCTTGTTATTTTATTCTCCGGCCGGAAGTTCCGGAAGTGGCCGAAGTTCCGGTCAGCGGAACTTCCGCCAACTCCGGACAAGTTCCGAAAGTCGGCGATTTGTGGCTCATGTCCGTATGGTTTTTGGTCGGAACTTGGCCGGAACTTGGCCGAAACTTCCGGTCACCGGAAGTTCGCCTAGTTCCGCCCCTCTCTTTGACAAGGTCATCCGATGCCAGCGGAAGTTCGGCCCTCCTGGCCGGAACTTCCGGTGTTACGAGAAATAGTTCAAACGGTCAGATCTGAGAGCTCCAATCATATAAATAGCTCTCTTCTCCAAAGGGACAGGTTGCTCAATCATTGCAAGAAATATCTGCCAAGCTTCACCACCATTAGAGCCACCTCAAGAACACAAGATTTGCAAGATCTCCTTCCTCCCCCAACCAAAGCTCTTGATCTTTGGAGATTTGAAGGAGAAGACACCGATCTACATCCTCACCGAAGCGTTTTTCATTTCCCCCTCATTTGTTTGAGGGATCTCATGCTAGTGTTCCTATTTGGTTCCCTAGTTGATTTGTGTTGATGTATTGTTGTTGATTGTTGTGTTGTAACAGATTTGGGAGCCTCCAATTCGGTTGTGGATGTGTGCCCCAAGAACCTTGTAAAGGCCCGGTTTCCGCCTCGAGGAAATCCCTTAGTGGAAGTGGGCTAGGCCTTCGTGGCGTTGCTCACAGGAGATCTGAGTGAAGCCTTCGTGGCTGTTGGTTTGGCTTTCGTAGCAACCACACTCCTCCAAACGTAGACGTACCTTCTTGCAAAGGAAGGGAACTACGGGAATCATCTCCGTGTCATCGCGTGCTCCACTCTCGGTTACCTCTATCCTATTCTATCTCCTATATATTGCATAGCTATATCTTGCTTAGTTGATAACCTTGTCATATAGGGAAATTCACTTAGTTGCATATCTAGAGAATTTACCTTTGTGTCAAGCCTAAATTGAAAAAGAACTAAAAATTGGTTAGCACCTATTCACCCCCCCTCTAGGTGCGGCATACGATCCTTTCACCTTCGCCGTCCCCCACGCATCGATGTACGAGGCCACCACAGCGCCGCCCCTTCGGCGCGGGTCGCCTCCGTCCGCGCATGGTCTTCGTCACGCCGCCGGGTCTTCCTCGCCTACTTCGTGTACCGCCGCCGCGCCTCCACCCCAGGTCGCCGCTGGGCTCGCCAACCACTCCAGGTCGCGCTGGGCTCGCCGACCACCGCAACGCCCGTCTAGGCGTCCAGCATGACCACCCCAGGTCACCGCTGGGTTAGCCGCCTTCTACGTCTTCGTACACTACAGCTTTGCCGCCAGCGTCCTCGCCTCTTCCCCGACTACGCCACCTGCTTCTCTACTCCGACACCCGTCGTCGAGACTCGCCTCTTCCCCGACTACACCACCTGCTCCTCTACTCCGACACCCGTCGTCGAGACCTCCTCTACTAGTCTACTCCGACATGGCGCGCACTTTGTAATGTTCCCTACCCCCGCACGCCCGGTACTGGCAACACCGGTACGTGCCTTCGTCCCCGACCGTCCCCGAGCCTGGCAAGCTCGGACCGGCGGTCGTCTTCATCGGCTTCGACAACGTCTTCACGGCATCGGTTTATCGAACTGCCTCGAGGAAGAGGTCAAAGATATCCCTCTCATGCAACCCCGCAACCACAAAGCAAGAAGTCTCTTGTGTCCCCAACACACCAAATAGGTGCACTAGTTCGGCAAAGAGATAGTGAAATACAGGTGGTATGAATATATATAAGCAGCAACGGTGCCAGAAATAGCTTAACTGGCGTGTAGTTGATGGTGGTAGTATTGCAGCAGTAGTAACGCAGTAAAACAGTAAACAAGCAGCGATAGCAGATTTAGGAACAAGGCCTAGGGATTACACTTTCACTAGTGGACACTCTCAACATTGATCACATAACAGAATAGATAAATGCATACTCTACACTCTTGTTGGATGATGAACACATTGCGTAGGATTACACGAACCCTCAATGCCGGAGTTAACAAGCTCCACAATTAATGTTCATATTTTAGTAACCTTATAGTGTAAGATAGATCAACATAACCAAATAGATCACATCAATACCATCATAGTAATAGTTAACTTCACAATCCACAAGAGATCATGATCATAGCCTACGACAAGAACCACATGGGGCACACACTAGTCACCTTTACACCATGCAGGAGGAATAGAATACTTTAATAACATCACTAGAGTAGCACATAGATGAATTGTGATACAAAACTCATATGAATCTCAATCATGTAAAGCAGCTCATGAGATCATTGTATTGAAGTACATAGGAGAGAGATTAACCACATAGCTACCGGTACAGCCCCGAGCCTCGATGGAGAACTACTCCCTCATGGAAGCAACAGCGGTGATGAAGATGGCGGTGGAGATGGCAGCGGTGTCGATCGAGAAGCCTTCCGGGGGCACTTCCCCGCTCCGGCAGCGTGCCGGAACAGAGACTCTGTCCCCGGATCTTGGCCTCGCGATGGTGGCGGCTCTGGAAGGTTTCTGTGGTTTTCATCGAACGCATCAGGGTTTTCGCGACGGAGGCTTTAAATAGGCGAAGAGGCGGCGCCAGAGGGTCGAAGGGGTGCCCACACCATAGGGTGGCGCGGGCCCCCCTGGCCGCGCTGGCCTAGGGTTTGGTGGGCCTGTGATGTCTACGTTCCCCCTCCTTTCCTGTAGACAGTGTTGGGCCTCCAAGAGCAGAGGTTTGTAGAACAGCAGCAAGTTTTCCCTTAAGTGGATCACCCAAGGTTTATCGAACTCAGGGAGGAAGAGGTCAAAGATATCCCTCTCATGCAACCCTGCAACCACAAAGCAAGAAGTCTCTTGTGTCCCCAACACACCAAATAGGTGCACTAGTTCGGCGAAGAGATAGTGAAATACATGGTATGAAGCAGTAGCAACGGTGCCAGAAAATAGCTTGCTGGCGTGTAGTTGATGGTGGTGGTATTGCAGCAGTAGTAACGCAGTAAAACAGTAAACAAGCAACGATAGCAGTATTTAGGAACAAGGCCTAGGGATTACACTTTCACTAGTGGACACTCTCAACATTGATCACATAACAGAATAGATAAATGCATACTCTACACTTTTGTTGGATGATGAACACATTGCGTAGGATTACACGAACCCTCAATGCCGGAGTTAACAAGCTCCACAATTATGTTCATATTTTAGTAACCTTATAGTGTAAGATAGATCAAAAGACTAAACCAAGTACTAACATAGCATGCACACTGTCACCTTCATGCATATGTAGGAGGAATAGATCACATCAATATTATCATAGCAATAGTTAACTTCGCAATCTACAAGAGATCATGATCATAGCATAAACCAAGTACTAACACGGTGCACACACTGTCACCTTTACACACGTGCAGGAGGAATAGAACTACTTTAATAACTTTGCTAGAGTAGCACATAGATAAATTGATACAAACTCATATGAATCTCAATCATGTAAAGCAGCTCATGAGATTATTGTATTGAGGTACATGGGAGAGAGATGAACCACATAGCTACAGCGGAGCCCTCAGCCTCGGAGGTGGATTACTCCCTCCTCATCATGGAAGCAGCGATGGCGGTGAAGATGGCGGTGAAGACGGCGGTGGAGATGGCTCCGGGGCAATTCCCCGTCCGGCAGTGCCGGAAGAGAGTTCTGTCCCCGAATTGGAGTTTCGCGACGGTGGCGGCGCCTGGAGTCTTTACGGAGTTTCGTCAATTGGTACTGCGTTTTTAGGTCGAAAGGGCTTTTATAGGCGAAGAGGCGGCGCGGGGGGCTGGGGGTGCCACACCCTAGGCCGGCGCGGCCTAGGCCTGGCCGCGCCGCCATGTGGTGTGGTGGCCCCCTGGCCCCTCTCCGACTCTTCTTCGGTGTTCTGGACGCTTCCGGGAAAAATAGGAGGTTTGGCGTTGATTTCGTCCAATTCCGAGAATATTGCCCGAACAGCCTTTACGGAACCAAAAACAGCAGAAAACAGGAACTCGCACTGTGGCATCTTGTTAATAGGTTAGTTCCGGAAAATGCATGAAAATGATATAAAGTGTGAACAAAACATGTTGGTATTGTCATAAAACAAGCATGGAACATCGGAAATTATAGATACGTTGGAGACGTATCAGCATCCCCAAGCTTAGTTCCTACTCGTCCTCGAGTAGGTAAACGATAAAAGATAATTTCTGAGGTGACATGCTACCAACATAATCTTAATCATACCATTGTAAAGCATATGAGATGAATGCAGCGATTCGAAACAATGTAAATGCAATGAGTAAACAATTGAATCATATAGCAAAGACTTTTCATGAATAGTACTTTCAAGACAAGCATCAATTAGTCTTGCATAAGAGTTACTCATAAAGCAATAATTCAAAGTAGAAGCATTGAAGCAACACAAAGGAAGATTAAGTTTCAGCGGTTGCTTTCAACTTGTAACATGTATATCTCATGGATAGTTGTCAATGCAAAGCAATATAACAAGTGCAATATGCAAGTATGTAGGAATCAATGCACAGTTCACACAAGTGTTTGCTTCTTGAGGTGGAGAGAAATAGGTGAACTGACTCAACATAAAAGTAAAAGAATGGTCCTTCAAAGAGGAAAGCATCGATTGCTATATTTGTGCTAGAGCTTTTATTTTGAAAACATGAAACAATTTTGTCAACGGTAGTAATAAAGCATATGTATCATGTAAATTATATCTTACAAGTTGCAAGCCTCATGCATAGTATACTAATAGTGCCCGCACCTTGTCCTAATTAGCTTGGACTACCGGATCATCACAATGCACATGTTTTAACCAAGTGTCACAAAGGGGTACCTCTATGCCGCCTGTACAAAGGTCTAAGGAGAAAGCTCGCATTGGATTTCTCGCTATTGATTATTCTCAACTTAGACATCCATACCGGGACAACATAGACAACAGATAATGGACTCCTCTTTTATGCATAAGCATGTAACAACAATTAATAATTTTCTCATTTGAGATTGAGGATATATGTCCAAAACTGAAACTTCCACCATGGATCATGGCTTTAGTTAGCGGCCCAATGTTCTTCTCTAACAATATGCATGCTTAACCATAAGGTGGTAGATCGCTCTTACTTCAGACAAGACGAACATGCATAGCAACTCACATGAAATTCAACAAAGAGTAGTTGATGGCGTCCCCAGTGAACATGGTTATCGCACAACAAGCAACTTAATAAGAGATAAAGTGCATAAGTACATATTCAATACCACAATAGTTTTTAAGCTATTTGTCCCATGAGCTATATATTGCAAAGGTGAATGGTGGAATTTTAAAGGTAGCACTCAAGCAATTTACTTTGGAATGGCGGAGAAATACCATGTAGTAGGTAGGTTTGGTGGACACAAATGGCATAGTGTTGTTTGGCTCAAGGATTTGGATGTATGAGAAGTATTCCCTCTCGATACAAGGTTTAGGCTAGCAAGGTTGTTTGAAGCAAACACAAGCACGAACTAGTACAGCAAAACTCACATAAAAGACATATTACAAGCATTATAAAACTATACATCATCTTCCTTGTTGTTCAAACATCTTACTAGAAAATATCTAGACTCTAGAGAAACCACTCATGCAAACCAAATTTTAACAAGCTCTATGTATTTCTTCACTAATAGGTGCAAAGTATATGATGCAAGAGCTTAAACAAGAGCACAACAATTGCCAAGTATCAAGTTATTCAAGACATCATACCAATTACTACATGTAGCATTTTCCAATTCCAACCATATAATAATTAACGAAGCAGTTTCAACCTTCGCCATGAATATTATGAGCTAAGAACACATGTGTTCATACGAACCAGCGGAGCGTGTCTCTCTCCCACACAAGCATTTATTCAACAAAAACAAAAACAAGAAACATACTGACGCTCCAAGAAAAGCACATAAGATGTGACCGAATAAAAATATAGTTTCAAGAGAAGGAACCTGATAATTTGTCGATGAAGAAGGGGATGCCTTGGGCATCCCCAAGCTTAGACGCTTGAGTCTTCTTAGAATATGCAGGGGTGAACCACCGGGGCATCCCCAAGCTTAGAGCTTTCACTCTTCTTGATCATAGTATATCATCCTCCTCTCTTGATCCTTGAAAACTTCCTCCACACCAAACTCGAAACAACTCATTAGAGGGTTAGTGCACAATAAAAATTAACATGTTCAGAGGTGACACAATCATTCTTAACTCTTCTGGACATTGCATAATGCTACTGGACATTAATGGATCAAAGAAATTCATCCAACATAGCAAAAGAGGCAATGCGAAATAAAAGGCAGAATCTGTCAAAACAGAACAGTTCGTATTGACGAATTTTAAAATGGCACCAGACTTGCTCAAATGAAAATGCTCAAATTGAATGAAAGTTGCGTACATATCTGAGGATCATGCACGTAAATTGGCTTAATTTTCTGAGCTACCTACAGGGAGGTGGACCCAGATTCGTGACAGCAAAGAAATCTGGAACTGCGCAGTAATCCAAATCTAGTACTTACTTTTCTATCAACGGCTTAACTTGGCACAACAAAACACAAAACTAAGATAAGGAGAGGTTGCTACAGTAGTAAACAACTTCCAAGACACAAATATAAAACAAAGTACTGTAGCAAAATAACACATGGGTTATCTCCCAAGAAGTTCTTTCTTTATAGCCATTAAGATGGGCTCAGCAGTTTTAATGATGCACTCGCAAGAAATAGTATTTGAAGCAAAAGAGAGCATCAAGAGGCAAATACAAAACACATTTAAGCCTAACATGCTTCCTATGCAAAGGAATCTTGTAAATAAACAAATTCATGAAGCATAATGCAACAAGCATAGAAAGATAAAACAAGTGTAGCTTGAAAAATTTCAGCACATAGAGAGGTGTTTTAGTAACATGAAAATTTCTACAACCATATTTTCCTCTCTCATAATAACTTTCAGTAGCATCATGAGCAAACTCAACAATATCACTATCACATAAAGCATTCTTATCATGAGTCTCATGCATAAAATTATTACTCTCCACATAGGCATAGTTATTCTTATTAATTGTAGTAGGAGCAAATTCAACAAAGTAGCTATCATTATTATTCTCATCAAGTGTAGGAGGCATAGTATAATCACAACAAAATTTACTCTCCATAGTAGGTGGCACCAAAAGACCACTATCATTATAATCATCATATATGGGAGGCAAAGTATCATCAAAGAAAATTTTCTCCTCAATGCTTGGGGGACTAAAAAGATCATGAAAACCAGCTTCCCCAAGCTTAGAACTTTCTATATCATTATCAACAATGGTGTTCAAAGCATTCATACTAATATTACTACCAGCATGCAAATAAGATTCCATAGGTTTTTTAATTTTCGCATCAAACAATCCATGTTTTAAATCAGGAAATAGAGTAAAAAGCTCATTGTTGTCCATTATGCCTTACTAGTGTAAACAAGAAACAAAAAGTTGCAATTGCAGGATCTAAAGGAAATAACTTTGAGTACTTACGGCGCCGGAAAATAGCTTGGTAGCCGAGGTCCGGAGTGTGAGTACCTTTTACCTTTCCTCCCTGGCAACGGCGCCAGAAAAGTGCTTGATGTCTACGTTCCCCCTCCTTTGTAGACAGTGTTGGGCCTCCAAGAGCAGAGGTTTGTAGAACAGCAGCAAGTTTTCCCTTAAGTGGATCACCCAAGGTTTATCAAACTCAGGAGGAAGAGGTCAAAGATATCCCTCTCATGCAACCCTGCAACCACAAAGCAAGAAGTCTCTTGTGTCCCCAACACACCAAATAGGTGCACTAGTTCGGCGAAGAGATAGTGAAATACGGGTGGTATGAATAAGTATGAGCAGTAGCAACGGTGCCGAGAAAATAGCTTGCTGGCGTGTAGTTGATGGTGGTGGTATTGCAGCAGTAGTAACGCAGTAAAACAGTAAACAAGCAGCGATAGCGATATTTAGGAACAAGGCCTAGGGATTACACTTTCACTAGTGGACACTCTCAACATTGATCACATAATAGATAAATGCATACTCTACACTTTTGTTGGATGATGAACACATTGCGTAGGATTACACGAACCCTCAATGCCGGAGTTAACAAGCTCCACAATTATGTTCATATTTTAGTAACCTTATAGTGTAAGATAGATCAAAAGACTAAACCAAGTACTAACATAGCATGCACACTGTCACCTTCATGCATATGTAGGAGGAATAGATCACATCAATATTATCATAGCAATAGTTAACTTCGCAATCTACAAGAGATCATGATCATAGCATAAACCAAGTACTAACACGGTGCACACACTGTCACCTTTACACACGTGCAGGAGGAATAGAACTACTTTAATAACTTTGCTAGAGTAGCACATAGATAAATTGCGATACAAACTCATATGAATCTCAATCATGTAAAGCAGCTCATGAGATTATTGTATTGAGGTACATGGGAGAGAGATGAACCACATAGCTACAGCGGAGCCCTCAGCCTCGAGGTGGATTACTCCCTCCTCATCATGGAAGCAGCGATGGCGGTGAAGATGGCGGTGAAGACGGCGGTGGAGATCGGGGCAATTCCCCGTCCGGCAGGTGCCGAACAGAGTTGTCCCCGAATTGGAGTTTCGCGACGGTGGCGGCGCCGGAGTCTTTCTGGAGTTTCGTCAATTGGTACTGCGTTTTTAGGTCGAAAGGGCTTTTATAGGCGAAGAGGCGCAGGGGGCACCTGGGGGCGCCACACCCTAGGCCGGCGCGGCCTAGGCCTGGCCCGCGCCGCCATGTGGTGTGGTGGCCCCCTGGCCCCTCTCCGACTCTTCTTCGGTGTTCGGACGCTTCCGGGAAAAATAGGAGGTTTGGCGTTGATTTCGTCCAATTCCGAGAATATTGCCCAACAGCCTTTCTGGAACCAAAAAAGCAGAAAACAGAACTGGCAGTGGCATCTTGTTAATAGGTTAGTTCCGGAAAATGCATGAAAATGATATAAAGTGTGAACAAAACATGTTGGTATTGTCATAAAACAAGCATGGAACATCGGAAATTATAGATACGTTGGAGACGTATCAGTGCCCCCTCTCTGGTGGTTCTCGTGTGTCTGGATGCTTCCTAAAATAGGAACCTGCCGTTGATTTCGTCCAATTCGAGAATATTTCGTTACTAGGATATCTGAAACCAAAAACAGAAAACAGGAACGCACTTCGGCATCTTGTTAATAGGTTAGTTCCGGAAAATGCACGAATATGACATAAAGTGTGCATAAAACATGTAGATAACATCAATAATGTGGCATGGAACATAAGAAATTATCGATACGTCGGAGACGTATCAGCATCCCCAAGCTTAGTTCTGCTCGTCCCGAGCAGGTAAAACGATAACAAAGATAATTTCTGGAGTGACATGCCATCATAACCTTGATCATACTATTTGTAAAGCATATGTAGTGAATGCAGCAATCAAAACAATGTATATGACATGAGTAAACAAGTGAATCATAAAGCAAAAACTTTTCATGAATAGCACTTCAAGACAAGCATCAATAAGTCTTGCATAAGAGTTAACTCATAAAGCAATAATTCAAAGTAAAGGTATTGAAGCAACACAAAGGAAGATTAAGTTTCAGCGGTTGCTTTCAACTTGTAACATGTATATCTCATGGATATTGTCAACATAGAGTAATATAATAAGTGCAATATGCAAGTATGTAGGAATCAATGCACAGTTCACACAAGTGTTTGCTTCTTGAGGTGGAGAGAAATAGGTGAACTGACTCAACAATAAAAGTAAAAGAATGGCCCTTCGCAGAGGGAAGCAGGGATAAATCATGTGCTAGAGCTTTTCAAGTTTTAAAATCATATAGAGAGCATAAAAGTAAAGTTTTGAGAGGTGTTTGTTGTTGTCAACGAATGGTAATGGGTACTCTAACTACCTCGCCAACCAGACTTTCAAGAGCGGCTCCCATGAAGGACGTTATCTCTACCAGCAAGGTAGATCATCCCTCTTCTCTTTTGTTTACACATGTATTTTAGTTTTTATTTATTTATGGGTGACACTCCTCCCAACCTTTGCTTACACAAGCCATGGCTAACCGAATCCTCGGGTGCCTACCATCAATCTCATACCATGGAGGAGTGTCTATTTGCAAAATTAAGTTGCTTGCTGATGAATCAGAGCAAAACATGTGAAGAGAATTATTAATGCAAGTTGTAATTAATTGGGGCTGGGAACCCCATTGCTCTTTTTGCAAAATTATTGGATAAGCGGATGAAGCCACTAGTCCATTGTGAAAGTCTGTCAAAAGTAAATGACAAGGTTGAAAGATAAACACCACATACTTCCTCATGAGCTATAAAACATTAACACAAATTGAGAAGCATTTTGAAGGTTTAAAGGTAGCACATGAAGTATTTACTTGGAATGGCAGAAAATACCATGTAGTAGGTAGGTATGGTGGACACAAATGGCATAGTGGTTGGCTCAAGGATTTTGGATGCATGAGAAGTATTCCCTCTCGATACAAGGTTTAGGCTAGCAAGGCTTATTTGAAACAAACACAAGGATGAACCGGTGCAGCAAAACTCACATAAAAGACATATTGAAAACATTATAAGACTATACATCATCTTCCTTGTTGTTCAAACTCAATACTAGAAATTATCTAGACCTTAGAGAGACCAATTATGCAAACCAAATTTTAGCATGCTCTATGTATTTCTTCATTAATAGGTGCAAAGTATATGATGCAAGAGCTTAAACAAGAGAACAACAATTGCCAAATATCAAGTTATTCAAGACATTTATAGCAATTACTACATGTATCATTTTCCAATTCCAACCATATAACAATTTAACGAAGAAGAAACTTCGCCATGAATACTATGAGTAGAAACTAAGGACATACTTGTCCATATGCTACAGCGGAGCGTGTCTCTCTCCCACACAAGCATGATGTAATCCAATTTATTCAAACACAAACAAAAATAAAAGCATACAGACGCTCCAAGTAAAGTACATAAGATGTGACCGAATAAAAATATAGTTTCAAGAGAAGGAACCTGATAATTTGTCGATGAAGAAGGGGATGCCTTGGGCATCCCCAAGCTTAGACGCTTGAGTCTTCTTGATATATGCAGGGGTGAACCACCGGGGCATCCCCAAGCTTAGAGCTTTCACTCTTCTTGATCGTAGTATATCATCCTCCTCTCTTGATCCTTGAAAACTTCCTCCACACCAAACTCGAAACAAACTCATTAGAGGGTTAGTGCATAATCAAAAACTCACATGTTCAGAGGTGACACAATCATTCTTAACACTTCTGGACATTGCCTAAAGCTACTGGAAGGTAATGGAACAAAGAAATCCACCCAACACAGCGAAAGAAGCAATGCGAAATAAAAGGCAGAATCTGTCAAAACAGAACAGTCCGTAAAGACGAATTTTAAAAGGGCACCAGACTTGCTCAGATGAAAATGCTCAAATTGAATGAAAGTTGCGTACATATCTGAGGATCACTCACGTAAATTGGCATAATTTTCTGAGTTACCTACAGAGAATTTTGCCCAGATTCGTGACAGCAAAGAAAACAGTTTCTGCGCAGTAATCCAAATCTAGTATTGACTTTACTATCAAAGACTTTACTTGGCACAACAAAACACAAAACTAAGATAAGGAGAGGTTGCTACAGTAGTAAACAACTTCCAAGACACAAATATAAAACAAAGTACTGTAGCAAAATAACACATGGGTTATCTTCCAAGAAGTTCTTTCTTTATAGCCATTAAGATGGGCTCAGCAGTTTTAATGATGCACTCGCAAGAAATAGTAGTTGAAGCAAAAGAGAGCATCAAGAGGCAAATTCAAAACACATTTAAGTCTAACATGCTTCTTATGCATAGGAATCTTGTAAATAAACAAGTTCATGAAGAGCAAAGTAACAAGCATAGGAAGATAAAACAAGTGTAGCTTCAAAAATTTCAGCACATAGAGAGGTGTTTTAGTAACATGAAAATTTCTACAACCATATTTTCCTCTCTCATAATAACTTTCAGTAGTGTCATGAGCAAACTCAACAATATAACTATCACATAAAACATTCTTATCATGAGTCTCATGCATAAAATTATTACTACTCCCAACATAAGCATAGTTATTCTTATTAATTGTAGTAGGAGCAAATTCAACAAAGTAGCTATCATTATTATTCTCATCAAGTGTAGGAGGCATAGTATTATCATCATAAAAATTACTCTCCATAGTAGGCGGCACTAAAAGACCAATATCATTATAATCATCATAAATAGGAGGCAAAGTATCATCAAAGAAAATTTTCTCCTCAATGCTTGGGGGACTAAAAAGATCATGCTCATCAAAACCAGCTTCCCCAAGCTTAGAATTTTCCATATCATTAGCAACAATGGTGTTCAAAGCGTTCATACTAATATCATTGCTACTAGCATGCAAATAAGATTCCATGGGTTTTTTAATTTTCGCATTAAACCATTCATGTCTTGACTCAGGAAATAGAATAAAAAGCTCACAGATGTTTTCCATTATGCCTTACTAGTGTAAACAAGAAACAAAAAGATGCAATTGCAGGATCTAAAGGAAATAGCTTTGAGTACTTACGGCGCCGGAAAATAGCTTAGTAGCCGAGGTCCGGAGTGTGAGTACCTTTTACCTTTCCTCCCCGCAACGGCGCCAGAAAATAGCTTGATGTCTACTTCCCCTCCTTTTCCTGTAGACAGTGTTGGGCCTCCAAGAGCGAGGTTTGTAGAACAGCAAGTTTTCCCTTAAGTGGATCACCCAAGGTTTATCGAACTCGGGGAGGAAGAGGTCAAAGATATCCCTCTCATGCAACCCTGCAACCACAAAGCAAGAAGTCTCTTGTGTCCCCAACACACCAAATAGGTGCACTAGTTCGGCGAAGAGATAGTGAAATACGGTGGTATGAATATATATAAGCAGTAGCAACGGTGCCAGAAAATAGCTTGCTGGCGTGTAGTTGATGGTGGTAGTATTGCAGCAGTAGTAACGCAGTAAAACAGTAAACAAGCAGCGATAGCAATATTTAGGAACAAGGCCTAGGGATTACACTTTCACTAGTGGACACTCTCAACATTGATCACATAACAGAATAGATAAATGCATACTCTACACTCTTGTTGGATGATGAACACATTGCGTAGGATTACACGAACCCTCAATGCCGAAGTTAACAAGCTCCACAATTAATGTTCATATTTTAGTAACCTTATAGTGTAAGATAGATCAACATAACCAAATAGATCACATCAATACCATCATAGTAATAGTTAACTTCACAATCCACAAGAGATCATGATCATAGCCTACGACAAGAACCACATGGGGCACACACTAGTCACCTTTACACCATGCAGGAGGAATAGAATACTTTAATAACATCACTAGAGTAGCACATAGATGAATTGTGATACAAAACTCATATGAATCTCAATCATGTAAAGCACTCATGAGATCATTGTATTGAAGTACATAGAGAGATTAACCACATAGCTACCGGTACAGCCCCGAGCCTCGATGGAGAACTACTCCTTCCTCATGGGAGCAGCGGTGATGAAGATGGCGGTGGAGATGGCAGCGGTGTCGATGGAGAAGCCTTCCGGGGGCACTTCCCCGCCTCAGCGTCTGGAACAGAGACTCTGTCCCCCGGATCTTGGCCTCGCTATGGCGGCGGCTCGGAAGGTTTCTTTCGTGGTTTGCCTCGGGTTTCGCGACGGAGGCTTTAAATAGGCGAAGAGGCGGCGCGGAGGTCGAAGGGGTGCCCACACCATAGGGTGGCGCGGGCCCAGGCCGCGCCGGCCTAGGGTTTGGTGGGCTGCCCCCTCTCGGTGGTTCTCGTGTGTTCGGATGCTTAGGGTAAAATAGGAACCTGGGCGTTGATTTCGTCCAATTCCGAGAATATTTCGTTACTAGGATTTCTGAAACCAAAAACAGCAGAAAAGAATGGCACTTCGGCATCTTGTTAATAGGTTAGTTCCAGAAAATGCACGAATATGACATAAAGTGTGCATAAAACATGTAGATAACATCAATAATGTGGCATGGAACATAAGAAATTATCGATACGTCGGAGACGTATCACGTGCCTTCGTCCCCGACGCGTCCCCGGGCCTGGCAAGCTCGGACCGGCGCCTCGTCTTCATCGGCTTCGACGACGTCTTCATCGGCATCGCCTCTACGACTGCCTCGACCGCGTCACCGCCGAGTTCTTCTATGCGTACTCGGTTCTGGCAAAACCGAGTATGCCTTCGTCCCCGACGTGCGCCTGGTTCTGGCAAAACTATGGTTGCACTTCGTCCTCGACGGCTCAGACTGCATCGACTTCGGCATCGACCATCTCCACGACTGCCTCGGCGCGTCTCCGTCACTCTCCTCGCACACCACCTCGCCTGCGGCTACATCGACACCGGCACCCGGCCACGACATCGACCACGGCAATCCCTCGCGCGGCTCCCTCGACCAAGGTTGCAGCACCCACGCTCTCGGCTACCTCGACATCGGCACAAAGGGCTATCACCTCGCATGAGCACCTCGGCTTCTTCTACAGTCCAAGCATCCGCGACGCGACATCGTCCACGACGCTCACGCTACGACTGCGGGGGAGTGTCAGCCCGTTGGTTCCTACCTTCGGCTTCTCTCCAGTCTGACCGTCCGCGACGCTACTGTTGTTCACGTCACTACCGCTACGACTGCGGGGGAGTGTTAGAGATATATTTGGTATAGGTATATTTGGTAGTATATGATTTGTAATCATCTCCTGCCTTATCTCTAGGATAGCCTTCTTGGCTCCCAAGACTTGTACCCCTATATATACTCGCCCGAGAGGCTCAATACAACATCTATCATATTCCGCATATCTCTCTCCATCTCTATCCTTCAACACAAGGAATCCCAGAAGGGCTGATGAAGAAGAAAGAACTTGCAGAGAAGGTTGCAAAGAAAGTGGGGGAGCCTCCGATCAAGGTATTTGTTAACGAAGGGGTGCTTAATTTCTATAAGTATTTGCGAGCTCGAGTACATCTGGATGTTAACAAACCTTTGGTACATATTGTGCCTATCACTATAAAGGAGAGGAAATTATATCCGGTTCAGTATGAAAAATTACCTGATTATTGTTACTTCTGTGGTTTGATGGGGCACACGGTTACTGAATGTGGTGATGGAATTCATGGGAAGGAGCAATGTCAGTGGGGTAGTGGCTAAAACCTTTGAACCAAGTAATGTTTTGGCAGAGGAGGACGTAGGGTGGCTTGTTGTGGTGGATAAGATTTTGTCATGGGGAACACCATCAATATGCTTACGAGAATATCATGGATGAATTAGAATCCCTTGCTCATCTTGTTTGAAGTAAGGAATATTTACCATGAGTTGCAAAGATTGGAGTATGCATATTGTTAGAAAGGAACATTGGGCCGCCAACTAAAGCCATGTTCACATGGTGGAAGTTTCAGCTGGGCAAAAGTCCAAATATATGTTGTCCTTGTTTTTCCTGTATGGATGTCCAAAAAGTTAAGATTCATCAAAATTGAGAAATCAAATGAGATTCATCTCCTAGGACCTTTGTACAGGAGGCAAGGAGGTACCCCTTTGTGACACTTGGTTAAAACATATGTATGCGATGAAAATCCATGGAAGTCCAAGCTAATTAGGACAAGGTGTGAGCACTATTGGTATATTATGCATGAGGCAAGCAAACTTATAGGAAGTAATTATGCATAAGCCATACTATTTATCACTACCGTTGACATGAGTTGCATCTCTCAAAATAAATATTTTTCCTATTGCTTTCAAAATAAAAAGCTCTATAACATGGATAATCCCTGCTTCCCTCTGCGAAGGGCCTTTCTTTTACTTTCATGTTGAGTCTTCATCTTCTACCTTATGCACCGATTAAGAGAGCATAGTTGTCATTCTTAGTGCAATGTGCATAGTCCCAAAATTATTATTGATTGATTCATGATTGTGATATTGCTTGTTCTTAAATTACTTGTATCTAGTCACCCTTTGAACTTTGAAGGTGTCCTAGCATTTATGTTTTGCTACTCCATAAAGGACATGTTGAGTACCACTTTGTTATGTTTATCTATGCTCATAAACAAACAGTTGCTTTCAATGCACTATTATTCATGATCCTTTGTTTGAGTTACTCTTCATGTTATAACATAATTGCTAAGTTCTATTGAATTATATCTATCATGCCTATGTTTAGAGTACTTTGATCCCAGCTCACAATGCTTTACATGCTTGATCAAGATTGTGCTGGCTGCATGTCACCTCAAAAAATTATTTTGTTATCACTTAGCTACTTGAGGACGAGCAGGAGTTAAGCTTGGGGATGTTGATACGTTGCAAACGTATCTATAATATTTGATGCTTCATGCTTATTTTACACCAATTGATATATGTTTTGTTTACACTTCGTGACACTTTTATGCATTTTCCGAAACTAACATATTGACAAGATGCCACAATGCTAGTTCCATGTTTTTTTGCTGTTTTTTGTATTTCAAAAAAGTTGTACATGAAATATTCTCAAAATTGGATGAAACAAAAGCCAAAGTTCCTATTTTTCCGGAGCGAAGACGGAGTCCAAAGAAGAGACAGAGGAGGGCCACAGGGTGGCCACAGCTGCCCTAGGCGCGGCCTGGTCCTAGCCCGTGCCTAAGCATGGCGTGGGGCCACCAGGCACCACACCGACCTAAATCCTCCGTCTATATAAAGCTCCCGACGCAAAACCCTTAATATACAAGCCTCCATCCACGAAAAGTTCTGTAGCTCTGCCGCCGTCGCATACAAGATCCGGGGGACATAAGTCTCTGTTCCGGCACCTGCCGGACGGGGAATTGCCCCGGAGCCATCTCCATCGACTCCACCGCCATCTCCTTCGTCGTTACTGACTCCCATGATGAGGAGGGAGTAGTTCTCCCTCGGGCTGAGGGCTCTACCGGCAGCTATGTGGTTTATCTCTTTCTCTCTCCCATGGTGTGATCTTTATGTGACCATGAGCTTTGTAATCTAGATGTCATTATGCTATTCAAGTGAACTTTACTTATGTGATCTCCGAATGACATATGCATCCCCAATGGGCCTGCTAAAGATAGTACCCGGGGTTTATTGAAGGCCCACTACCCGAAGAATAAGAAGATTCGGAAGCCCAAGATATTGTTAAGGAAAGCTAGAATTGTAATAGGAAGCATTATTTGTAATCTTGCGGGAGGAGTTAGAAACCTTCCCGGACTCTGTAACTTGTACAATACGAATCCCTCGGCTCCGCCTCCTATATAAGGGGAGTCGAGGGACAAAGAAAGGATCGAATCATTGTCTCAAACCCTAGTTTCATATTCGTCGAGTACTTTTCGGCTGAAACCGAGATCTACTTGCCCTCTACATCCAACAAAACCCTAGTCTACAATCCGTAGGCATTGACAAGTTAATACCTTGTCAATTGGCGCCATCTGTGGGATCTAGAGGCGACAAGGAGCTGATCTCGATGGCACGTTCAAGATCGTCGACTTCATCAGTAGCAAGCAACATCATGGAGAGAGGTAAACAGATCGAAACTGGTCTCGTTGATTTTATTCCTCACCCGCCCTCCCGTTTGGATGCATATGCGTATCTGGAGGAGCCCATGAAGATGACGTTTGGAAAATTCCACTTCCGCGTCGAGAAAGAAGGATCGTATCGTCTCGAAGTTCCGATCTCACCGGGATTATCGGCGGATGGTCCTGATTTCTCAAACTCAGTATCATCCATCAAGTCAAGCGACACGGAGATTTTGTCGCCACGCTTCATCGGCAGCAGGGCAAGTGAAAAACTCGCCAAGATCTTCAGCGACATGTCCTTCGAGTCATCTGCGGACTCCTATATAAGCGATGATTCGAGCGACACCGACAGCTTCGACTTCATCGACAAATCCATCTCTATTGGGAAGGTCTTCACCAATCTCTATGATGGTGTCACCAAACCAAGCAAAGTGAAAACTCCAAAATATCACCAAGTTTATGCCATTGGAGAAGCAAGTCGCGATCAAGAGGAAACATCAGAGGCTTTCGATGATTTGGGAAACCCCTATGTCGATCCCTCAGATCTAAGGAGAGGTTTGGGCACTAAATATGTCGGGCCCACACCACGTGTCAGAGTTCAACTTCCACAAGCAGCCTGGGATAGAGCTGCGAAAGCTTTGGATGGCTCTGAACCAATGGAGACAACTGCTACAGTCGAAGAACTGCAAGCTTATCAATATAGACTCGCCCGAGCTGGAAGAGAATTGGAAAAACAGACAGCTGCTTTGAACAGAAGAAGGGAGGCAGCTTCCGCATCAAGCAGGCGACGAGCGGAATTAAGTCGACACTCAGAAACTTCGGGAGATAGTCACAGAGAAGCTCGGAGGAGAGCAAGATCTCGGCTGCAAAATATACCGGAAGCTGAAAGAGAGACTCTAATCCAAAACCTCGACATGTCCTTTATGTCAATCGACACGAGGGGGAATATTATCCCAAAAACACCGGAAGCAGGATACATGGCGACACAAGCTTTCATCTTAGCGTCCAGGCCACCTCCCGGAGATCCAAGAGAAGCGTTGTACAACATGGCCATGGCAGGATGTGGAGCCATGGGAGCAGCGTTCACAGCTACACCTCCCGAAGGAACTGCAAGGCAAAATAGTCCGAGACCTACCGCAGCAGTGCAAGATCCACCAAGAGCAAGTGGAGCCAGAGACACAACAACTCAGGCCAGAGTTGATAGAGCGCGACAAGAAAGAAGGGAACGTCGGCATTCACCAGAACTTGCTGAAGAGGACATGTGTGGACTTCCATGTTTCACACGACGGGTCCGAAAAACTCGAGTTCCATCAGGATTCAAGCTACCCGATAGTTTCAAGAAATTCGATGGCCTGCAAGACCCCGAGGATTGGCTAGTCGATTACCTCGAGACAGTAAAATTGATAGGCGGGACCAGAGCGACAGCCATGCAGAGCATCCAGATACATCTGAGCGGAGCCGCCAGATCATGGATAAAAAAGCTTCCCCCAGGTTCCATCGACAGCTGGGAAAGTTTTGAGGACGTGTTTATCAAGAATTTCCGATCAACCTGCAAGAAACCTGCGACACTAGAGGAGTTGAGATCATGTCGACAAAAGCATGATGAATCAATGAGGAAGTACATCCAAAGGTGGAACATCATCAAAAACTCGGCAGAAAATATATCTGACGAAAGAGCGATAGATGCATTTGTTGCAGGAGTTCGACGAGGAGATTTCGTGGAGGACTTGGGGAGGACAAACCCAAGAACAGTATCAGCTTTAATGGAGATAGCAAACAGATGGGCAGATGGTGAAGATGCGGTACATAACAAACGACATAGGTCCCCAGAGGAAGATCGCAGTCGAAATTTTCAAAATAGACGCCGATTTCCCCGTCAATTTTCAAGCTACGATGCACCTGGCCAAATATCGGCTGGCTTTCGGGGAAACAATGGAGGAAACAATAGAGATGACTACCAGAGAAGTAATGCACAGCAAGGCGACAATAGAGATAACAGGCAAAATAGCGGGCCAAGGTTCCAGAGACCTTTTGTGTCTCCCGAAGAGATGATGAACGGGCCGTGTCAGATGCATTTCTTTCTCGATAGCAATGGAAAAAGACAGTCAGGACACTTGCAAAAGGATTGCAAATTTCCAGAGCAATGTTAAGATCGGCAGCACAGAGAAATCCTCGAGAACCCAGGAGTGAGATTCACTTGCCACCTCCTCCCGCGATTACGGATGAAAATCGACATCAGCTCAGAATAGCGGCAGCACCTGCTCCACCGCCCTACGTCAATCCTAACTCTAACGAGCGGTCTCGATGATTGAAAGGCAGCCATCCAATAGAGCTCAGAAAGTAATCTCGCGACAGGTGTTTATGGCAGAGAAGATGCCACCACCAACAGTCGAGTACCTTAACTGGTCAGGGCAAGATATTGGCTTCACAATAGCTGATCATCCACAACAAGTTCCTCGACCAGGGCAGTCAGCACTGATCTTACCAGCAGTAATTGCAGGATTCGATGTATCTCGAGTATTCATAGATGGCGGCAGCAGTTTAAACCTTATGTACGCAGATACGCTAAGGAAGATGAATATTTCCCTCGCAAATTTGAAACCAACCGACACACGTTTCCACGGCATCACTCCAGAGAAGCCAAGTTACCCACAGGGAAGTTCAATCTCGACGTTCGTTTGGGACCCGAGAAACTACAGGATAGAAAGGTTGGAATTCGAAGTTGTGGATTTCCCGTCAGTATCACGCTTTGTTGGGGCGACCAGCGTACGCCAGATTTATGGCGGTACCACATTACACGTACTTGCTTTGGAGGTTACTGATACGTCTCCAACGTATCGATAATTTCTTATGTTCCATGCCACATTATTGATATTATCTACATGTTTTATGCACACTTTATGTCATATTCGTGCATTTTCGGAACTAACCTATTAATAAGATGCCGAAGTGCCGCCTCCTGTTTTCTTGCTGTTTTTGGTTTTAAATCCTATAACGAAATATTCTCGGAATCTATTAAATCAACGCCCAAGTTCCTATTTTCACCGGAAGCATCAGAACACACGAGAACCGCCAGAGAAGGGGGACAGGGCCACCAAACCACACCCCGGCGCGGCCAGGGGGGCGCCCCCCTATGGTTTGGGCAGCCCGTGGCCCCTCCGACTCCGACTCTTCGCCTATTTAAGCCGTCGTGACCTAAAACTTCGACACCAATTGACGAAACTACAGAGAAAGACTCCGGGGCGCCGCCGCCATCGCGAAACTCCAATTCGGGGACCAGTTTCGGCACCCTGCCGGGAGGGAATTGCCCCCGGAGCCATCTCCACCGCCGTCTTCACCGCCATCTTCACCGCCATCGCCGCTCCATGATGAGGAGGGAGTAATCCAGCCCCGAGGCTGAGGGCTCTCCAGCTATGTGGTTCATCTCTCTCCCATGTACCTCAATACAATAATCTCATGAGCTGCTTTACATGATTGAGATTCATATGAGTTTGTATCACAATTTATCTATGTGCTACTCTAGCAATGTTATTAAAGTAGTTTTATTCCTCCTGCACGTGTGTAAAGGTGACAGTGTGTGCACCGTGTTAGTACTTGGTTTATGCTATGATCATGATCTCTTGTAGATTGCGAAGTTAACTATTGCTATGATAAAATTGATGTGATCTATTCCTCCTACATATGCATGAAGGTGACAGTGTGCATGCTATGTTAGTACTTGGTTTAGTCTTTTGATCTATCTTACACTACAAGGTTACTTAAACATGAACATTATTGTGGAGCTTGTTAACTCCGGCATTGAGGGTTCGTGTAATCCTACGCAATGTGTTCATCATCCAACAAAAGTGTAGAGTATGCATTTATCTATTCTGTTATGTGATCAATGTTGAGAGTGTCCACTAGTGAAAGTCTAATCCCTAGGCCTTGTTCCTAAATACTGCTGCGTTACTACTGCTTGTTTACTGTTTCACTGTGTTACTACTGCTGCAATACTACCACCATCAACTACACGCCAACAAGCTATTTTCTGGCACCGTTGCTACTGCTCATATATATTTATACCACCTGTATTTCACTATCTCTTCGCCGAACTAGTGCACCTATTAGGTGTGTTGGGGACACAAGAGACTTCTTGCTTTGTGGTTGCGGGTTGTATGAGAGGGATATCTTTGACCTCTTCCTCCCCGAGTTCGATAAACCTTGGGTGATCCACTTAAGGGAAAACTTGTCGTGTTCTACAAACCTCTGCTTCTGAGGCCCAACACTGTCCACAGGAAAGGAGGGGGAACGAGACATCAAGCTATTTTCTCGCGCCGTTGCCGGGGACCGTAGCTACACAACAAAGGATTTCCTCCTCGTCAACCACGCGCCTCCCGATAAGATCAAGTATTTTCTCGGCGCCGTTGCCGGGAGGAAAGGTAAAAGGTACTCACACTCCGGATCTTGGCTACTAAGCTATTCTCGCGTTGTAAGTACTCGAAGCTATTTCCTTTAGATCCCAATCGCATCTTTTGTTTCTTGTTTACACTAGTTAGGCATAATGGAAAACAACAAAATTGGTGAGCTTTTTAATCTTTTTCCTGATTTAGAATTGTTTGATGCGAAAATTAAAAAACCTATGGAACCTTATTTGCATGCTAGTAGCGATGTTATTAGTATGAATGCAATTACTGCTAATGCTATGGAGAAGTCTAAGCTTGGGGAAGCTGGTTTTCATGATCTTTTTAGTCCCCCATCTTTAGGGGAGAAAATTTGCTCTGATAATACTTTATCTCCCATATGCAATAACTCTAATGATGCTTGTGATATTTTAAATGCACCTACTGAAAGTATTCCGTATAAAATACCTATGAAAATTATTGAACGTGTTATGGACAACCACTATAAAGGGGATGGAACTGTCCATCCTAGAGATCATTTACTGTTTTTGCACGAATTATGCGGGTTATTCAAGTGTGCAGGTATCTCTATGGATGAAGTGAGGAAGAAGCTATTCTCTGTTTCGCTGTCTGGTAAAGCGGCGCATTGGTATAAATTGTTGGAGAATAGACATTCTCTTGGTTGGGAGGAAATTGCATCTCTCTTTTATTCTAAATTTTATCCTCCTCATGAAGTGCATATTGATAGGAATTATATTTATAACTTTTATCCTCGTGATGGAGAGAGTATTTCTCAAGCGTGGGGGAGATTGAAATCACTAATGCTCAAATGTCCCATTCATGAGCTCCCCCGTAATGTTATTGTTAACAATTTTTATGCGAGGCTTTCAGGACAACACAAGGACTATCTGGATGCCTGTTCGGAAGGATCTTTCACAAGC
Source organism: Lolium multiflorum (assembly GCA_030979885.1). Lineage (NCBI taxonomy): Eukaryota > Viridiplantae > Streptophyta > Magnoliopsida > Poales > Poaceae > Lolium > Lolium multiflorum. Next base: position 208,164,476 of record CM061751.1, read on the forward strand.
AAAGAGGTTGAAGCTAGGTGGGATCTTCTTGATCGGATTGAGGAGAATGCTGAAGGATGGGAGAACGACAAAGGTAAAGAGTCAGGTATAAATTATGATTATGAATGCATTGAAGCTTTTATGGATACCGATAAATTTCGAAATATGAGTGCTACTTATGGTCTTGACTCTCAAGTTGCTGCAAATCTTTATAAATCCTTTGCTTCTCATTTTGAATTGCCTAAGAAGAATTTTGATAAGTATCATGAACCTTTTAAAGAGGCTTGCATGAAGAATGAAATTGTTGTTAATTATTGCAATAAGCATGCTCAAACTCCTAAGAATGCTATTTCTTATAAGCATGTTAATTTTTGTGGAATACATAGACCTTGTGGAATTAATCAAATCAAAGATGAATATTGTATCCATCATGCTAATGAAAAAACTAGAAAGTGGTTTAGGGCTCTAGATGATCTTGGTAAAAAAGTTTGTGCCCTCTATCCTTTTATTTGTGAAGTTTGCCATGAAGTGGGTCATTTTAATTTTCAATGCTCCAATGATAATTTGAACCCAATGAGTGCTGCAAATTTGTATTGTGATGGTGAAATTACTCCTAATCAGCATGATGAACTTACTTTATTTTTGGGGTGTGAAGAACTGTCGAGAAAAATTTCTTTGTTAAATATTAATGATCTTGATATTGATGATGTCCTGCATGGGTGTTTTTCTTATTGCATTGATAATAGCCATACAAATACTTACATACAAAATATTTTAGAAGATGACACCTTGCCAAAATATGATAGGACCACTGTGTGTTTTCAACTAATTAATGAAAAGGAGGGATCCTCCCAAGTTTCTTCTATTGTTTCTGAAAGTAAATCAGGTTATGCGGACAAGCCACCCTTCAAGCCTCTTCCTCCTAGAGAAGGGAACGAGGAGAAGGAAGAGAAGAAGAAGAAGAAAAAGGGGACGAAGAAGAAGAAGAAGGAGAATAAAAAGAAAGAGGTAACGGCGTATCCCCGCGTATATGAGATAACGATAGGTAACCGTAAGTATGTTGCTCCTGATGATTATTGTGATAATGAATCTGAATACGATGATCTTCCTATGCCCTTTACATACATTAGCAATCATGATTTGAATGAGCACACTACTTTTGATATTGCAAATCTCTGGGAAATTAATTCTGAAAATGATGATGATAATAATTGCCATAGTGTCAGTGCTATCCATGCTTCCTCCCATAATGATATAGAAAGCTCTAAGCTTGGGGAAGAGGTGTTTGAAAATCCTTTAGCTACTGGTCATTATGTTCTTGATACATCTCCTTCTAATAACAATGATGGTGTGGACACAGATAAACCGACTGTGAAAGATAACTATTCTATTTCCTATGATGACACTGTGCCTCCGATCTCTGATGATTATTACAAAGAATGCTATGATATAGGTTCTAACTATCCTTATGAAACTTGTCATAGTCATGATTGGATTACCGAAACAATTCCCTTAATATGCAACTTGTTTACCATGTTCAAATTCTTGATAATAATCCTGCTCCAATTACTATTAATGAAAAGAACTCTCCTTATGCCAAAATTAATGATACTTCTATGCATATGAACCATGATAAGAATGTTTTAAGTGATGGGTATATTGTGGATTTCATCAATGATGCTACTGAAAGTTATTATGAGAGAGGGAAATATGGTTATATGCATCTTAATAATATTAAGTTTCCCTCTTTATGTTGAGAATCTTGAAGTTACTCGTGTTTTATCCTCTTATGCTTGTCACTTTGTTCTTCATGAATTCATTTGTGTACAAGATTTCTTTGCATAGGAAGCATGTTAGGCTTAAATGTGTTTTGAATTTGCCTCTTGAAGCTCTCTTTTGCTTCAAATACTATTTCCTGCGAGTGGATCATTAAAACTGCTGAGCCCATCTTAATGGCTATAAAGAAAGAACTTCTTGGGAGATAACCCATGTGTTATTTTGCTACAGTACTTTGTTTTATATTTGTGTCTTGGAAGTTGTTTACTACTGTAGCAACCTCTCCTTATCTTAGTTTAGTGTTTTATTGTGCCAAGTAAAGCCGTTGATAGAAAAGTAAGTACTAGATTTGGATTACTGCACAGTTCCAGATTTCTTTGCTGTCACGAATCTGGGTCCACCTCCCTGTAGGTAGCTCAGAAAATTATGCCAATTTACGTGCATGATCCTCAGATATGTACGCAACTTTCATTCAATTTGAGAATTTTCATTTGAGCAAGTCTGGTGCCATTTTAAAATTCGTCAATACGAACTGTTCTGTTTTGACAGATTCTGCCTTTTATTTCGCATTGCCTCTTTCGCTGTGTTGGGTGGATTTCTTTGTTCCATTACCTTCCAGTAGCTTTGAGCAATGTCTAGAAGTGTTAAGAATGATTGTGTCACCTCTGAACATGTGAGTTTTTGATTATGCACTAACCCTCTAATGAGTTTGTTTCGAGTTTGGTGTGAAGGAAGTTTTCAAGGGTCAAGAGAGGAGGATGATATACTATGATCAAGGAGAGTGAAAGCTCTAAGCTTGGGGATGCCCCTGGTTCACCCCTGCATATATCAAGAAGACTCAAGCGTCTAAGCTTGGGGATGCAAGGCATCCCCTTCTTCATCGACAACATCAGGTTCCTCCCATGAAACTATGTTTTTATTCGGTCACATCTTATGTGCTTTGCTTGGAGCGTCTGTATGTTTCTTATTTTTGTTTGTGTTTGAATAAATTGGATTACATCATGCTTGTGTGGGAGAGAGACACGCTCCGTTGTTGCATATGAACACATGTGTTCTTAGCTCATAATATTCATGGCGAAGATTGAAACTTCTTCGTTAATTATTATATGGTTGGAATTGGAAAAAGCTACATATAGTAATTGGTATGATGTCTTGAATAACTTGATACTTGGCAATTGTTGTGCTCTTGTTTAAGCTCTTGCATCATATACTTTGCACCTATTAGTGAAGAAATACATAGAGCTTGTTAAAATTTGGTTTGCATGAGTGGTTTCTCTAGAGTCTAGATATTTTCTAGTAAGATGTTTGAACAACAAGGAAGACGATGTATAGTTTTATAATGCTTGTAATATGTCTTTTATGTGAGTTTTGCTGTACTAGTTCATGCTTGTGTTTGCTTCAAACAACCTTGCTAGCCTAAACCTTGTATCGAGAGGGAATACTTCTCAGCATCCAAATCCTTGAGCCAAACAACACTATGCCATTTGTGTCCACCATACCTACCTACTACATGGTATTTTCCGCCATTCCAAAGTAAATTGCTTGAGTGCTACCCTTAAAATTCCATCATTCACCTTTGCAATATATAGCTCATGGGACAAATAGCTTAAAAACTATTGTGGTATTGAATATGTAATTATGCACTTTATCTCTTATTAAGTTGCTTGTTGTGCGATAACCATGTTCACTGGGGACGCCATCAACTACTCTTTGTTGAATTTCATGTGAGTTGCTATGCATGTCCGTCTTGTCTGAAGTAAGAGAGATCTACCACCTTATGGTTAAGCATGCATATTGTTAGAGAAGAACATTGGGCCGCTAACTAAAGCCATGATCCACGGAAGTTTCAGTTTTGGACATATATCCTCAATCTCAAATGAGAAAATTATTAATTGTTGTTACATGCTTATGCATAAAAGAGGAGTCCATTATCTGTTGTCTATGTTGTCCCGGTATGGATGTCTAAGTTGAAGAATAATCAATAGCGAGAAATCCAATGCGAGCTTTCTCCTTAGACCTTTGTGGCGGCATAGAGGTACCCCTTTGTGACACTTGGTCAAAACATGTGCATTGTGATGATCCGGTAGTCCAAGCTAATTAGGACAAGGTGCGGGCACTATTAGTACACTATGCATGAGGCTTGCAACTTGTAAGATATAATTTACATGATACATATGCTTTATTACTACGGTTGACAAAATTGTTTCATGTTTTCAAAATCAAAGCTCTAGCACAAATATAGCAATCGATGCTTTCCTCTTTGAAGGACCATTCTTTACTTTTATTGTTGAGTCAGTTACCTATCTCTCCACCTCAAGAAGCAAACATTTGTGTGAATTGTGCATTGATTCTTATATACTTGCTTATTGCACTTGTTATATTGCTTTGCATTGACAACTATCCATGAGATATACATGTTACAAGTTGAAAGCAACCGCTGAAACTTAATCTTCCATTGTGTTGCTTCAATACCTTTACTAAGAATTTATTGCTTTATGAGTAACTCTTATGCAAGACTTATTGATGCTTGTCTTGAAAGTACTATTCATGAAAAGTCTTTGCTATATGATTCAATTGTTTACTCATTGCATTTACATTGTTTCGAATCGCTGCATTCATCTCATAAGCTTTACAATGTCTGATTAAGATTATGTTGGTAGCATGTCACCTCAGAAATTATCTTTTATCGTTTACCTACTCGAGGACGAGTAGGAACTAAGCTTGGGGATGCTGATACGTCTCCAACGTATCGATAATTTCTTATGTTCCATGCCACATTATTGATATTATCTACATGTTTTATGCACACTTTATGTCATATTCGTGCATTTTTCGAACTAACCTATTAACAAGATGCCGAAGTGCCAGTCCTGTGCTGTTCTTGGTTTCAGAAATCCTAGTAACGAAATATTCTCGGAATCGGACGAAATCAACGCCCAAGTTCCTATTTTCACCGGAAGCATCCAGAACACACGAGAACCGCCAGAGAAGGGGACAGGCCACCAAACCACACCGGCGCGGCCAGGGGGGCGCCCCCCTATGGTTTGCACCCGTGGCCCTCCGACTCCGACTCTTCGCCTATTTAAGCCGTCGTGACCTAAAACTTCGACACCGGTGACAAACTCCGAAAGACTCCAGGGCGCCGCCGCCATCATGAAACTCCAATTGGGACGGAACTCGTTTCGGCACCGCGGGATGGGGAATTCCCCGGAGCCATCTCCACCGCCGTCTTCACCGCCATCTTCACCGCCATCGCTGCCTCCATGATGAGGAGGGAGTAATCCACCCCCGGGGCTGAGGGCTCCGCCGTAGCTATGTGGTTCATCTCTCCCATGTACCTCAATACAATAATCTCATGAGCTGTTTTACATGATTGAGATTCATATGAGTTTGTATCACAATTTATCTATGTGCTACTCTAGCAATGTTATTAAAGTAGTTTTATTCCTCCTACACGTGTGTAATGGTGACAGTGTGTGCACCGTGTTAGTACTTGGTTTATGCTATGATCATGATCTCTTGTAGATTGCGAAGTTAACTATTGCTATGATAAAATTGATGTGATCTATTCCTCCTACATATGCATGAAGGTGACAGTGTGCATGCTATGTTAGTACTTGGTTTAGTCTTTTGATCTATCTTACACTATAAGGTTACTTAAACATGAGCATTATTGTGGAGCTTGGCATTGAGGGTTCGTGTAATCCTACGCAATGTGTTCATCATCCAACAAAAGTGTAGAGTATGCATTTATCTATTCCGTTATGTGATCAATGTTGAGAGTGTCCACTAGTGAAAGTCTAATCCCTAGGCCTTGTTCCTAAATACTTTATACTGCTTGTTTACTATTTCCACTGTGTTACTATCTGCAATACTACCACCATCAACTACACGCCAACAAGCTATTTTCTGGCACGTTTACTGCTCATATATATTCATACCACCTGTATTTCACTATCTCTTCGACGAACTAGTGCACCTATTAGGTGTGTTGGGGACACAAGAGACTTCTTGCTTTGTGGTTGCAGGTTGCATGAGAGGGATATCTTTGACCTCTTCCTCCCTGAGTTCGATAAACCTTGGGTGATCCACTTAAGGGAAAACTTGCTGGTGTTCTACAAACCTCTGCTCTTGGAGGCCCAACACTGTTCTACAGGTTACCTGGACCTAAGGGACCAATCACAGTCAAAGGAAGCTTCGCGCTGGCCGATAAATGCGACAAAGATTTTCATCGACTATCAGAAACTTCGGGATGCAGGCAGAGTACAAAGGACTGATTATGATGTGCTGCCAGACGTAGAATCAACTTTCAACACGATTCTTGCAGACCCCAGAGGACGACCCATCGCGACAAACATGGTCAAGCGCGCTTCGAGTTCCTCCGTGAGCACATCTCGCATGGTGTCCAGCTGACATGCCAGGAGACCCAGGAACTTGTCGAGCACCACCTAAACTTGGATCCTATTGCGAGACCAATCAAACAAGCCTTTGCGGGCTGTGCATGCTCGCTGCATGATTAGATGTGATGAGAGCCGTGGGGCCATCATCCAACAGAATGCCTCCGACACGAATTAGTCCTAACCCAGTGATGGTGATCCGAACGAAAACATTGACAAAAGATGTCTCTTCCTTGCCCAAGAGACTCATTATCGACTCAATAAACGTGATCCACGGAAAAGATTGTCACCGCTATTTCATCGACTCCACGAGCATATCGAGGTTCTCACCTCCTTTTTCGCAATTCTATTGCGAACCAGATCAGCAGCAACGACATCAGACAAACAAAACATTCATTTTGTTCAAAACAATGCCGCTACAAGCTGGTTTCGGGATCAAAGAGATATCTACGCCACCTGGGAGCTAACCCATGATGCCAAGAAAAACACGTCCTTCGCATGTGTGCACTTTACGTGCCTCAATAAACATTGTCCAAAGGATCACTTTTGGATCGATCAATTATCGACTACAGGATGTGAACGTGGACATTCGACCGATCGTCGTCATCACACCGTATCAAAAAAGGCGGAGCAACATATCAACGGATGATTGAAGTGACTTGGGAAAAATGTACAAGTGTACTTTCGACGAATCACATCGCAACAAATTTTGTCTTTCAAGTTGAATCCGACGAAATGTTCTTTCGGCGTCCCTGCAGGAGAACTTCTCGGTTTCTAGTTTGAGCGAGAGGGATTGAAGCAAATCCCGAAAAAATCCAAGCTATCGTAACAATGAGGAAGCCAAGAAAGTTGAAGGAAATACAGCAGCTAACTGGGCGAGTCGCAACTTTAAGCAGATTCGTCGCCAGGCTGGGAGAAAAGGCGCTACCATTCTACGCCTTAATCAAACAAGGAGAGAAGTTCCAGTGGAACGAAGATGCAGATAGGGCCTTCGAGGACCTCAAACGGAAAATTTCGACACCACCAATTCTAGTAGCGCCAAAAGAGAAAGAACCGCTCCTGTTATATATTGCGGCTACACCTCAGGTGGTCAGCACGGCGCTAGTCGTCGAAAGAGAAGAAGAAGGAAAACTCCATGGAGTGCAGAGGCCAGTATATTTCATCAGCGAAGTATTATCGCCTTCAAAACAGAGGTACCCGCAGTACCAAAGCTAGCATATGGAGTATTCACAACCGCAAGAAAGTTGCGCCACTATTTTTCGGCGCATCCGATAATAGTGGTCAATGAGGCACCTTTATCCAACATACTCAATAATCCAGAAGCTACAGGCCGTGTCTCCCTTTGGGGAATAGAACTTTCTCCTCGGGACATCACGTATGAAAAAAGAAAGGCAATAAAGTCACAAATTCTACCAGACTTCATCGCAGAATGGATGTAGTTGCAAAACACAGGACCTCCGGATTTATCAAGAACCTGGACTATGAACTTCGACGGGTCCAAAAGGTTAGAAGGAGCTGGAGCAGGGGTAATACTCATATCACCTGAAGGCGACAAATTGAAGTACGTCCTGCGGATGACGTTCCCAAACGCATCTAATAATGAGGCAGAATATGAAGCCCTTATACATGGGATGAAGATGGCGAAAGCATGCGGCGCAACTCGACTAAAAATATTTGGCGATTCACAATTGGTAGCTCAGCAAGTCATGAACCAATGTGATGCGGTCAATGATAGCATGGTGGCGTACAAAGAGATGTATAATGAGCTGGAGAAACTGTTTGATGGATGCGAGGTAAACCATATCAGTAGATTGAGCAATGATGAAGCCGACGTTCTTGCAAACATCGGGTCGCAGTGCCTCGCAATTCCCCCAGGTGTGTTCTGGGAAGAGATAACAGAAAGATCCACGAAGTCGAAGAAATTAATGAAGAAGGAGAAGAGCGAGAAACCCTCGGGGGCTGCAAAAGAAGCATCGGAAGAAGAAGAAGATGAACAGGATCTAGTATTGATGGTGCAAATCCCATGGATGCAGGCATACATATCATACATCCTAAGAAAAACAATACCCGACGATCCAGTTGAAGCAAGGCGAGTTATTAGGCGATCCAAAGCTTTCACGGTGGTCAAAGGGGAGTTGTACAAGCGAAGTATCTCGGGTGTGTTACAAAGGTGCGTTACACCCGAAGAAGGAAGGATAATTCTGAAGGACGTACACGAAGGAGTATGTGGTCATCATGCGCAGTCGAGCTATTGCAGCCAAGGTTTTTCGAGCAGGATTCTACTGGTTGACAGCAATTGAGGACGCGAAGGAAATAGTGCGAACTTGTGACGCATGTCAGAGATTTGCCGCAAAACCTCACTCTCCGGCAGCAGAATTAATGCCAATACCCTTATCTTGGCCTTTTCGCTCAATGGGGTCTCGATATGGTGGGAAAATTACACAAAGCTTCGCCGGAGGATACGAGTACATGTTGGTTGATGTCGACAAATTCACCAAGTGGATAGAAGCAAAGCCGATAAATTCTCCAGATGCAGCATCAGCAATAAAGTTCGTGAAGGGCATCGTTTTTCGATTTGAGACCTCACAGCATCGTCACAGACAATGGCAGCAACTTTACGTCAAAGGAGTTCAAGGTACTGTGCAGAGGTAGGCATCAAATTGCACTTCGCGTCAGTTGCACATCCTCAAACCAATGGTCAAGTCGAGAAAGCCAACGGTATCATCTGCAACGGCATCAAGAAACGCTTGTTAGGACCACTGGAAAAAGCTCGACATACCTGGCCAGAAGAGTTACCAAGTGTGTTATGGAGCATCCGAACAACACCAAATACAGCAACACAGAGACCTCCGTTCTTCCTTGTCCACGGAGCAGAGGCAGTACTGCCGATAGAAATAGAGCACGACTCCCCCAGTCACAGTATAACGAAGAAGTTTCCGGAAAGCATTGGAAGACGAGTCGACGCACTCGACGAGGCTCGAGACGAAGTATTGTCAAGGGTAACTAAATATCAGCAGGACCTGAAAAACTACACAGTCGACGTTTGCGACCAAGATCTTTTCAAGTTGGAGACTTAGTTTTGCGACTCAATCAAGAGCGATGAAAAACTCGAGTCGCCGGGTTGGCCCCTACGTTACGAAAGTAATCGAAGGAGGAGCATACAGGATAAAAGACAAGAAGACAGGGGTTCCCGAGAAAAACCCCTGGAACGTGGCACAGCTCAGGCGGTTCTACGCTTAGAGTCGAAATATAGTCCTCCTCTGTAAAAATACAATGTACTGAACGCCCGCGAGTTTTCAGACGCACTCTTTTCCTTTTCGGGGCACGAGTGGGGCCGGAAAGGTTATTTTAATGAGGCGGGCTCGCGGTGCTGCAATATAATAAAGATAGTGGAGATATACTTCTTATTCTTCGACACGCTCGGGGGCTCAACGTCTTCAAGTTACAAAATATATACAATATAGATAAACTAGACTTACCGAAATATTTCGCCTTGGTACAAGAATACCTCGCCAAATAGAACATTGGAAGCTAACAACTATAAATATAGTGTACTCGCCAAAATGTTATTGCTTTGGTCTGAAAACCTCACAACAAAAATATAGAACGTCACCACCAAGACACTCGGGGGTTCGTGCCCATTGATAGCGAAATATACATACCTTCTCGCAATAAGAGAAAATTCTTCGGGATAACAAAATAGTATAAGCTCCAGCCAAAGGCTCGGGGGCTCGACGATCAAAAATAGAAACAATACATACTTACAGAGTTGACAACTTTACAATATAGATCATGTTTACAAAGACGTATCAATGGTGAAAGTACAACAAGAAAAAGGAAAAAAACCCTCAATGGATACCTAGCACATGGTCTATGGTTATTCGTTCATTGGAAGGACGAGTACTATGCTCGGCATAGCTACCCTTCACAAAGAACTCAGCGTCCATCCGAAGAAGTTCATCCATCATATCTTCGGCTACAGGAGTCACCAGATCATCAATCTTGCCCATGTTTCTCTTTTTCTTCGACATTTTAGCCAAGCACGTGGGAACAATTTGATTCATGGGCAATTTTGGATAGCAAATCTTTATCATCATCATAGCAAATCTTGCGCCAGCAGAGAGTTGAGCCCGCACAAAGCCATGGATTCGAGGAGCATCTCGAAATTTTTCCATTAATGCAGGAAGAGTTCCTGGCATCTTATTGCGAGGGAACATGGTTCCATAAACTAAAAATAAAGTCTTCGTACAGAAATCAAGGAAGTCACGGACCTGAGCCGCGCGATCTTGAATCTGACAATTTGGCAGGTACGCTCGGGAGTAACCCAAAAGTTAGAACCATGTTGTGCAGCCAGTCTGAGCAGAACATTGGCTCGAGCTTCAACACGTTGATCTTCGGCAGCAGTATCCAAAAAGGAGCCTGGTACAGCAAATAAATTGACAAGGAAGGAAAAATAGCAAAAATAACATCTAGAATAGTTATGAACAGGAAACATACCTGTCATGTCCAGGCTGGCGTCAGTCATTAGCTGAAGCATATAATTTTCTCGAGATGAAGCTTCGGTAGCCTCAACAGCAGCATCCTTTGCAGCAATGGCTTCTATTGCCTGTTGAAGAGCAATACTCTCTCTCTCGGATGCTTGTCGAGATTGCTCCATCATCGCAAGAGTTTGTCTCTTCATGGATTGGAGTTGTTGGCGCAATTCTTGCAAATCTTGCGACAACTGTTGTCGAAGAACCTTCGATGAAGTTATCATTGACTAGTGTTTTCTTCGAGAAGGAGAAGCAGGAGAAGTATCGGCAGAATGAGGATTGGCAGAGTAGTTATCAAATATCAACTGGAAAAGAAAATTCCAATATCAAAGGATTGCACAAGACAGAATTCCATTGATCTTCAAGAAATTTACATGGATATTACAGAAGGAGTTCTTCAAAAGTACTAAGGTAATTGTCGCCAAAACTAATACGGCGACAATAGCTAAAGAAACAGAAAAATAAAAGAAGGGGCATTCAACTAGACTTCCGGCTTTGATGAGCTAGGAGTTGAAGATGGCTTGATCCCGAGATAGGACAGGATTTTCTTCGTGTTGGGCTTTGCCGCCTTGATCAACGATCGCCATTTTGTCTGCTCTATCTGTCTCCGTGTCGCCTACTTTCGCCCAGTCGATAGTTTGTTGGCTATCAGCGACCAAGGCAACAGTGCTTTCAACAGCGACCTTCATATTTTCCTGGCGCACCTTCAGCCCAAGATCTTCTGGCGGATTAAAGGACTTGGCAAGAGCAAGGAAAGTCGCGGGTTCCTCTTTCTTCGGGAAGAAGTAGGGGAAGAGTCGCGACAGCCCTGCTTTAGCTTGATCAATGCCCTCGCGTGCTTCTGTTCCATGAAACTCAAGGAACGAAAGGGCGTCAAGAAGAGGATCATTGTCGGGATCTTCAAGCTCAAATTCTTGAGATGTTTTACCTGTCAAGATAAAAACTTATTGATCAACAAACGAGTGAAGGAAAGAAAGTCCAAAGGATGTGAAGTGGTTCAGATACTTACGACAAAGCGACGGTTTTGCGACCTTACGCTTATCAATCGCTTCCTCGCGAGCAGATTGTGCGGCTATATGCTCGCTCAGCGAAGTCTCGGCATCGTGAAGTTTCTTCTTAAGATCTTTGACACCAGCAGCATCGGTCTTGGCCTTGTCAGCTTCTGCTTAGCTTGAATAGCATCTGATTCGGCCTTCTTACGAGCCTCTTCACTTTGCTCTAATTTTTGAGCAAGTGTATTGGCATGCTCGTTGGCCTCCGCCAGTTTTTCTGCCAAGAAAAGATAAAATTTAGTTAAAAACATCGACAACAAAGGAGTAAGAAGGCAAGGGCAAAAAGAAGCAGCAAGGCATTACCTTCAGTCTTACTGGCATACTCACGGTACCCAATGAATTGGGCACCGATGCGAATAAGCTCTTTGATCATAGGCTATCAAAGAAGGACAAAGAAGAAAATGTCGATATGGGAAAAATATGATGGCATAAAGAAGCAAACAGAGGAAATATAGACAGTGACAAGAAAATTAAGAACTTACATCATCCAAGAGAGGGTTAGAGGAGCTACTCAATTGGAGAGTAGGCTCCGGGATTGTTTCAATCCTTGCCCTTTTCGGTGAAGGGACAAGGGGGCTTGAAGGAGGTGTAGAAGCGCCGACGTTTTGTTGAGGAGGCGAGGATTCCTCCCCTTCAACTGGCGTCTCCGAAACAACTAGAGTATGTGACGTACTCGTTCGAGCAGCCACATCAAAAGCTGGTACTTCTTCCTCATCATCACTGCGATTAAATGTTGGCAGCATAAAAAGCAAGATAGACAAAAATCTTCGAGTACAAACATAAAAAAAAGTGACTTACGAACTGATGAGGGTCTCAAGGTATGGATCATAAGCTGCCTTCTGACGTGAAGGAACAGTTTCTTCGGCTTTGGAGGTGCCGGAATCTTCGACATCATTCTTTTCCTTATGTTCTTTGGAGAAACAGCAGGAGGAGGAGATTGTGCCGATGTAGTGCCTTCAGAGGCAGCCTCCTTTTCATAAGACCCCGCAGATTTTCGAGAATCTGCGGGTTCATTCACAAAAGAGGGGCATCTTGGTTGTCGTCGGTAACAACGGCCCTTTCCTCGACTTCTCCACCCTCAGGAAGGGGAGGAAGCGAGACAAGATTTGGATGATTCTATATAAAAACTGGGGAAGATGTCAAAAAAGGAGTTACAAAAAGATAGCAAGGCAATAACAAATCAATCGACAAAGTTTACCTTGGGAAGCGCATTTGTGGCGAAGTACGGTTTTACACGACAAGAAGAAGGGACAGAATATTTTTTGCTGAGAGAGGAGATTTTTCGGACAAGCTTTTCTAAATCCTTGACCTCCAAATCCACCGACAGCCGATCTACCTCCGTCGCTCGTCGTCGTGGTGAACGAGCAGATGCCATAGGATGGCTTAGATTGGGGCCGAATGGACGCAAGAGGATTCGGGGGAGGGTTTGCGATCAGGTGGGAAGAGATTCGGATGGTTTCCTCAAGAACTTGGCCAAGGCCGAGGTTGAAGAAGAAAGACACAAGGAAGAACTCCCTCTAGATCACCATGTTCTTAGATTCACACAAGTTACAGGCTCTGCCTTCATACACGCGCGTACATACTTGCCCGTGAAGATGGGCTGCCCCCTCTCCTTATATAGGGGAAAGGGTGGCTTACACGCAAGAAACCCTAATGGCATCTTTGACTGGACAAACTACTTTACAGAGTTACTGTACAAAGCTACTTTAACTGGCTACTGTACAAAGCTACTTTAATCATAGATGACACCGGGGCCTTCTTTTATCATAGAAGCTGACGTCCCCGGCTTCTTTCTCCGTCACCTCTCTCTTTGGCGCCAGGGCTCTGAATAAAGTTACTTGGCTTAGCTCATCCTTGTCTTCTTGCTCTGAAGAGAATCTTTGACCAGTCCTGCCGACAGGCTCTCCTTTCCGGTATCTTTTATACCGGGTCCCGGCATACCCCTTTGGGGATACCGGCTTAGCCTTGCTCTCCCGGATTCCTACTAGGCTTCCCAGAACATTAAACCGGTATCTCGATGGCTCAAACCATCCGGTTTGGCATGCCTTTGGCATACCGGGGGTTATCCCCCCAACATTAGTCCCCGAAGCTGGTATAGCCTGGAGGATTCTATCCTACAGACCATGCCAGGTTTTCATCTTTCTAAGATACCGGTTTAGTCACTCATCTCTTGAGCTTAGTTCCGGCACCTTTACCCTTGTTCCTTTTCTTCTCTTTGCAAGGCTCGTTCCGGCATCTTTTTTCCGGCACCACGTGTCTTTACTCCTTCCTCGGCGAAGTCGAGAATATCTCGGGCCCCGCGCCTGACAGACATGCGCACTGTAACTGACGCGCCAGTGTCCACTGTCCCATCGTTTCGACTCCCGCGCACGCATTTAATGCACCGCAGCGGATCCCACTACCTCTTCGGGATCCCGCGTGCGCCTCCGTGTGGCTTCCGTTTTCGCGCGTGTATCCGTTCGCCACGTGGCGGCCCAAGGTGCGAACCGTCGCGGGCCGCGAGGCGAACCGCCGCGGCCCAGCCCACTTTCTCTCTCTTATATAAGCACAACTGCCCGTTCTCCGAATCATCTTCTTCGCATTCTCCTCCTTCGCGCTACGTAGCTCCACGCCCTTTGCGCTCCGCCGCTCCCGTCCGCCGTCGTCCGTTCAAGCTCCGCGCCCGGCGAACTTACGCGCCCTCCGCCGAACTTCGCCGTGCGGAGTTCTTTTGGCATCTTCCTCGCGTCCGCCGCATTTGCGTTCTTAGCTTTGGTCGCCATCGTCAACGTTGCACACCGCGAGATCGCTTCCACCGCCGCAAACACCTCCCAGCGCCGCGCCGCTCAAGGTTGGTATCAATTTCGCTTTACTCGCCGTTCGCTTGCTTTCCAGATCTTGAGCCCTTGGTGTTCTTATTTGCTCTTTTTCTTTGGTTTTCTTCTTACTCGTAGATCTTCACGCGGGGTTGAAGTTTGGGATTCCTGTTTCTCCGCCCATCCTTGCGATGTCCGACGAGGGAGCTTCCTCTGCATCCTCTTCTTTCTCTCTCTCAAGCGCTCGTAGACCTTCTCCCGGTGAATCTACGGCCTCAGATCCAATGGAAACCGATTCCGCAACCAGGAATCCGGTGACCCCCAAGAGTCCGGCGGCCACCTAGAATCCGGTAGCTTTAGCCAAGCTTCCGGTAGCCAAGAGGCCGTGGCTCTGTCAAGCCTCTAGCAGCTCCGGCCAATCTTCCGGCGAGGAGCCTTCCCCCAACCACCCGCGGAGCTGGATGGGCTCCTACGTTCTCGAGTTTGAGATCGATTGGCTGTACCGGTCTCGGAGGATTCGGAAGGAGTTGCCCGCCGGATTCGGATAACGAGATCGAACCGGATCCGGAAGCACGACGAGCATGTTGTTTTTCTCGCTCACTTTGAGCGCCCGGCCTTCCTGCCTACTTTTTTCCGGGATTTCCTGGATTTCTACGATCTCCAACCTCACCACCTTCCCGCAACGCCCTTTTCTATCTTTCTTGTTATGCCACCTTCATGGAGGCTTACACGGCATTCGTCCACTCGTGAGACGTTTGCGCTTTCTTCAACCCTGCGGATCAACTCCGTCCAGGGCAAGGAGATCCCCAAGCCCAAGCCGCCCGTGCAGGCGGCCCTGCATCGTCGGCTCCCGCCAAGGGAGCACTTTTCTCTTAAGCTTTCCGCCTCGAGTCTTGCCGCACTCCGGCAAGGAACTTTCTTTACGTGAAGAACACCGCCGCGCCGATCACATCAATCTTCCTCCATATCAAGCGGCCCCACCAAGCGAGCTACAACACGAGGACGGAACACGCCGAAACCAACCGGGTGGTGCGCTTCTTGGCCTCTTCGAAGAAGGAGACCAACATCTCGTTCGACGATATCATCCGGACTTTCATATCGCGCCGGGTGCTTCCTCTGAAGCCGCGCACATAGGATGAGCGAGATGTATGGCCCGGCGATCCTACCAAGATCACAGGCCGCCTCTCAGCAAGAAAGACGTTGTTCTCAAGGCCAAAGCAGATTTGTCAAACTGCTATGCCTTTTGCGTGGGAATGGGGCTCGTTCCCCTCAGTTCTCTAACCGTCCGACCCAAGAAGTAAGAGATTGCGCAATTTGGGGTTGTCTTTGCCGGTAAGTTTCTGCTTTTGCTAACCATCTTTTTTACCTTGTTTCAGGCCGGGACCGCTTCCCCTCTATCCGCAGAGCCGCGAGGACCTCTCCGGAAGCGTGCCTTTGACTCCTTCGACCCGGATCCCTACATCTTTTGGAAGGATCTGAAGATGGGGAAGACTCGGCTGCGCGCCTTGGCCGGGACCCGCCGGAGCCCACCGGAAACCCCGAGGAGCTGGTTGTGCTCGAGGTATTTTCTTTCCGGCTTCTTATACTTTGCCATTATCGCTTTCTTGCGGCTTCTTAGCCATATCCAACTCACAGATCCACGAGCGCGTGCCGCCCCTGCGCGCCGAGGCCGGCACTGAGTTTGTGGACAAACTCATGGCCCAGGGCCAGAAGAACAAGCAGCCGGCATCTGCCGGCTCCAGCCATGCTCCTCCCTCCAAGCGCTTCCGGACGGAGCCCGTGGGGGAGAAAGAAGTGGGCGTGCGCCGCTACGGGCGCAAAGCGATGCCAACCGCTTCCGGGTAATTTCATTTTCCGGCTTGCCTCCTTTTTTGCTAAGTTCTTTTTCCGGTTGCTTCTCCTCAACCACTTGTCTTTTTTCTTTTTCGCTCTCAAGCTTGGCCCAAGGCCATCGGGCTCTGAGGATCCAAGGACCTCAACCTCCTCCTCGTTCAAGCCCGGCACCATCTGGTGCCGGTACCTCCGCCTCCCTTTCGGGGGCACAACAAATTCGGGGCGTGCGGCCCTTCTTTCGTGGATCACCGCACGGGGAGGATCTTTCCTTCCTCCCGAACACCAAGACACCGGCGCCGCAACAAGAAGAGAAGCTCCGGGCGGGCGGAGCCTGCTCCTCCCGTCCTCGAAAAGACAACTTGCGGAATCTTCCGCGCGGAAGGCTCCAAGACGGGTGACGCTCCTAGCGCTCCCCTTCTCCACGCACCATCCTCATGCCTCCGCTAGAGCTCCTCGCGCCCAGCCCTCCAAGGCCGCTCCTGGCGCGCCGCCGGCTAAGACTTCGGGGCCTCTTCTACCTGCGCCGCCGCCGCCCAAGCCCTCCAAGCTCATCAAGGGGAAGGCGACGGCCTCCAGCGCCTTCGCGCCAGCAGCCCTGGTGCTGCACGTCTCCAAGGCCGCAGCGCCGGCATGAAGGCCACCGCCTCCTCGCCGTATTACGGAGTTCCGGCGCCAAGGCCGGGACTGGGGCACCTCTCCGTATGCCCAAAAGTGGAACGCCGCGGACATCACTCCGCAACCGCGGCATGGGCAAGGATCGGCTGCCGGCACCTGATCCTGTCGGGATCTGTTCCGAGGAGCACTTCATGCGGCTCCGGGCTGCCGAAAGAGCTTGACACGCGTGGTACGATTCCACGAACAATCTGACGGTATGTTCTATTAACTTTCAACCTTTGCCGGTTTCTTTGTTTCTGCTTTATCTTTTCCTTAGTTTCATGCCGGTTTCTCTCTTGTCATCTTCCCACCCCGAGTTTTGTGGTGAGAGCGCAGCTCTAGCGCAAAACTTAACTTAAGTTTTTAGCGTGAAACCGGCACTGCCAGTCCCCGAGTTTCGGGTTAAACATCTTCTCCTTAACACATAATTTACTTTAGAAACGCGCAAAACCGGCACTGCCAGTCCCCGAGTTTCGGGTTAAGAACTTTGTTCTTAGCGCAAAACTTAACTTAGAAACGCAAAACCGGCGGCCAGTCCCCGAGTTTCGGGTTAAGAACTTTGTTCTTAGCGCAAAACTTAACTCATTTCTTCTTTTTCTTGAACAGGTCACCGCTGACACTCGGAAGGCCCTCTTCGAGGAGCTTTTATGGGAGCACCGGGAGCTCGCTGAGGCACACGACAAGTGCCAAGGTGAGTTTTTTATTCTACCGGCATCTTTGCTACCGGAAACCTTTTTTCCTTGTGACACTTACAATTTCTGTTCAACAGTGATCCCGGAAGCTTCCATCGATGCTCTCAAGGAGCAGCTCGCCACGGCCCAACGTACTATTTTTTCCTTTCTCCTTTGAACTTGGTTTCTTTTCAGTTTTACTAGTGTAACCTTGCTAACACTCATTTTTCCGGTTACAGGGGAGAAGGATGAGCTCAGCCGGCAGCACCAGGAGGAGCTAAACGCCCTCAAGACCAGCTACCAGGAGCTCAAGTCTCAGCTGATTCAGCTGGGGCTTGACCACGCCATCCTCAAGGCCGCGGGTGACCGCAGCCAAGCTGGACGAGGCTCTGGAGAATGCCAGCAATGCCACCGTGGTGCTGCTGCGAGCTGGAGGAGATGACCAAGGCCCGGAAGGGTGCCGATGAGAAGGCCGCGCGGCTGGAGGAGGGGCACAAGGAGTGCGATCAGCTGATCCTCAGACCGACACACTTGCCCTCCGTAAGTTGTTTTCTTTTACACTTTGACTACTGCATACGAGCCTTTTTTCCTTCGACCCCATTTTTGTTTCCGCTATCTTTCCGTCCGGTCTCTCTTCTTCCGGATTCTTTTCTGATCTCTTCCGGTCTCCTTTTTCTTCCGGTCTCTTTTTCTTCCGGTCTCTTTTCTCTTTTTTTTCCGGACTCTTTTCCTTAAGCTTTTTCTTTCTTTGCACAGGCCTCTTTCCGGACCAGAGGTATGCCGTCAAGAAGGTCGACGCGCAGCGCAAGGACAAAGGCCAAGCGGATCTTACCGTGCCATGGACGCCCAGGACCATCTGGTCGCGCTTAACGCGCGGGTGTCCCATATGCGCGCATAGACCGCAATCTTTCGGACATCCCCATGTAGCTACCCAGCCATACAGACTTTATGGCTGGCGAGGAGGTGCCGGACACCTTCTCCTTATCAACGACCGAAGGTGCCGGCAGGAGGATCCGCGAGTGGCGTGCTCTGCCCGCGCTGGAGCGGACTCCGCCCTCCGCGTCGCCCGCTCCTGGTACCCGGAGCTCAATCCGGACGCCTTACCGGGCGTGCGCGAAGGCGCAAACGGATCTGGACCCGATCCTCCCGCCAAGCGGCAGGATCGCGCGTACCGCATCGCGGAGTATGCCGACATGCGCACCTTCATCCCTCCCCCTCCTGGCGTCACGGATTATCTCGACGAGGAGGAGGGTGAAGCCGAAGAAGAGTCTGGGCGATGCTGGTGCCGGCGATGCTCCTCCGGAAGCCCCTGCTGCATGATGATTTCCTTTGAAGTGTTTGCTCATTATATCTGTTTGTCCTGTTGCTTTAAGACAATATCTGTTAAATTCTGCCCCGGAATGCCGGGGCTTATGATGTAAAACTTAAGTTTGCCTGTGGTTGTGCTACAACATTTCCTGCGGTAAGTTATACCGGTAGCTAAGTACTTATGAGTTTGCCTTAGCATATTTTGCTTTTGGTTCCGCTTTTATCCCACTGCAAAGATTTCTCAATTGCTTCCGCATCCAATTTGATGCATACTTGGTTCTTTTGCCTTGGCTCTGCCTGCCTTCTCTGGGCGTTCTTTGGCGTATGAGCACAAGGTTCTTTCACCAAACAAGCATCTTCTTGAACTTAGAAATAACTTTGAAATTTTGCAAAAAACCGGTTTAACCGGGGTTAATTAAATTTTTGATTGTTCTTTCCGCTCTCCCTTTCGCAGTTCATGTGCTTATCCCCTACCGGTTTATCTTGCTTGCCATGAAGCCGGTTTGCGGACAGCAGCAGAGTCGAAGACTCCGGTATGATTTAGCACACTACTAAACCGGAGAAAAACATTCAATAAGCAACCGAAAAAAAAGACAAGTTACATGCAACTTAAGTTGGGGTAGTCCCCGAGATTCACTCAAGGTTCCGACATCTTTTATTCATAGCATATAAGGTACAAAAAGGAACTTCTTACACCACCACTTCAAGAGTAGAAAGGACGCAACAGAGCTACGTTCCATGGACGCTTGCTCTCCTCCCGGACTTGTCCGCCTTTCCTTTCTTCCATTCCTGTGCATCGATCAAGTAGTATGCATCATTGTGAAGCACCTTGCTTACAATGAAGGGACCTTCCCATGGTGGCAAAAGCTTATGCCGGCCTTCAGTGCGCTGCACCAGGCGAAGTACGAGATCTCCTTCCGGAAAACTCTTGGGTTAACCTTCCGGTTATGATAGCGTCTTAGGTTTTGCTGGTAAATGGCTGTTCTTGCCAAAGCCAGCTCTCTTGCTTCTTCTAGCAAGTCCACATCGCTTTCTCGGGCCTCTTTTACCTCAGTATAGAGCTGTACCCTTGGTGAATCATGGATGATATCGGTTGGTATCACCGCTTCTGCTCCATAAACCATGAAGAAGGGAGTGTATCAGGTAGACCGGTTTGGAGTTGTTCTTATACTCCACAAGACCGATGGTAGCTCATCGAGCCAACATCCCTGACTTTTCCACCGCATCAATGAGTCTAGGCTTGATACCGGAAAGCACCAAGGCATTCATTCTTTCTACTTGGCCATTGCCCTGTGGATGTGCCACTGAGCACAAATCCAACCGGATGTTCTTTTCTTCACAGAACCTTTTGAACTCACCTTGAGCAAAGTTGGTTCCGTTATCGTGATGATGTTGCGGGTATCCATACCGCAAAATGACATCTTTCAAGAATTTCACAGCTGTATGCCCATCACACTTTGCGATAGGTTTTACTTCCACCACTTGGTGAACTTATCCACCATGACCAAGATGTGAGTCATGCCTTCTGTGCTTTGAATGGTCCAACCATGTCAAGGCACCAAACAACGAATGGCCATGTTAGCGGTATTGTCTTTAAACCGGATGCTGGGGTATGGTTTTGCTTGGCATACCTGCAGCCGTTGCATTTTCTTACCAAATCCTCAGCGTCTCCAAAGCGGTGGGCCAATAGAACCCATGCCGGAATACTTTTGCTACCAAAGCCCTTGATGAAGCATGATGCCCACATTCTCCTTGGTGAATTTCCTCAAGCATTTCTTTTCCTTCCTCCGGTTCCACACACCTTTGAAGGACACCGGTAATTCTTTGTACACCTCACCATTGATGAATGTAAGCTTTGGACCTTCTTTGTATCCTCCTTGATTCATTTTCGTCAGCCGGCAAGGTGCCGCTGATCAGAATTCCTTAATAGGTTTAACCCATGATGGTATTTCTCGAACCAAAACACGGTGCATCTATCTCCATGCTATCTACCAGATCGTTTCTTCCGGTATGGGTACAGGGTCCCGAGCCTACGGGGGGGTCCCTGAGCTGTTTCGAGCAGTCCCCGGTTCCCTTCATCGATATCCATGGGTACTACGTGTGACTCGGTACAAAAATTGATTCCGATTCCGGGCTCGGCTTGATCGATGGCACTCTTAGGTGAGCCAAGCTATTCCGGGAGGAATTTCTTGCCTAGATGAGCCCAACTTGGACAAAGCATCCGGCTTTTTGCTCGCGGCACATGGTGAAACTCACACCCTTCGAAGAATCCGGCAATCTTTTGCACGTGGAACCTACGAGGCCATGTTGGCGTTTTGCATCCCAATCTCCTGAGCACTGCTGTACCACAAGGTCTGAATCGCCATAGCAAATGATCCGGTGTGCACCGATCTCTTTTGCGACCTTAAGCCCATGGATCAAAGCTTCATATTCAGCGACATTGTTCGATGCCCTGAAATGCACTTGCAAAACATACCGGAGGTGATCTCCTTTTGGTGAAGTAAGCACCACACCAGCACCTAGACCTTCCTTGAGCTTAGATCCATCAAAGTGCATCTTCCAGTATTCTATCCTCTGATGGCGGTTTGTATTGCATCTCCGCCCAATCAACAAGGAAATCAGCCAAAGCCTGTGATTTTATGGCATCTCTTCTTTCATATACCAAGCACGTACGGTGATATACTGGATCGCCCATTTTGCAATCCGGCCGCGGCATCTTTGTTGCACATGATGTCAATTGGTGCTTCACTCACCACCTTCATGGGGTGCTCCTCAAAGTAGTGCTTGAGTTTTGTGGCGGCCATGTACACGCCATAAGTCATTTTCTGGAAGTGAGGGTAGTTTTGTTTTGAGAGGGAGAGCACCTCGCTCAAGTAGTATACCGGCCTCTGGACGGGTTTTTCTTCCTCTTCTCTTTCAACCACAACCACTACACTCACAACCCGGTTTGTTGCTGCTATGTATAACAGCATAGGCTCCCTTTCTAGAGGTGAAGCCAGTATGGGTGCGTGGCTAGCATCGTTTTTAGCTCCTTAAACGCTGCGTCTGCCTGAGGGGTCCAGACGAACGTGTCAGATTTCTTCATGAGAGCATAGAGTGGCGAGCTTTTTCTCCCAACTGCTTACAAACCGCTAGCGATGCCAAGCTGTAAACTTTTGCACATCTTTTAACTCTCGAGGGATGCCATTCTTTCTATCGCCCGCTTTACCGATTAACCTCTATGCCCCGGCTTGAAACCAGGAAACCGAGCAGCTTGCGGCGGGACACCAAAGGTACATTTTGCGGATTGAGTTTCATCCGGAACCGCCTTAGGTTATCGAATGTTTGCCGGATGTCATCGATTAAAGTGTTTTTTACCTTAGTTTTTATCACGATGTCATCCACATAGACTTGCACATTTTTTCCAATTTGATCAAACAAGCATTTTTGCATACAACGCTGGTACGTTGCAGCGTTGCGCAACCCAAAAGGCATAGTGACATAGCAATAAGCCCCGTGCGGGGTAATGAACGCAGTTTTTATTTGATCTTCCTTTTTAAGGGAATTTGGTGGAAACCGGAATAGGCATCCAGGAAGGACAACAACTCACACCCAGCAGTTGAATCAATCACTTGATCGATTCGTGGCAAAGGAAAAGGATCTCTTGGGCAAGCCTTGTTCAGGTTGGTGTAGTCGATGCACATGCGCCACACCTTCGGAGCTTTTGCCTCCAGGTTCTCATCTTTCTTCTTTTCAACCATTACCGGATTGGCCAGCCACTCTGTGTGCGTGACCTCTACAATGAATCCGGCAACAAGCAACTTTTTCTCCTATGATCTTTCTTCTGTCTTCAAATAACCGACAAGGTTGCCACCGGCTTGGCATCTTTCGGACGTTTAGAGAGTGCTCAGCCAGCTCCCTCGGAACACCTACCAAATCATCAGTTGACCAGGCAAAGATATTCCGATTCTCACGGAGGAAGCTGACGAGCGCGCTTTCCTATGCTTGATCAAGGCCGGCGCCGATACGAACGGTGCGCTCTGGGTAAGCCGGATCCAGCACAATGTTCTTTGTTTCATTGGTTGGCTTGAATGCCGGTGTGCCCATGTTTTCACTCATTGCCGCCAAACTCATTTGTGAGGATTGAGCCAGCGCAACAGCTGTTTGCATTCTTTTCTTTTCCTCCGCGATCACCAGCGATTCCGCTAGGTTTGATCCGGCAGATGCAGTTTCCAGTGAGACCTTATAGTTTCCCACCACAGTCAATGGCCCACGAGGTGCCGTCATCTTCATCTTGAGGTAAGCCGTATGAGTTGTGGCCATGAAAGCAGCCAACGCCGGTCTCCCAAAGCATGGTAGGGACTGTCCTAGATCCACCACCTCAAACTCCAGATTTTCCACCCGGCAATTTTCACGTCCTCCAAATGCCACGTCCACCCGAACTTTTCCTATCGGGGCACAGGACAAGCCGGGGACGATCCCATGGAACGTTGTGTGCGTTGGCTGAAGCATGTTTTCTGTTATGCCCAGCGTTTGCATGGTGTGCTTGTACATGATGTTGATGCTACTGCCATTGTCTATCCACCTTGCTGAACTTCACTCGAGTTTGCGGCCCTTTCATGATCGGGTCCACAACAAGAGCATATCCACCCGGATTCGGCATGATCTTTGGGTGATCCTTGGATGACCAGGTAATTTCCTGATTGGACCACATCATGTACTTGGGAAGCCGGCATCACAGATTGACCTCCATGGAGCGCTGTACACTTTGCCGGCCTGTTGGTGACAAAGACAACACAGCACGATGCGGATCTTCGTAAACATTCCGGCCTAAAGGTGCCGGTGGAGGTGGCTGGTTATCATTTTGCTCCACCCTTAACTGCTTTACTGCTCAGGTTTTTTTGCACCGGTAAGGCGTTTGCCCCTAAGTGGTGGTGGCGGTGGTTGCTGCCGCGGCATGTCTTGCGGTGGCCGCGCATCTTTCACTGTTCCTTTTTGCATCAAGTACTTGGTCCAGGTACAATCCTTCGTCAGATGGTTTGACGATGTGCCGGATTCGGCGTGTGCCACCGGGCTGATCCATGGCAGCTTCCATGGTGTATTTCGTGGGTTCTTGCCAGTTCTTTTCTGGACCCAGGGTTTCTTTTCCACCCATTGTTTCTTAGGACCTATGCATTGCGATCCGGTTTTTTGCCTCTGGCTGTCGCTGGCCTCAAAGTTTTCTGCACAGCAGAACTTGCTGCGGACCGTACCTTCGATCCGGAAAATCTTCTTCTTTTGTTATTCCGGTTGTCCGGTGTTGTTCGTGACGCAGCTGTTCCGGCCCGGTTGTACCGCCGGCTGCGTTGGGTCTCCCAACGCATAGCTATCCGCCACACGTATCATCTCAACGTTTTGCATGTTGCGTGCAACTTTTGCCACAACGGTGAACCTCTTCTGCATCCCACTGCTAAACCAAGCAATGGCTTGTGCCTCGATCACTTCACAAGAGTTCCTTGTGGTGTTCCACCGGGCTAGATAATCCTTCTGTTCGGGCGTGCACGCACAGAGCGATTGCGCGGCCTGTTTGGCCTCGATAGGTGTCTGAAATTGCTCACAAAGGCCTCCTCAAAATCCAGCCAGCCATTTATGCTTCCTGCCGGCAAGTTGTTAGCCAGATTCTTGCCGGTCCAACCAAAAACGATGGTATGATCCTCACGGCCCAACGCCGGTTTCCTCCTGCTACGGTTCCTCCACCGCCTGCAACGTATACCGCGGTCACGTAATCCGCGAGCCAATCTTCCGGCTTCGTGGCGCCATACGTTTTGTGTCACGGGGCAACATAAAGTTGCGAACTGGTGGTTTTTCTTTCATGATCCTTGGGCCAAAACACTTTGGACCTGGAGGACCTTCCTCCTCGATCATTTCTCGACAAGTATACTCTATCCGACGGTGCCTCGCATCCCGTTCGTAAGTATCTCTCTCCCGGCGTTCTCCCAATGGGTTCCGGTATGCTGCCGGTCTCAAATCGGCTTCATCGTGACATTCCTGCACGGCCCTTGCCTGCCGATACCTTGGGGGATCTATTTCCTCCTCATCGTACGCTGCCCTTGCAGCTCGATAGTTTTGCCCGGTCTCATCTACCGCATGATTGTTTCCGGCATAGCCCTTGGCGTAGCCTCGCTGCCCCTTGGCTTTTTCTACCGCATCGTGTTGCCCGCTTGTTGCTTTCCCAAGAAGAACGGATCGTACACGGTCATCTGCTGCGCATTCACTTCTTTTTCTCTCCTTCTATCCGGATGGGGGGAAGCCTGCCCATGGGATTGGCTACCGGCATTCTTTTACGCGCGATTTTGAGGCCGCTGCCTTGTTCAGCTTAGAGCTGCTCGCATTTTGTGCTCAATGGTTTCCAGCAGCTCTCTAACACGTCCTTGCGGCCAAAGCCTCTCCGGAAAGCGACCCGCACACTACAGCCGCCTTAGCAGCTTTTATAGTTTTATCCGGGCTGCTATACTTAGCTTTTCCACGATGCTAACACAGCAGGCGCTCTTGCCGGTAAGAATCTTTTGCGCAAATCTTGATCTAGCGAGCTTAGCCGGTTTTCCGATCCCTAGGCATGCGCGCTAATGAAGCATGGGCAGCGTTATACTCACGTACGGTTAGGTTCAGCTCGCGCCGCGCCCCCGACGATGTCCTTGCCGCTCTCCAGCATCTTTTGCGCTGCGTCCAGCCTCCGCTCTCGAGCCGCGATCGGCGTGCGCGATGGGGGTGGCGAGGACGTTCATCGCCGCTTGGAGCGGTTCCCGTGGCGCGGATGATGCTCCCGCTGCGCTGCGCCGCGCTCCAGCGGTGGCTTAGCCGCACGGGTCGAAACCGCGCGACCGGCACCTTCAGCCGCAACCTCCTTTCTGCACCGCCCAAGGTCATCATTACCTCGACGCGGCGGCGGCGGCCAGCATGCCATCTTGGCGGTCCGATGCCACCAGCACGCGAGAGGCGTGGCGCACGGGGACGGTGCCGAAGTAGACGCGATGGCTGCCGAACTCGATGATGCGACGTTCTTGGGGAAGACGCGCCGTTGGCGAAGCAGCCCGCGTTGTCGTTGATGAAGTCCATGGCGTAGATGCTCTGCACCAACGCGGACACCGTACGCTCGCCGGAGATCTCGAGAACGCCCGCCCGAATGTGAACTCCATCAAGCGCCACTTCATGCCCCACGGTGGGCGCCAACCGTCGTCGTGGTGAACGAGCAGATGCCATAGGATGGCTTAGATTGGGGCCGAATGGACGCAAGAGGATTCGGGGGAGGGTTTGCGATCAGGTGGGAAGAGATTCCGGATGGTTTCCTCAAGAACTTGGCCAAGGCCAGAGGTTGAAGAAGAAAGACACAAGGAAGAACTCCCTCTAGATCACCATGTTCTTAGATTCACACAAGTTACAGGCTCTGCCTTCCTGCATACGCGCGTACATACTTGCCCGTGAAGATGGGCTGCCCCCTCTCCTTATATAGGGGAAAGGGTGGCTTACACTGCAAGAAACCCTAATGGCATCTTTGACTGACAAACTAGACAGAGTCTACTTGCAAAGCTACTTTAACTGCTACTGTACAAAGCTACTTTAATCATAGATGACACCGGGCCTTCTTTTATCATAGAAGCTGACGTCCCGGCTTCTTTCTCCGTCACCTCTCTCTTTGGCGCCAGGGCTCTGAATAAAGTTACTTGGCTTAGCTCATCCTTGTCTTCTTGCTCTGAAGAGAATCTTTGACCGAGTCCTGCCCACAGGCTCTCCTTTCCGATATCTTTTATACCGGGTCCCGGCATACCCCTTTGGGGATACCGGCAGCCTTGCTCCCGGATTCCTACTAGGCTTAGGCAAGAACATTAAACCGGTATCTCGATGGCTCAAACCATCCGGTTTGGCATGCCTTTGCATACCAGTTATCCCCAACACGTCGTATACTCCAGAGGGCTGCAGCCCCCAGAGGCTCACACTGGTTCTAAGAAAATACGATGTGATTTGGATACGACAATTCTTGCCGCGAGTATTCTGCAACTCATGGATGCGAGTCATCAAGGCCTCTGTCGATGTTCTTTCTTCTCGGTAGCCTCTGCATCCCAGAGCGGCGGCAGGATTTTCGGCACCATGAAAGGAGGGATGTTGTCTTCACAGATCCATGGTTTTCCTCCTGAATGTACAACCACTTCTGCGCCACCCTTGAACTGAGTCAGGAGTTTGACGTCGAAGTAAGACCATGGAACAGAAATAACAATGCCGCCTATATTATAGGCGACATTGGGAGAGCCATTGCGGCGAAAAGAAAATGCGCTTCCATAGCGCCCAGTTAGGCTGGACGCCAAGGAAGGCCTCACAGAGGGTGATGAAAATGGAGATATGGAGGATTGAGTTGGGCGTGAGGTGGTGAAGTTGAAGACCATAAACAAAAAGCAATCCACGGAGGAAAGGATGAATGGGGGCGGAAAGACCGCGGATGAGATGGTCGACGAAACTTACCCGATACCCCATTGGAGGGGTTGGGTAGCTTTCTTCACTAGGGAAGCACAGCGCCTTGGGCTTCTTGCTAATCCCTAGCTTCTTCAAGAGATTGATGTCCTGAGAGGAAATTTTGGACCTTTCTCATTCCGCGCTTCCCAGATCTGCGGCAGCCATTGACGATTCAGGCGTGCTGCGCTTGATCAACTGACGCGGTGGCATCAACAATGGCGCAGGAATACAGCTTGGAGAAGATGAGCTTAGGGAATTGTGGGGCGCAGAAGGAGGTTTTGCAGAGGAGAGTAGGAGAACGGCCCGAGCGGAAGTGCTCGAGGAAGAAGAAGGAGATCTTATATAGAGGTGCGGCGAAGTGGCGGACCGTTGAACGGAAAAAGGGTGCGGCAGATGATAACCACATAGAAACAAGGGTAAAAAAGTATTTTAACATTGGAGAAGTTACGGTACGTGCGCCAGGAAAAGCGGAGGACGTGTGTCCCCCACCTACACGACGTGTCAAGATAATGGATAATTTGGCCCGCAGGGCAGCGGGAGAAAACTTCTCGCAATTTTCAGATTCGCAATCGTGGCTATCGTCAGCAATAACGTCACCTTGTCAGAGAGAAAAATTCGACTCAACAGCGGCATAAAAAGGCGACATGCAAAAATATTGGAGAGCCTTTGATCAAATGCTCGGGGCTACTTTGAAAAATTGAAAAGATCAAGAAAGACAAAATAGAAATGGCGTGAGCCTATGATCAAATACAAATATTTGTTCATAGCCTCGGGGTTACTCCCATCGGGAGCGCTGTCGCACCCGAGAAATTATAAAACTTCGGGAGAGAAAGAAAATATAGCGGCAGGCGTGGAGCCTACAACCAAGCACAAGTCCTTGGTTGTAGCCTCGGGGCTACTCGGGAACGCGCACGTGCGATATATAAAAAAGAAAGAATGAAAAAAAATAGAAAAAAGAGTATATTTCGAGTTATAAATAACTCGCATATACTCCCATCGGGAGAGCAATATAAGTCATCTTTGACTCAATAAAATGTGCCATTCCAACAGCCGAATAAGCACTCGACAATATATTCTCTAACGCCAAAGTTGCGATAAATTTCGAATGCCGCAAAACTTTGCGAAGGTAAGACCCCAATCCGTTTCAGGAGGCGTGGCGCCGTCTCTCGACGTCGGTTTGCTACTTTTATCCGTATCAACAGATACGAAGAAAATCCTACCGTACGCGTTAGGTACCCGATAAAAATGACTGGGACTCGACGTAATGGTAAGACCTTAAGCGGCACCGTCGAAGTTTACACCGCATCCCGAGATCATGTTCAGGGACGTGATTTTGAAGTAGGTTTTGCGGATTGCCACTAGAGCATTTAACTAGTACCTGATCCGTCAGATGAACTAGCCCCAATTACCATTATCCCTGCACAATATAGAAATTTATGTGGAGAAACATAGAAAAGTTTTAAATTGTCGAGTAAAAATAAACGGTAGAGATTTTCCCTGACTCTACGATTCAAGCAAAATCTCGGGGGCTACTGACATAGGCATCCCCAATGGGCCTGCTAAAGATAGTACCCGGGTTTATTGAAGGCCCACTACCCGAAGAATAAGAAGATTCGGAAGCCCAAGATATTGTTAAGGAAAGCTAGAATTGTAATAGGAAGCATTATTTGTAATCTTGCGGGAGGAGTTAGAAACCTTCCCGGACTCTGTAACTTGTACAATACGAATCCCTCGGCTCCGCCTCCTATATAAGGGGGAGTCGAGGGACAAGGAAAGGATCGGATCATTGTTTTCTCAAACCCTAGTTTCATATTCGTCGAGTACTTTTCGGCTGAAACCTTCGAGATCTACTTGCCCTCTACATCCAACTAAACCCTAGTCTACAATCCGTAGGCATTGACAAGTTAATACCTTGTCACCGAAGACTCCTTATCCCACGTGTGTAAAGGTGGAGTGTGTGCACCGTGTGGGTCTCTTAGGCTATATTTCATGGAATACTTGTTCACTGAATTATGATTTGAGTTGGATGTCTCTATGAAATATTGGTGTGTTAGTACCGCCTATGAATGCTAAAAGTGCAGCGCGGGGTGTTCATTAGTACTTGGGAATACACTTTTAAGGTCTGCTTTTGCAGACCTACACAGTGGATTAGTGTTCGTTATCCATCCCGAGAGTCTTTCAAAGTAGCATAGTGAAGTGCTTATATTTATATTCCTTTATGATATCATTGTTGAGAGTGACCACTAGTGAAAGTATGATCCCTAGGCCTTGTTTCCAAACATCGAATCACCGTTTATTTACTGTTTTACTGCATGTTTACTTGCTGCCATATTTATTTCAGATTGTTATTACCACTCATATTCATCCATATCACTTGCCTTACTATCTCTTCGCCGAACTAGTGCACCTATACATCTGACAAGTGTATTGGGTGTGTTGGGGACACAAGAGACTTCTTGTATCGTAATTGCAGGGTTGCTTGAGAGGGATAGCTTTGACCTCTACCTCCCTGAGTTCGATAAATCTTGGGTGATCCAGTTAAGGAAAACTTGCTGATGTTCTACAAACCTCTGCACTTGGAGGCTAAACACTGTCTACAAGAATAGAAGCGTGCGTAGACATCATATCTCCACTTGGCTCCCTAGCACCCCCTCCCCAGACCGATTTTTAATGCCAGATAGACGAAATTTTCCCAATCGCGCCTCTAGGAGCCGAATTTTCGCCGGATTGGGCCTACTTTTCATTCGGTGATCTCAGGCCGAACCCAACACCCCGGGGAGCACCTGGGAGCGCCAGATGAAGTTAAAAAGCGCGTGGGCTAGGTCTGTCGGTGTCACACCGATAAAGATTCCCCCACTCCACTCGCGTTGCCCAAACCAGCTCGTCGCCGCCGACACCACCCCCACCCTCTCCCATCGCGCATACACTGGTAGAAAGGCCTCACCCACTCCCTAGCTACCTCCGAAGTCACCGTCGTCCATCACCTCACCGGTGCTCCTTGACAATCCATGTGCCGGCCGCTGCGGAACCACGCCCATGAGGTGTTCAGCGTTTTGATTGCTTGGCCATGGACTCCGACAATGAGGACGAGCAAATGTTTGTTTCTCTGTTGGAGGAGGAGAACATCGTCAACGCTGAAGATGAAGAGCACATGATGATCCTGGCGTCTCTAGCCATCCTATACGCCGAGCAGAACTCAAAGCCGCGGCGTGGCGGCTCGACGCTGGGTCGCCGGAAGGCCAAGGCGAGACGGTGCCTGGAGGGATACATCATGTTGTACATCGACTACTTTGCCGATGAACTGCTACACCCTGAGGCAGTATTCCAGTGCCGGTTTAGGATGAGCCAGGATCTCTTTCTAAGGATTGTGTATGCCGTCCGGGACTTGGACCACTACTTCCGTTACAAACCGGACTGCACCGGTATGATTGAGTTTTCCTCGCTATAGAAGTGCACGATCGCTATGGGATTGTTTGCATATGGAGCTCCGGGTGACAGTGTCGATGACTATATGCGCATGGCCGAGAGCACCGCCATTGATTTCTTATACAAGTTTTGCAGGCCAATCATAGCAGTGTTCGGGGAAGTATACTTGAGATCACCCGTTGGTCAAGATACTGAGCAGATACTTGCAACCAATGCAACAATAAGATTTCCTGGGAAGCTTGAAAGCATCGACTGCATGCATTGAAAGTTGATGAACTGTCCAATGGATTGGCAGGGCATGTACAAGGGCCACAAAGGAGAATGTAGTGTGGTACTTGAGGCAGTGGCTACATATGATACCTCGATTTGGCACCCCTTCTTTGGAATGGCGGGCTCAAACAACGACATCAACGTCTTGCACTGCTCGCCTGTCTTTGACAAGCTTGTTGATGGCCATGCTCCCCCGGTGAACTATAAGGTCAATGGGCGCCACTATAGCAAGGGATACTACCTTGCAGATGACATATATCCTACATGGTCAATATTTGTGAAGACGATCTCAAGCCCGATGCTGCCAAAATAAGCGTGGTTTGCCAAGGAGCAAGAAGCTGCCAGGAAAGACATCGAGCGAGCATTTGATATCCTCTAGCAGAGATTTGTAGTTGTCCGGTTTTCGTCTATGACTTGGTCGCGGGATAGATGTGTGGGAGGTGATGAACTGTTGTGTGATATTCCACAATATGATCATAGAGAATAAGCGAAAACATCCAGTTCCTGAGGCTGAGTTGCTGCAACCATATCACCGACAGGGTCCTCTTGCAGAGCTTGATGATCAGGTGACGGTATCATGGGCTTCCTTCCTAGCTATGCGCCAGGAGATCCGAGACTCACGTGTGCACCAAGAGCTGCTGGATGATCTGGTGGACCACCTATGGGCTCGCAAGGGTGAAGCAAGAGCTGGTGCACCATGATTTGTTGTGTTTATTGTGTTGTTGTCCTGTTGTGTTTGTTGAACTATTTGTTGTTGAAATAATGCCAAATCTGAGGGGAACAATATCATAAATTTTCATAATTTTTATTGTATTCTTAAATTTTGCCAAAAATTGGCCGAATACTAGCATATTTTGTGCCAAATCC
The DNA here is from genome assembly GCA_030979885.1 of Lolium multiflorum. Taxonomy (NCBI): domain Eukaryota; kingdom Viridiplantae; phylum Streptophyta; class Magnoliopsida; order Poales; family Poaceae; genus Lolium; species Lolium multiflorum. The sequence goes on from CM061751.1 coordinate 208,196,499, forward strand.
GGCTGGCCTGGGGAGCGGCCGTGGGTTCGCCGCTGGAAAACTGGCTCTCCCAAGACCGAAAATTACATCCATCCTCGTTCGCTAGGTTCGCCGCGTCGGATTTGGAGCGCCAACGAGTGAAAATGCTATATTATACCGTCCCTTGGAGATCGTCATCGCTAGGTTCGCCGCGCCGCTGGTGGCCACATCCAGCATGCCGGCGGCGGCTTTGGGCAGCTGCTTCGCCGCCTCGCGCACATTCTCGCCACGTTCTCCGCCGCGTCCCAGCAAGTGGTAACACCCTCGCTCCAGGTGCCAAGAGGGCTGGCAGCCGTCTGGCTTGGCATGGCGCCAACATGCGCACGCTTGGTCAGCTGCTTGCCGGATAACAGAGCAGCTGAGCTGGGCATGGTCACGCCGCGCGGAAGGGGGGCCGCCGAAGGGGCAGGGTGTAGCAAGGACGTCTCGCTGACTTGCCTGAATACTGAATACCCGATCTGATGGGTCCAGCACTAGTGACAAAGACCAACGGTATGCTAATGTATTACAGGTTTGATAAGAAGAAATATTGCGCCCACAAAATGTGCTTTGGCTTCCAACCCCCAAAGGTTCTACATCTACTACCAGAGTGCGTTCACAGTTGGAAGTCGATTGAAAAGAACGACAGAGAACTATAGAATGAGCAGATGCTACAAACATACAAGTGATGCAACACTCACTGCGTTGTATTCCATTGCTCAAGTACTTACAACGATTATCAGTGAACTAGCTAGTTTGATAAAGTCAGCTACAGATAAATGCTTAGCTGCCATTTATCGACTTACACTGACAGGCAGATGTGGGCGTGCTCAGGGCGCCGGTGTGCCCAACAACTCCGCCGTGGACGGTTTCCAGGCAGTATCCAACAGAGAACAATTTTCAACACCATAATTAGATTATTCACAATGTGATGGTTGAAAAGAGCAGCAACTGCCCTGCCGTCGCAGTTTCAGTAGTCTTAAAATTCAGACATAATACAAATACATTACCGAGCGGCGAGCGAGCAAAGTCACGCCTTGCTCAACAGAAAGAACAGACAAAGTACAGGACGATGGCATCATCCATGCATTGCACCTTGTTATCTGAAAAGGAGCTACTGATAAGCAAGGTGGAGACGTAGCTTTCCAAACATGGTATTTATTCAGAAGTAATGCACTCCAACTGTCCAGCATCATGTGCTGGTTGACAAACCGTGCCGCTGAGATTAATTCATGAGGATGGAGGATTATCGTCCGTATCGGCAGACCTCGATTCCAATCTGCTGGAGTTTGTGTTAGTTTGTTTTTGCGGTCTGTACGAGGTTTCTTGCCTGAGATTGAATAGTGATACTCTCGCTTCGTGGTGGGAGATCTCTTTCTTCAGGCTGCTCAGTTTTAGAGGCTAGTGCGTTGGTTTCACTACCTTAGTTTTGCCTTCCGTTCCGTCAAAAGTTCTCAAACTGATGTCAGATTTGTAGTCCGCCAGGACGCTACGGGGTGTCTGTACCATCTCTCCACCTCATGTATAGACAGCGCAGGGGAAAACGTATACACAGTAGGGAGTCTATTGGCGGACACGAATTTTTAGCACATAGGTGCTATGCACCCTATAAAGCCCAAAATTCGTGCTAATTTCAAATATTGAGAAAAAAATACGAATCCTCCTGAAAACAAAATATGATTAAGTAATGTACTCGTATAAAAATATTTGGGTTCCAAATGATTCCCATGATATTCTAGATAAAAAAGACAAGTTTTTGACAAATATAGCATGAATAGTACATTGACTTATTCGATTTTGCCTTTTTACCTAGGATACGATGATAGTAATTTCCTCGCGAAATATTTTTATACAAGTACAGTATTTGATCATCTTTGGTTCCAAAAAGGATTTAAATTTTTTAAACCTTTTTTTGAATTACCACAATATTTTTAGATGTACAGGGTGCTTGGCACCCATGAGCATTGATGTACCATCTATTGGCTATCTATAAGCACCAAACGGGCTTCAAAATTATACAAACAAACCCAGTTTCTGTGGAAGACGTGATCCTATCCAAGTCGAACTTGAGGTCTATGTATTGCAGTGTCAAAATTGAAGTGTACCGAAGTGTCAAAATCGAGATGTGTCGAAAGTGTCGAATTATGTTAGGGCGGTCTTTGTTTGAATGTGTCAGATTTTTTATGTTTCAAATGTGTCAAAGTTTCAATGTTTGAATGTGTTGGTCGATGCCCTATTTTACATCATCTAAAAACTAGCCGAAGCCCTAGAAAAGAGACTCGGATGGGGGAGACAATGGAAACTTGGAAAGAGATGCGCATAACATAATTAGGGGCATCAAGGATATTCACATTGAAGAAGGATGAAATCTGCACACATGGACAAAGACCTAATGGTCTTCAAACAAGTGACAATTACGCACTAATTAAGAAGATGGCGCCAAAAGCCTACAAGCTAGTTCAAATTGCTCTTCGAGGTTGAGTATCAAAATCTGGTAGGCTATCTCGGTTATGTAAAGAATTGTGGAATTTCTGCTCACGAGTATTACAACCACTCTTATCTACTACTAATGACTCGTTACAACTGTATCACATATGCTACTGTAATATGTGACAGCTCAAAACAATGTGGAAGTCCCTGATAACTGTAGATACAAAGATGATATAATATGTTCGCTTGAAGACATTTATGGAAAGTTAAGTATACTTTTAAAGCTGACCAAAAAAAAAAAGGTAAGACAAACGAGCTATTGGAAGACAGAAACATCAGAGTACTCCCTGTTTTCAATAAAAGGAAAAAAAATAGTACCCCCAAATGAGCTACCATCTAAGAGCATCTCCAGTCGCGTCCCCCAAACCGCGTCCCCCAAAACCGCGTCCTCCGGGTCTGGTGCGCCACAGAAACAATTTCGGTGGCGCATTTTTGGTGGTGCGCCACAGAAATAAAGATCCGCCTATAAGGCTTTTCCTACTAGTGTTGATGTATAGTTCCTTCTCTTCCATAAATATTTACGTGGATCAAAACACAACTATATTTTAGGTCTGTAATTAAGGTTCCTGGAAGCCCAAAATACACAAAATAGATTTTTCCTGTTATGTCGAGTTAAACCAAAATAAAGAGGACTTGGTGGAAAATTCCCGAAATCAATTTAAAACCATGTTATGATGCAAATATATTGGAATATGACACAATAGACTAACACTCTGTCTCTTTCAAGGTTGATGAAATTATGTAAAGAATGCAATCCAATGGTTATTTTTTCCAATACCACCGGTTGTTGTCGATATCAGGTTCGGCACATCCAAGGAAAGAAGAACAAGAAGAAGGCTAATTTCATTATTGAATTGACTTTACTTATAGTAGTAGTCCATTGCTTTGGCACTCGTGTTTCCCAACTAGAATTTCAATAATTAAAGAATAAGAACAACCAGAAGAATACGTTTAGCCTTTCCGTAAAACTATTTCTAAATAAAATATGTAACATGAAATGGTTTTCCACCAGCGGAAATAAACCTTTTGGGGGTAGAAAATACTTTAAGTTTTTCTCACATCCTTATGTATCCTGCATCTATATAATACACCAGTTTTTGAATTATGACTAGCCATCACGGGTACGTGCAGCCAACTATGAGCCGTCGATTTGGATTCGGTAGCTACTTGATCGAACGGCTGATGTTCTTTGGATTCTCTCTCCACCGATGCGCGCGAAAACGAAGCCAGGCACGATCTTGGTAGAGCTTTGACGGCCAAGCGCAGCTGCCTCACGGTCAACTAATTGGAATCATTGCTGTTTGGGATCTTTTGTGGCTGATGTGGGAGTAAGAGCTTAGGAGTATGGATGTAGAAGATCTGACCATGGCGCAGCTATAAAAAAATGTGGCCATGGTATTGGACATGCATGAGATTGGAGGAAGGGGCAGTTATTGTCCGTTGCGTTGCATGCAGGAGATAAACAAAGAAAACACCTCACCTTAAAACAAAATTGCGTACACAGATCATTCCTATGGGATTTGCTTGTGACTCTGACCCTCCACCGTGAGATGGGCAAAGAAGAAAACCACACACGGCCTGATTTTGGTACCGTACATGTACCGGACGAAGATAATTGGAGGTTTTTTTAACGTGTTAGGGGAAATGTAAACCTCACAATTTTATAGGAGTAAGTTTAGAAAGATTTGATGTCGTTGAGATTTCCTTAATCTGCTTGCAAAAAAAAAAGTTACTCCTTGTTCATGAGAATGGAGGGAGCACATGAGTTCGATTAAGAAGCAAACAAATAATTGATAATCTCTTCTCAAAATCTGACATGTTATGTTAGGCAACAAAGTATGGCAATCTCTGTCAGAAACACACATAAAATATTAACAACATAAATGCGAGTCTGAGCATCATTGCTTACATAAAATGAGTTTTCTCAAAATGTAACAAGTTCAACAAGTTATTGTTACTTTTGATTTATAAAATGTACTATAGCTAATATCGTAACATTATTAGCACCGTGATCATAGGCCACAATGTGCATACCACGTATGTAGTCCCTCATAATGTTAACATAATTGGTGCGGCAAAAGAGATGTCTATATGGATCCCCGAAGTGGACGGTGCACGGGGTAATTCAAGGAAAGGGAGGGAAGAGGATGAGTAGGAAAAAGGGGCCGAGCCGAGGGCTGGTGAGTAGGAATTCTTAGCAAAATGTGAAATCATGTAGTCTCCCAAAATATAAACATAATTATTGTGGCAAAAGATATGTCGATGGGTCCCCGAAGTGGGCAGTGTGCATGGTAATTCGAGGAAGGGGTGATGCTAAGTAGGAAAAAGGGGCGATGAGTAGGAAGGAAACATGACGGTGAGTATGAAGGAACGAGTCCGGAGCCATGCGTCGGTGTAAGCCCGAAGAACTAGGAGATCAAGGGCAGGTGGAAGTCTCGAGGGTTTGTTGGGAGGAAGAAATTAACGATTCAACCAATTTAAACCAAAGTAGTGTTCACTACATCTACGACAAACGATAGCGACATTTGTGCAAGCAACATGTTCAATTTAAACCAAACTAGGGTTGACTACAAGGTATGACTATGTCTTTTTTAATTCAATAAATTTTTTCTCTTCCGCCGCAACAGGTGGTCATTGTGCTAGTTCCGGTAATTGCGATCAACAAATGCTTCCGGTAGCTAATCTATATATATGCTTAATAATCTTATTTTTTCCAATCTTGGTTTACTCACTGACATTTTATACTAAATTTTTATACATGTTTATAACTTACTTTTATCTTACTGCATATTCAGGTTATATTTTCTTGTTACTTAGTGAAAGTATAGAGATGGTAAACCTAGAGGGGGGGGTGAATAGGTTTCTACTAATTTTAATTCTTTCTTTGCAATATTAGGCTTTGCGGAATATAAAGATGAGCCTAATGCAAACTAGGTGAAACAACCTATATGAGGATACAACTAACTCGAGCACGAAGGCTCTCACAGGCAGTTAAATCACAAGTAAGGAGTTCGGTTAGAGATAACCGATAGCACGCGGAGACGAGGATGTATTCCCGTGTTCCCTTGCTTTGCAACAAGGTACGTCACGTTTGGAGGAGTGGAGGTCCCACGAAGGATTCCCCGCGCCACGAAGGCTCACCCTATTCCCAGCCTATCCCACGAAGGAATAGCTCACTCACTTGTGGTAGACTTTGAGGTAGCCTCCAAACCTTCACAATCTTGCCGGAGCAAATCCACAGCCGGATGCTTCCTCCTCTTGCCTACCTAGGGTTTCCAAGGAACCCTAGGAAGCAAGCTTCTCAATGAATACAAGGGGGAATGAGATTTGGCTTGGTAGAACGGTAGATCGGGTCCTCTATCTTTCCCCGGAGGGATTTGAGTTTGGGTGGAGGAGGAGAGAGATCTGAGGCTTTTGGTGTTTCTAGCAATGGAGTATGAGAGAGAGAGCTCAAGAACAGTTTGTAGTGTAGTGCCTAACTGTCTAGAGGTAGGAGAAGGGCTATTTATAGTGTTCTTCGAATATGGCCGTTGCCACTTGCCACCTCAGCTTTTCCTCGACGAACCCTGGCCGGGCTACGACGGACAGCCCGGCGAGAGGCCGGTCTGACCGGGCCGAGACCGGACGCCTTTTGCTGGTCCTGGAGTCCGTTGGCGGCCGGTTGACGCCCGGTTGCCGCCCGGTGGACCGGACGGAGCACCGGACCCGCCGGTCGAGAGCCCGGTTGACCGGGCGCAAACCGGAACTGCTGGCTCCTCCTTTGGAGCCCGGTTGCCGCCCGGTTGACCGGCCACCATGCCGGACTGGCCGGTTCCTGGCCCGGTTGGACCGGGTAGGTGACCGGATTTCTCCTGTAACCCCTTTTGATTGTTGTTGAAACGGGGGGTCACCTTTAGCCTTCTTGTTCCTTTGATACACCATTTACGCCTCATTGCCTAATACCTGAGATTGTACTTATAAACATATTAGGCCAAATACTTTAGCACGGTGACATCGTTACCAAAATAATGGATAAGGGTGAAATACCCTTACAATCTCCCCCTTTTGGTATACGATGACAAACCGAGCTAGAGTCACAAATAGATATATTAGCTCTAAACCTTGATTCCATATAAGATATTACGAAGCTCCCCCATAATGTGTGCACTTGGAGAATTTGCGTTTGAATGCAAAGTGCACCATTTGAGAAACATGAGAAGCTCCCCCAATATCTTTAGGAAACAAGCATGGTATGGAGATGTGCATATCAAGATATATAAGCATAGCATAATCATCCTAACATGGAGTAGCACACATAATAGTCATCCATACATATCCATACACGAATAGCAAATGGTTCTTGGAAAACTCAAAGTAAACTAGCACAAGCCATATAAAATCCAAATAAAGCAACTCCCATGGCTTGTGGCAAAGAACCCCGTGGTCTAGACTCTACTCTCTTCTCCCCCTTTGGCATCGGAACACCAAAAAGGCGAAGAAAAGAGGAGAGATGCTATCGCACCCATCAGTAGTGACCAAACCCAAGCGAGGAGGAGCTCTCGCGTGCATCATCATCACGGGCATCATCATCACCGGCATCATCATTTCCCGCATCATCATCACGCTCATCATCAGCATAGTCAGCAGGAGGAGCACGAGCAGGCCTAGGGAGAGCACCATGAGCGTACACTGAGAAGTCAAAGTTCTGGAGCATCTCATCGGTAAGAAGAGGCATCTCCCACTGAGGTGCTATCACAGGCTCCATCTCAGGGCCAGGAGGAGGAACAGGGTGGTTCCTTGAGGCCATGAATTCATTCTGGCGCCTCCGTGTCTCTTGGGTCATGTTATGGGTCTGATGGGCAACATCATGGGTTCTCTTGCACATTTGGAACATGCATGTGAAGAAACGAGCGGCCCCATGCTGGGAGCGCCGTGACTGGAGCTAGCATCATGATCATGGTGTGCCTTGGAGCGGCGCTCAGTGGTGGGCATCATGGAGGGAACGTCTGGACGAGTGGCCTCCTGAATGGGGAACTTGAATGGATCCATGATGACTTTCTCACCAATAACGTTCCGAGGAGCAGGAACAATGTAGTTGATGAGCCGCTGAACATATTGGGCGTAGTTGGGAGTCATGCGGTCCATAATTGCCCTCTTCAGCACACAGATAAGATCACAGCCATCAATCTTCCTCACCCTGTCAGGATGACAATAGTACATCAAGTTGAGGTGATAGTTCCGGACTTCACTGTGGTCTCCAGACTTGATGAGGTTCTCACGGAACAGCTTGGCAAGTACCAAATAGGAGTAGTACATCCGAGATGGTGGGAGGTCCAGGCGTAGGGTTTGCAGGATAGCAAAGAGATGTCACCCTAGTAAGCCTGGACCGTGAATGAATCTTGTACCCTGGATCATTGTCATCACCACAACCCAGCTGCACGGAACTGAGAGTAGGAGCATGAGTACTTTGTCTTGCCGGTCATCCAAGTGAGGGTGCGGGCTTCATCATCATGGAAGAAGACAGTGCAGTGAAACTGACGGACAAGGAGGGGACAAAAGGTAGGATCATCTTGAGTATCATCAGGCTTGAGGCACACAAGGTCATACAATCCCAGACTCCTCAAGGTTTGAACCACAAACCGATACTTGGTGGCTTCGTGCAAGGCAAGTTCGTCAGGATTGATAGCCTTGGGTGATACAATATTCCCATGCTTCATAAATTCATGAGAATCATAGAAACCCTCCCAGAGGGCTGCTTGTGTGTTGGTCCAGAATGCCTTGTCCGAACGAGTGTAAGTTGGCTTCTCAAAGCGATACGGATTCAGTGTCCTCCATTCCTGCCACTCAAGACGGTTTGCAGCCCCAACATTGATGGTTGGTACTACCTCATCATCCTCTTGGACAACATTCTTATCCTTGCGCTTGGTAGCAACAGACTTGGTTCTGCCCCGAGCTGAGCTGCCAGTGTCAGTACCTTGCTGAGCTTGGGGAGGTGCACGGCTACTAGAACGACGGGGAGGATCAGCCGTCCTACCTCGCTTGGCAACTTGGCCACGTGGTGGCTCACCACTCCAACTTCCTGTGAATGAGAAAATATAGCAAGGATAGCAGTGGGGTAAGTGTACATGTCATCAATAAGAGGGAATCAAAAAGCATAGCATATACCCAAGTGTAGTGATGAAATTGTGCGTGGGCAACCGGCGAGGCCGGTCAAACCGGACAGCAGACGGACGATCCGGTTTGCGACGGTTGACTGGCCACACGCGGGCCCGGTTGAGCGGCCTCGACCGGCTGAAACCGGGTCTGTCGATTTGTGATGTTGTGCCCAGATTTTTACCACAAATTCATGCAAAAACTCGAAAAACTTGAGTACATGCTATAGCAATAGAGTGGAGAATGTGCTTTGTGTTGAGAGACACTCTAAAGGCATGAGGACTTGCAAACCCTAAACCTAACCCTAAGATTTCCTCAAATTTTGGCAAGAACTTGCAATGTGTGAGGAGGACTAGAACTTAGGGAGGAAAGGAGAGTACATTACCCGAAGACATTGTCCTCCTTGATCAAGGGAACAAGAAGAACACAAGGTAGGGCTTGAAAACCAAGAACTCCAAAAATTCCCAAGCTAGTTGGAGAGGGACCAAATCCTTCGGTGGAGATGTTCCAATGGCCCCGATCTATGGTGTGGTGAAGTTTGGGGGAGTTCTTGTGGTGGGAAGTGCCTAGATCTTGGTGGAGGTGTTGAGGGCGCCGGCCATGGAGGTTGGGGATTGGGGAACAATGGGGAAGATGACCCCAAAGGGTATCTCTTCCCAATATATAGTGGCGCCGCCGACCGGCTGACCCGGCTGACCGGTTGACCCGGTCCCCGGACCATCCGGTCAGGGACCCGGTCCGACCCGCCCAGACCGGCCAGCCCAGAATTGTCTAATTTTGCCTCGTTTTTGCCCCTATGCTGTGTGTAAGTGTGTGTAAGTGCTCAAATGATGACATGTACATATAGATAGATAGATGATGATGAGATGAGCATAGACATGGGGTTGGAAACACAAAGTTCTCTAGGCATACCCATTGGAGAGAAAATCCAAACAAGATGTGAATAGCAACAATGGGCATGATTCGAAGTATATCAAGAATCATAAGTCATTTTGAAATAGTTTTTGCAATAAGATCATTTGGCCTTATATAGTCAAATCAAGTTGTAATGAAGGCTCAATGAGGGGCGGGGGATTACTCCCCCTATGTGAAAGCGCAAATGTCATGAGACCTCGAAGAGACATGCTTGGGTCCATATAATGACATTGGGTCTATTTATGTTGCACACATAGGTATGCATCATACCAAGACATGGTAAGATGACTATCCCCACATGTGCTATACCTCTAAGCTAGATAGCAAGATAAATGCAAGAATACAGTGCAAGAAGTTAATCAATCCAAGTTTTTAGGATCAAGAATACCAAGTTCTCCTCTCAAGTTAACAAAGCGGGCTTCATCCAAAGGCTTAGTGAAAATATCCGCCAATTGGTAGGTTGTTCCCACATGAGTGAGATCAATATCCTTATTGGCAACATGATCACGTAGGAAGTGATGGCGAATGTCAATATGTTTGGTGCGACAATGTTGAACCGGGTTGTTGGCGATCTTTATTGCACTTTCATTGTCACAAAGAAGAGGCACCGTACCAAGAGACACACCATAGTCTTTCAAGGTTTGCTTCATCCATAACAATTGAGTGCAACAAGATGCCGCGGATATGTATTCGGCTTCGGCGGTGGATAGGGCGGTGGAGTTTTGTTTCTTGGATGACCAACTCACCGGCCAATAAATTGGCAAGCCCCGGAGGTAGACTTCCGATCAACCTTATCACCGGCCCAATCGGAATCCGAATAGCCAATGAGTTCAAAGGTTGACCCCTTTGGATACCATAGCCCGAGAGTAGGAGTGAGAACAAGGTATCTTAGTATCCGTTTGACCGCCACTAAATGGCTCTCCTTGGGAGCGGATTGAAAACGAGCACACATCCCTACACTTAGCATGATATCCGGCCTAGAGGCACAAAGGTAGAGCAAGGATCCTATCATGGAGCGGTATACCTTTATGTCCACATCCTTCTCACCGTCACATGAACCAAGTTGCCCCTTTACGGGCATGGGTGTCTTCATTGGACTTGCATTGGTCATGTTGAATTTCTTGAGCATGTCCTTCACATACTTTTCTTGAGAGATGAAGGTGCCTTTTGCAAGTTGCCTCACTTGGAAGCCTAGAAAGAACTTCAACTCTCCCATCATGGACATCTCAAATTTCCTAGTCATCAATAGCTCAAAAGCTTTGTTATGATTGGGGTTAGTTCCACCAAAGATAATATCATCAACATATATTTGACATATAAAGAGGCCACCCCCTTTAACCCGCTTGGTGAAAAGGGTGGAATCGACCGTACCCATGCAAAACCCATCATGTAGTAAGAAATCCCTAAGGAACTCATACCAAGCACGTGGAGCTTGCTTGAGACCATAGAGTGCCTTATGGAGTAAATACACGTGGTTGGGTCGGCATGGGTCTTCGAAACCCGGGGTTGAGCCACATATGCGGTTTCTTTTAGGGGACCATTCAAAAATGCACTTTTCACATCCATTTGGTATAATTTGAAATTGTGGAAAGATGCAAATGCAAGCAAAAGACGAATAGCTTCAAGACGGGCTACCGGCGCAAAGGTATCCTCAAAATCCATACCTTCTATTTGGGCAAACCCTTGCGCCACTAACCTTGCTTTGTTTCGTATAACAATGCCATTCTCATCTTGCTTGTTCTTGAATACCCATTTGGTCCCAATGACATTGATGTGATGATCCTTGGGTCTCTCAACTAGAGACCATACTTCATTACGAGTGAAACACTCCAATTCTTCTTGCATGGCAATTACCCAATCCGGATCAACCAAGGCTTCATGTACCTTAAGTGGTTCAAAACTAGACACAAAAGCATGATGTTGACAATAAGTGATAAGTAATGCATGGTGTCTACGAGTTACCACTCCTCTTGAGATGCTACCAAGGACTTGATCCACTTTCATGTCACTTGCCCTTGTAGCGGCCTTGATCTTCCGAATGGTTCCTTCATGATCAATGAATTCATCTCTTGCAAGTACTTGATCATGAGGGACCACTTGAGCTTGATCATGAGTTGAGGATGTTTCTTGATCGTCATCATGATCTTGCTCCATGGAATGAGGATCTTCTTCTTGTTCTTCGGATTGAGACTCATCTTGAGTGGAGGATGGTTCTTGAGTTGCTCTTGATGGTTCGGCTTGAGTTGAGCTAGGCTCTACTTGTGGCGTGCTTGAGACATCTACTCCATCATCTTGATCATCATTATGAACCTCCATGGGCCGGATGTGTCCAATGCCCATATGCTTGATGGCACTAGATGGATCAACATCATTACCTGCAACACATGGAACAACTTGCTCCACTTGGGAGCCATTATCCTCCAAGAACACCACGTCACAAGATACTTCAATAGTCCCGGAGGACCGGTTGTAGTATCTATAGGCGTGAGAGTTCTCCGCATATCCAACAAATATACCCTCTATGGTTCTGGTTTCAAATTTACCGAGCTTTCCTTTGTTGTTCTTAACAAGGCATTTGCATCCAAAGACACGAATATACATGACATTAGGCTTGTTACCGGTAAGGAGCTCGTATGGGGTTTTGTTGTGGAGGGGACGGAGGAAGAGCCGGTTGGAGTAGTGGACGGCCGTAGAGATGGCTTCTCCCCAAAAGTTGTGGGGTGAGTTGAATTCACTCAACATGGTTCTTGCCATCTCAATGATAGTCCGGTTCTTCCTTTCAACAACACCGTTTTGTTGAGGGGTGTATGGCGCCGAAAACTCATGCTTGATGCCCTCATCATCCACAAACTCTTGCATAGTGTAGTTCTTGAACTCGGTGCCATTGTCGGTCCTAATTGCCTTGATCTCGGATTCATACATACGTTGAGCTTTCTTGGCGAAGGTGATGAACTCTCTATGGGTCTCGTCCTTAGACTTAAGGAGAAAGACCCAAGAGTATCTTGAGTAATCATCAACAATGACAAGTCCATACTTGCTTCCACCAAGAGTATCATAGTGTGATGGCCCAAAGAGGTCCAAATGAAGGAGCTCCAAAGGCCTAGATGTGGTAACAATACTCTTGATGGGATGCTTCTTCTTGAGTTGCTTTCCGGCTACACATGCACTACAAACACGATCTTTCTCAAAGGAAACACCGGTTAGTCCCACAATATGCTCACCCTTTAAGAGTTGTTTAAGATTTCTCATGTTAACATGACCAAGGCGGCGATGCCACAACCATCCTTCGTCATGCTTGGCCGCCATTAGACATGTGGAGGGGCTCTCTTTCGAGAGGTCAACCACATAAAGGTTGTTCTCCACAAATCCAACAAGGACCAATTTGAGATTGTCACTCCTAAAGACTTGCACATAATATTTAGTGAAATATGAATTGTAACCGGCATCGGCAAGATGATATATAGAAAGTAAGTTATAGCCAAGATGTTCAACAAGCATAACCGTCTCAAGGCACAAGTCCTTAGAGATTGCTACCTTGCCATACCCAAGTACCTTTCCCTTTGAGTTGTCACCAAAGGTAATGCTTGACTTCTTGTGGATATCTTCAATGAATTGATCAAGCACACCTTTTCCTCCGGTCATATGATTGGTGCATCCACTATCAAACACCCATTTTGGACCACCGGAGGAATACCCCTACAAGATCAAGTAGAGGATTTAGGAACCCATCGATTAATGGGTTCCTTTGCAATGGCAACAATATCTTTTGGTACCCAAATTGAGTACTCTCTATAAGCATAGCCATTAGGAGGGCCAACATAGTTAGCATAGACATCACCATAATAATCAACAAATAATGCATAGTGATCGTTTGGTCCCGTGTGGGCACCACTAGTGGCTTTGCCCTTTGAGGCTTTGCCATTGTTAGTGACCTTCTTGTTCTTATCTTGAGCGGGTTTCTCCTTCTTGTAGTTGTTCTTCTTGTGAGACTTGGGAGTATATCCAAGTCCATACTTTTGATTGTTTGACCTTTGCTTACTCAAGAGGTCATCCAATCCCATCTTGTTCTTGGCGGTGGTGAACTTTGCAAGTTCCTTTGTTAGCCTAACATTTTCCTCAAGAATAGATGCTTGCTCACAAGAAGATTCATTAGGATGATAGTCAAGACCATATTTGGTCACCAAGGACTCAAGATATGCATTGGTCTCAACATGCAAAGAAAGTTCCTCTTGTAAACGAACATGTTCCTCAACAAGTTTAGCATGCTCACTAGTAAAGGAAATGGAGGAACAAGCAAGCTTTTCAACATCAATGGGATCCTTCATTGATCCAAGAGCCTTTTTGTAGGATTCTTGAAGTAGATCATGATTCTCTCCAAGTTTCTTGAGCTCATCCTTGACAAGCTTGTTAGCTCTTTCAAGGTGGTCAAGATCCCTAGTGAGAGAAGCATGAGCAACTTCAAGCTCCTCCTTTGAAGCATTGAGCGCTTGGGTCAATAATTGAGCCCTATCAATAGTTTCTAGGTCCTTAACTTTATCAAGTTCATAAATTTCAATTTGTTGCTTAAGGCCTTGAGATATGCACCTTTCGGTTTTTAGCTCTTGTCTTAGGAGATTGAATCTCCGTTCCTTCTCATTCAATTGATATTCTAATTCCTCAATGGACTCATCCTTTTCTTTGAGTGAGTCCATCAAGAAATCAAACTTGACAAGAGCTTCACCACGAAGGGTGCATCTAACATCATAGAGTTCCTTAAGCATAGTTAATTCTTCTTGATCTTCGTTTTCATCATCAAGAACACTAGATAGGGAAGGTGGAGGTTCCATTACCTTGGTTTCCCTTGCCATAAGACAAGAGCCAATGATTGGAGAGGAGGGAGAGTCATCGGAGTCATCATCTTGAGTTGTTCTTGCCATGAAGGAAGAGCCAACATCATTCTCCGTGGAGTAATCTTTGGAGTAGTCATATGTGAAGAGTGACCCGGGCTTAGAGTATGCTAAACCGGCCACTCCGGCCTCCTTCTCCTCATCTTCCTCTTCTTCATCGGACAAGTACTCGGCCCCAACAAAAGCTCTTCCCTTGTTCTTCTTGTATCGTTGATTGGGTTGGCTTCAATCTTGGCTTGACCCCTTTGATGAACTTTGGCTTGTCTACCCTTTTCTCATAAGGGCACTCATTTGCAAAGTGGTTATCTTCATCACAATTGTAGCAAGTTCTCTTCTTCTTCTTGTCATTGAGGAGCATTGGGAACTTTGCCTTGTACTTCTTGGCAAAGAAAGCAAAGTCGGTAGCAATGTCACTAGTTGAAGTCATCTCTTCATCTTCTTCAATCTCATAGTCTTCTTTGCTTTCATGGTCGGCTCTAGCTTTGAGAGCAAGGTTGTGTGATGCTTCATGATTGTGTGAGGCTTCATCAACACGGTTCATTGCCTTGAGCCTCTTTCCGGCTTTGGCCATGCTTTCATTGGCGGCCACATAGGAGACTAGATCATCGGAGTTGAGATCGGCACTCTTGGTCATGATTTGCAAGTTGAGTCCAAGGTTGGTGTCTTCTTGTTTGACGGCAATCATAGCAATGACCTTGGATTTTATGAAGGCTTCGTTCATCTCAAATCCGTCATTGTACTTCTCAACACCAAGTCCCTTGACCCTTACTTTCAGAGCACCAAGCCTAGCATAGGCATCAAATATGGATTCTCCATCTCGAATCATGAATTGGTAGGCCTCTTGCTTTGCGGTCTCATAGAGAGCTGATTGGATCAAATCGGTTCCCTCTTGTAGTACTACGATCCGATCCCACAACTCTTTAGCGGAGACAATGTCATCGACTTGATCAAGAAGCTTGCGGTTGATGCCACTTCTAATCTTGTCACGTGCGGATGCATTGAGTTGACGGTTGTAGAACTCGGTGGAGGTCAACCGAGTGGGATCTTGTGGCTCCCGATGTCCATGAACAATGAGCTCCCAAAGCTCCACACTGCAGCTGCGAATATGAGATTCCATAGCAGATTTCCAATGTGGAAAGTGAGTTCCATCGTAATGGGGAACGGTCCCACTATGGTTTATATGAGGCATGGGTGAAGTGTTTCTAGGATAGTTATGGTTAACATCATGGTAGGACTCCTTAGAGACCGAAGCCCCACTAGAAGTTCCACCCGCAGTTAGGTTCTTAAGCATGGCAGTCATTTCCGCCATTTGGTTTTGTAGCTCATCCTCCTTTTTCTTCTTCTCGGCCTCATATGCCAAGAATCTAGACTTCATCTCTTTAACCGAAAGGTTAGAGTCTTCATCTAGACCCTCGAAGAGTTTATCCATCTCACTCTTAAGGCGGTGAAGCCCTTAATAAGAGTCCAGGCTCTGATACCAATTGAAAGTATAGAGATGGTAAACCTAGAGGGGGGTGAATAGGTTTCTACTAATTTTAATTCTTTCTTTGCAATATTAGGCTTTGCGGAATATAAAGATGAGCCTAATGCAAACTAGGTGAAACAACCTATATGAGGATACAACTAACTCGAGCACGAAGGCTCTCACAAGCAGTTAAATCACAAGTAAGGAGTTCGGTTAGAGATAACCGATAGCACGCGGAGACGAGGATGTATTCCCGTGTTCCCTTGCTTTGCAACAAGGTACGTCACGTTTGGAGGAGTGGAGGTCCCACGAAGGATTCCCGCGCCACGAAGGCTCACCCTATTCTCCGGAGCCTATCCCACGAAGGAATAGCTCACTCACTTGTGGTAGACTTTGAGGTAGCCTCCAAACCTTCACAATCTTGCCCGGAGCAAATCCACAGCCCGGATGCTTCCGGACTCCTCTTGCCTACCTAGGGTTTCAAGGAACCCTAGGAAGCAAGCTTCAATGAATACAAGGGGGAATGAGATTTGGCTTGGTAGAACGGTAGATCGGGTCCTCCTCTAATGATTCCCCGGAGGGATTTGAGTTTGGGTGGAGGAGGAGAGAGATCTGAGGCTTTTGGTGTTTCTAGCAATGGAGTATGAGAGAGAGAGCTCAAGAACAGTTTGTAGTGTAGTGCCTGTCTAGAGGTAGGAGAAGGGCTATTTATAGTGTTCTTCGAAATATGGCCGTTGCCACTTGCCACCTCAGCTTTTCCTCGACGAACCGCCCGACACCACGGAGCCCGGCGGGGGTCTAGGGCGAACGCCTTTTCTGTCTGGAGCTCCTCCGGGGCGGGCGCCGGTTGCCGCCCTTCGACCTGGACGGACCCGCCGGTCGAGAGCCCGGTTGACCGGCAAACCGGAACTGCTGGCTCCTCCTTTGGAGCCCGGTTGCCGCCCGGTTGACCGGCCACCATGCCGGACTGGCCGGTTCCTGGCCCGGTTGGACCGGGTAGGTGACCGGATTTCTCCTGTAACCCCTTTTTGATTGTTGTTGAAACGGGGGGTCACCTTTAGCCTTCTTGTTCCTTTGATACACCATTTACGCCTCATTGCCTAATACCTGAGATTGTACTTATAAACATATTAGGCCAAATACTTTAGCACGGTGACATCGTTACCAAAATAATGGATAAGGGTGAAATACCCTTACACTTAGTTATCATAATGAAAAAATATAAATGTCCCTATTATAATTGTAGAATTATTTAAGATAGACTTATGTTGTGCAAATTTTAAACGAATTTTGTAACCTAAACTATGTTAGTTTTCTCCTTTGTGAACATAACCTCATAAGAATATCTTAAATACGAAATGTCCCAAAATAAAATAAATGAAAAAGAGCATGCCTCGGTTTATTTTTATCACGCTAGTGGATTGATAATATTGCTATTCTTAAGTATGTTGGGAGAGTTATCTAATATGTATGGTCTACTAAATATATTAATATGGATTTCCGGTGTATAACTATGTGAACAAATCTCTCAAAACTTCTCGAGTATAAATGAAATTGTTAGCACTACACTTTAAGGTATTTTCATGGTCAAACTTGTCTTACAAGTTAGGGTGCTATAGTAGGTTGACAACACACGGATGCTCTAGACTTGATATTGAAATATCATCACTTATATTAATCACCGAGGGACATAAGAACAGTGTGGATTCCACTAGTGATACATACATACATGCATACGTACATACATAAAATTTTGTCTGATGGTCTCGTTCAAATGGGATTATCATCTGAAGTATATACACTAGTAGAGAACGGGCATTTTAAGGTTTTCTATAGCACACGGAAGATCATTTCTGTGTGCGGTGCGAAATTTGCTGAGACTAATTTTTTTTTTTTGACTATCTGCGCGTGGCCTAGGCAGGCTACTTCTGGAAAACATCGCGCACGGAAAGAAACCGTGCACCATGTGTCATTATTCACACACGACTACCCCCCTTAATAAATCGTCAACGTAGGACCAATTCATTGCGCACGGTTAATTTAGAATATGGGTGTGTAGGTCCTCTACTTTTCATTATAAGACCGATTTTTATGTGCGCTTAACTATTTCGAGCGTCCTTTTTCGGAGCACTATCTTGGACAGATTTTTGTACTTTGGTCCTGTGTAGTTATTCCGCATATTTTTACTTAATATCTCCTTATGTTTTAATTGATCGAACTGCGAAGTCTCATAATGTTCGCGCCGTTACATCCTCGTCTATAAAATTAATTGCTCAATCTTCTCGCCAGCTGCATCTCACACTGGCACCATGCCTCCGTACAAGTCGGCTCTGGTTACATCGACCTCACGCTGTCTAACATGGACGAGGACTCGAGGAGCATCCCTCACCACCCGGAGCTGGGGGCAGCGTCATCGACCTTGCGGCGTCTGATTCGGGCGATGACTGGATGAGCACACTCCAACCAATCCTGGAACTCATTTTTCGACGCCGTAGGAGTTGCTGGGTGTGTAAGCCGGTGGCTCCGGCTCAGCGATCCCAGTGGCACCGTACCAACGGCGAGCCTAGCGGGTGTCGTCGCAACGAAGCAGCTTGTGAAGGAACATCAAGGAGGCACACATCTTGGCAACGCAGGTCGCCGCCGAGACCACCTTCGTCACGCGAGCGACAGAAATCGGTCCGGGCAACCTGGCATTGGCAGCCACCCCCACTGCAGGAGCTCTTCTCTTTCCAGAGCAGGGAGAGCGGACAAGACAGACAGTTTATGCGGTCGACCGACGACCGTAGTTGATGAGAGGGGGCTCACGCTCATGGCGAACGCAGTGGAGAGCGGAAAGACGGCGTCGGTGAGTGTCAGATGGGCGCGCGAGCGGAAACCCATCGGCCTGGCGAGGCCACGCGTGCTAGCACGCTCAAGCTACATCGAGGCAGGGGAGGTGATCAGAGGAGAGCAAAGCATCGTCCTACCGTCCTCCACACGGAGCGAGCTCACGTGGCCCAGCGAAACGGCTGACACTTTGAACGGCGCTGGGACTCGGTCTGTTGCGGTGTTGCCTCCACTCCAGGACCGGCAGGATAACGGAGCAGCTGCGCTGGAAACAGGGTCACCGGCGGGGTGAAGAAGAAGGGCGTCTCGCTGACTTGCCTGAATACCGATCTGCTGTGACACAGACCAACGCAATGTTAATGTATCACTGTCACAGATTCACAGGTTTGGTAAGAAGCCTCTCATCGCAATGTTAATGTATCACTGTCACAGATTCACAGGTTTGGTAAGAAGCCTCTCATCCCAGAGGAGAGGACACTCAGTACCTACAAGGAAACTCTGCACTTCACACCGGAAGTCTTGCATTTCACAGCATGGACTTAATATCCTTCTGTTGGAATTGGTTAGTATACCAAATTATAGTGCTAATGTAACACAGGACTTCGCAATCAGGCTTGAGCAGTGACCACTGAACCAAATCACCGCCTACTGCACTTCTTGTCTTGTTTGATTTAAGAACCACATCCCATCGTATCAAAAGCTGGTTCTGCACATTGCACGCCAGTAGTCATTAGCCTGAACTTTGCACTGCTCACAACAACACCAAACACATTGGAACAAACGAAGGAATCATGCACGACACGTCTTACAGCAGCACTCACGCGCCAAAACCTGGTTCTGCACACTACTGCCTTATTCTTGCGCACCAGCCAGAGAACATCAAAAAGCCAAATCCAGCTGATTAAAAAAAAAAAACAATGGGCACAATGACGCGGAAACAAAGGGAGTACTTCTGAACATTCCTGAAACACATACCTCCATCCATGCCAAGCAACACAAACTACCCAGGCCAAACACACAGACAAATACATGAAAATGGCGCATCACCATAAATGCAACCACACAACAGCCGAACCATCATTCCACAGAAGTAGTGTGTGCCAGTTTGACGACGCCAATTTATATCCACAAATAGTGTACCTGCAGGTATGGATTTCACAGGCTACCAGGAACCACAGAGCAACGACAGAGAAAGATAACATTGCACATTGGATTTAGTGAAATGTCATAAGGAGTCTGCTATTGCACTATCCAGATATCCCAAGCGCAGTGGCGCTAATGCAGAATTTTCATTTTCTAATAAACATTTCCACTCCGGGCAACTGCCAAGCCTGACATAAACAGTTCCTGTCAACAAATAAAATGTTCTGCCTCCAAAGGTAAAATGCCCAAGACTTCCGTCTTCGAAATCTCAACAAGTGTCCTACAGGAAACAAAACCAACCATCAATTGAGAAGTAACACCAAAGAGTCTTCTCAACTAAACTGTGTAATTAAAGAGCATTATTTTACAAAAAACACCAATGCAGTGCAAGCGAAGATTAAAACTTGTCAGAACACAGAAAATGTAGCATGATAAAACTTACGTAGTATTTCTCTTAATCACTAGATGTCAAAGTGAAGGATCCTCTAGATGATGGCAGCTGAAAGCGTGGCCTTTCTCCACTTGAACACAGAGATACCTATCCAAATGATGAAACCCACAAACAGCATCCATAATACCTTTCTCACAACTCGTTGCACATCAACCTGGTCCGCGGTATCACCTGAAGGAAAATAGTATAAGCGTTGAGAGCAAACTTGAAAATGAATAATAAGCGCGGGGCGGGGGGTGCTTCAGAAACCAAGGTTCTAGAATGCAAAAAATTATGTTTTGGATTCACCAAATCCTTCACCTGAGCCCAGAACGCACAAGCATAAGTCTATTCTACCCTGCAGTTATTTTCCTTCGTGCTCCAAAGATTGAACCCTCCATCAGAGCACTCTGATCTTGGGTTGAACTAGCAACTTCCAGACGAAGATCCAAAAGTGATTAGCAATTGAAAAACAAAACGCCAACACTCCAAGCCCCACATCAAACCCGCAGCAATCCAGTGATTATAGCCATCCTTCCCAAAGACAATAGACAAACAGAATCGAAATTCAGTATACAATAAAATTTAGAGCCAAGGTATCCTACTGTATATCCCTGTGGTCCATTGCAGTTTGTATTTGTTTTCAGCTCATTTGAATGGAAAGCACTTTCTTTTAAAACATGGCACTCTCCGGATTCATTCTCGATCTCAAGAGGACCAGCCTTGCATATTTCGATATCCGGGCAAATAAGGGGACATTCCTTCACCAGCATCATACCACCAACCCTTATGCATACCGAAATTCCAGCAAATAAAAGACTTTGCTTGCGCAGCACCGCAAGATCAAACTTCTTTTACCCAAATACCAACATTATAGAGACCATAGAACTGATTTACCACGGTTATCTGGCGCAAGCGCAGCCCTAAACCAACCCTAAGCGGCCGTGTGACACTGCCGGAGTGGAACCAGCCACTTGGCGCAGGAGGAAGATCACATAGCGCGTACCCTAACTTCTTTTAGAACATGCATGAGCACTCTCCGGATTCGTTCTCGGTCTCAAGCGGACCAGCCTTGCAAATTAAAATTCTGGACATTTCGAAATCCGGACAAATAAGGGGCCATTCCTTAACCAGCATCGCAACGCCAAACCTTCTGCATACCGAACATTCAGCGGAAAAAAAAGGCTTCGTTTTCGGTTTTCCAGCATCTCAATTCGCAAGATCAAACGTCTACCGCACAACCCAAAATCCAACATTACAGAGACCAGATAGCTGATTTACCGCGATTCTCTGCCGCCCTCGCAGCCCTAAACCGAATCCTACGCCGCCGTGTGACACTGCCGGAGAAGAGCCAGCGACATGGCGCAGTAGGAAGACCACATAGCGCGTACCAAACAAAATATCTACCAGAGGAAGGCTTTTTTGTCACGAAAAACTTACCAGTGTAGGGGGGGTTGCGGCGAGCGACGCGCACGACGGCTGGGGAGCAGCGCGCCGCGGCGGAGCGGCCGAGCGGAGGGGGCCGGAGGAGAGGCGCGGAGGAGGGGACGGTGCGTCGGAGGGAGACGGCGGCGGGGTTGGAGGCGGCTCCGGCGATGCGTGAGTTTCCCAGCCTTCCCTTCGCGCAGGCGAGCAGGGCGAGGTTACCGGCGATCGCCATGGCGCGCGTGCTGAGTGCAGACGGAGGTCGGCGACGGCGGAAGCGTGTGTGAGTGTGCGCGTGGGTGTGTGTGTGTGTTCAACACACGGAGTCGACGGCTCCGGACCCGCCGCTTGTTGCTGCTCGGCCCACAGGCCCACGAGGCCACGAGCATGTACACTACTCCAAGGTGTTCAAACTTTTCACCCTTATAAAAAAAGGTGTTCAAACTTTTTAATTTTGATTCCCAGATTCCAAAAACACACGAAAAATCATATGATGGAAATATCATGCTCAATTGGTCATGCCAGTCCTACACGATTTCACACACACACATTATTTCCTGGTTCGATTACAACATTCTTGCTAAGAGGTTCGAGCGGATGTTACATTTGCTATGAGATATAGTGAAAATAATTCTTAATAATAATTCCTATGAGATTCTACCTAACAAACAAACCGTTCCAAAGGAGAATATATTTACATAAAACTGCACGGATGAATTTTCTTCACGACTTGTCATCTCGCGAGAGCACGGCTCCGACGTCTATGGTGGACTTGCTTAGATCCTCCATGAATAGGCTTGTATTGTTCTCCCAACCTAGGGGCGCATCGGGTAAGGGCCAGGATCGAGTGGCACCGTTCCTCCAACTCGCTGGAACGGTTCTATCTTGAGATTCCTCACCCACTAAAGTTTTGGAGGGGCCGACGTACGAACGGGGCCCCACACACCCAATGTTTGGATTTTTAGTTCATGACGTGTTTCCATGTCTTTCTCTAAACTAGTAACTTGGGTTTTGAGCTATTTGATTTTCTCTACAAGGTTAGTAGCAATAACATAGTAAAGGAAGTAGATCCTTCACTATTAGATCGACAAGGCAAATCAAGTAATTCATCATGAGTTGTACCTTTTTGGTACTTGCCTCATGAGCGAACTTCAGCCCATCAAAGAAGACTAGGAGATCAATATCGATGCTTCACGAAAAATAGAGTTAGTAGCACATGCATCATTAATAGATATAGCCTTTTCAATCTCATGAGTTTAATACATTGAGATAGAGAAGAAAAGGTATGGTTATCATCAATTATGTCTTGCTTTATGAGATTGAATATCCAATTTCCTTCATTAACAAGGGAATTCAAACCCTTAATGGTTTTCTTGTGTTCAAAACAAAGTCTCCATCAACTATTTAAATTTAGCACGAGCATTATCATTATCAGGAAGAGAAATATACACAATTGACATCACATTTAAGAAAGCATTATTATCACCTTTATCATCGCTCTCACTCATTAGAAGATGTGGTGGTATTCAAAGTATACGTTACTTTTAAGTTTTAACCCTCTTGCCATAAGATACATGTGAACTCTGGGAGATGACGAGAAGCTATCTATGCCGTGTTTCTGAAATGTGAATCAATTGGTTGGAATGTTGAGAAGAATCAAAGAGTTGGCATACCCCTCAAAGTAGGTGAACGAACCCATGTTTGGGTGGATATAGAAGAGAGCCTACCTAAACCAATGCCAAGTGAGCCACAACCTAAGAACTATTTTCTTGAGTTGCCTTTTAGTTGAAGGTTAAATCGGGCAATTACTAGTGTTCTGTTAGCATTGCATCGGCTTCATTTTAGCATGCACATACAGACTTAAATTAATATAAATACATTGATCAAAAGTTGAGTTGTTATTTATCTTTTGTAGTTAGCTTATATGTTAACTTACTTTTCAGCAAAAAAATGCAGATATGTAAAAACCATAAAATTGTTAATCGTGGTTTCCACGATTTTGAGAAGATCGAGCTCTAGCCTGTCCAAAAAGAATTGGAAGGTGTAAGTGTTCCTTTGATTCATAGGATATTAAAATTATAAGAATAGGAAAAACATATGATTGAGATGCTATGACTTGTTGAATCCTATAGAAAGACGAGTTGTGTTTAATTGTGCCAAAGGAATTTTCCATGAGATATGACCTAATATTTGATTCCTACATGATTTTCACTACAAGATCCTATAAGATTAGTTCCTATCAGATACCTTCCTATGAATCAGACAAACTAATGTAGAAACATTCTTATAGAATTTAAATCCTACATAATTCGTACACAATTTTTATGAATCGAAGAAGCCCTAAACACGGATATCATATACACCGCATTATGCGGTCCTGAACGTTCACGTTGCCTGAAGGATTTCGGTGCTGAGGGCCATGCCCATTTTAGCCACCGTCGCTCATTTCCTTTGTGTCGCTAGTTTGGAAATGCTACTAGCCGGTTTTCTTGCATAGCTTTTTTCTTGCTCCATTTTTTTCTTGTGGCTTTTTTTTTTGTAAAATGTTCAAATTAAAAAAATAAAGTTGGGACTTAAGAAATGTTCGTGTAAGGAAAATTGTTTTGGTTTTGAAAAAAATAATTTTTTCAAATGTTTGTATCTGAAAATGTGTAGATTTAAATAATGTTTAGAATTTAGAAATGTTTTTCATTTTGAAAAATGTTCAGATATTTTCAAAATTCAGATTATTTTTTTAAAAAGTTTCATTTGTTCAAATTTTAATAATTCTTCACAAAATTTTACAAAATCGAAAACTAGATAGAAAACCAAAAAAAAAAAAACTAAAACAAAACCGAAGTCCCTCCCAAAAAATGGGGCAGACACACAGAAAGCTGGAATCAATACGAAAGCAAACGGGCCCGCCCTTCCCGATCGGCGCCGCTAGAAGCGATGTATAGCCATAGGGTAAACGGAAGCCGATTTGGTGCACATGAGCCTTCCGGTTTTTAAAATATTTAAAATTATACTTCTATGTTCCAGAAAAGATCATAAAATTTATTCCATGAATACATACACATTTCTAGAATAATCATGCAAAGTTTCGGTAGAAATTGCTTTGTATTTTGAGCTATAGGAAAAAAATAAATTTGCGGTTGTGTATAGGGGCATATATTTGTCAGAAATTTGAATTTTTTGTACAGCTCAAAATAAATCATATTTTTCTCCAAATTTATTACCGTACATTTGAAATGTTTATATATGTGCGTATTTAATTTTTAAAAATTGGAATCCAAAAAGGGTAAACCCGCTAGACCGAAACCGATATATTTTTTTTTATTTTTTGAGAATTTCGAAACCGATATATGGTACCCGCTGTTACGCGAAATAAGCCCAGAGGCCCAGACCCTTCGGCCTTCGCCATCACCGCATTCGACAACCCTAGCCGCCAGCCATCACCGCCCCAGAGCCCTCTGCAGCAACCGTCGGCCGGCAGGCCCCTCCTCCCTTCCACATTCTTCATCCGGCTTCCCCCTTCGACACCCCTCTCACCGGCGCTGTCGACAGATCGATCCCAGCTCCGGCAGCGGGAAGGAGCTGGTTTCTTTAGCACCCACGTCCTCTCTCATGGGGGATACCACCCCTGCTAACCTGCTCCTGCCGTGTCCGCTGGCCACGCACGCCGGACTGATGGCAGCATCAGTTCTCTTCGATCAGTAGTATCTGCCGCCGTCATTTTTCAAGCCTCAATTCCCCTCCCCCTCCCCCGGTTCCCAGCACCCCCGCCTCTCCCTCTAAAACAAGAAGAAAACCCTGCGTCGCGACTGTTCTGATGTTGGTTTCCCGGTGCGCCGCCGCCGGCGCACAACTGACAAACCAGAGAATAACGGCAGCTCAGAGTAGAGTTGGCCGCGTCACCGTTCTTGCCGCGGGAACTGTGGCCAGGGAGCTTACCCTTAGGGGTTCCTTCCTGACGTCCTCCCGCCCCTGCCGGATCGGTGCTTCATGCCCTTGGCCAGTGGTAAGTACCTTCCGGGTTGCTCAGTTCCCTAATTCACCCATTCTTTATTTGAGCTCTACTCTAAGTCACTGTCTCTGTAGCGTTGCTCCCCTGCTCCTTCCCATGACATTGAGGAGCGGCGCGTCAGCAATAAAAAGAAGAAGAACGATGAATGGGAGGCGCTGAAGGCGGAGATCGCCGACATGTTCCGCCCCCTGCTGCGCAACCTAGCTGAGATTTGCTCGCTCCGCCGTGCGTATGATCTCGAGGACTACCAAATCGGCATGCTTTTTGGTGCGTTCGAATTGAAAATTTCCATTACATATTCATTTGTTTAATTGCTGAACCAACGCAGCGCCCCTCACGTTACAGTTTTTATGTCTATCTGCAGGTGCGTTTCTTGGATTGGTTGGCTGCTACCAACTGTGGAAGACGGCTCCTTCGATTTTCGTGGATGTCACGCTAGCTTTCTTGTTCTATAAGCTTAGCATTGTATCCTCAGAGCTGCATCGACAGCGCAAGTCCAACAGCTGGACCACCCGGCTGAAATTTGGTACTCCTTAATTTTTTTTAATTGCTTTCCAGTTATACTACAGACTGTTAGTACCAAGACGAGTCATGTGCTGCACAAATTAATAGAGGTAGCAGAGGAAATTATATAACAAACTAGTATCTTAATCTTTGCACCTTTTAATGGGAGGAAAAAAGGTACAAATGACAGTACTGAATTATAACAATCAAACACATTCGAAACTATCCTATAAAAATAGCAACACCCAAAGAAAAATAAAAACCTTTTTTCAAGCAGAAAACCTTGTTCACATAGCAATATTACTGGTTATGCTCTGCCATTGTTGAACCTATACCAATGTTGGAGTAATAGACCTATCTAATTAAATTTCTTAGAATTTTTTAAAGTTAGCATTAGTTACCTCAACAGAATATCTGGCAGTTATGAAGGTTGTATAGTTACTTAATATGGGAATGTTAATCCGTGCTTGGAATGGTGGTTCTCATAGGACGGCAATACATTTCATATTAAATTAGGTGATAGAATCAGACATGAAGGCATGATACGTACGTTGAACTTAAGATATTCTCTATGCTTGCGAAGCATGAGTGTAAGATATTCCCTTTAAGCTATTCTGAGCCTAAACATAACAATATTTAGATTATCTTGAGCCATAGTTACTCAGTAACTGTCAATATTAGTATAATCAAAATTCAAAGGTGTAGCTGTTTTGGGATTCACGAGTGATTTATAATGCATGTACTAATGTAATATCACTGATTGGGTTACATGGTACCAAACTACCAATTAGATCCTAGATGTATCTGATTGCGAAGCATAGATACAAGATGTTCTCTGTTGATCTATTCTGTTCCTAGAACTATTATTATGGTCTTATCTTGATTCATTATTAATGTTTTGAGACTTAAAAGGTACTATGTGCTCTATTCAAAACTGCATTCAGTTTTGGATCCAGTTAACAAATTTATAATGCATACACCTGAATGTTCTTGGTTACTTGCACTAATGCCATATGTCCACTGCAAGATTGATCAATAGCAACAATCGTGTGTTCATTATTTAGATCACGGAGGACCTTCTGTAGCGACATTAAATAGCTTCTTTAGCATTAATTATAACTGTATTTCTTGCACATTCATATAAAATTTATAACCAAGGGTAACTTTTTTGCATATCAGAAGGCATTCAGCTTTTTTCCCCAATGGCTGAACCGCGTTCCTGCTTGTAGTAGTTCCACTTCGTCATATTTTTGAACGCTCATTTGATAGCCTTCTCAATGTAGGTACCATACTTGTCATGGTTTTGAAGGACATCAAGAAAAATTATGTTCTCCTGGATGTTATTAGGTGAGTAGGCAATTGTCTAACTATTGAATCATTCAGTAGTCATTTAAAACTTACCTTTCAATTTATGCACCACATAGTTCTGGTTTGAGGATTCCTTTTGTTTCTTATATATTTTACAATTTGGATAACTTGTCAAGCTCATATACCAACAATAAAGCGTCATAGAAGTTATATTTCATTATGGTTATCTACCTATAGGTCATTAACACAGAGGTAGCTAATGCTTTCTGGTATCCACATGAACCTTGTTCCAACTGTGATCTTTAGGGATACATTATAGCGGTAGAAAACATTCCTAGAAAATTAGACGCGTGAGGGTTAAACTAGAACAATGTACATATTTGTGATGTTGAATTCATGATTAAGATGGGTACAGTAAGGTTCTGTGAGACGAGTGATGAAAGAGAAAGATGAGGGACACATTTTTTCTTGCCATTATTAGATTCCGCTGTGTGTGTCACTTTGTTCCGGTGCCTTAGTTTAACTTTATTTCTTGAGATTAGTGTCAGGTGTTGTGGTTGTCTCACACTAATAACAGGGCGACAAAGGTATTCAAAGTGCGAATGAGTCACACAGATTAAGCAATACATGATGTCCGAGAGCAGTTAGCCTGTCATAAATTGCCCTAAAACGAGATAACACAAGGTTTTCATAGTTAACATGAACCCTGTGGACTTTGCTTCACATCTGGTAGGTCAGGAGATCTTCAATCGCCAAATTCTCTCTCCCTCTCCCCCTCTATGACAAAGCAGTTCATAATGCATGAAGTATTGTTAAACCAATTTGTCTCATTGCCCTGCATGTAGAGAGAGTACAAATGTACAAAATATGGGCTGTTGGATGTTTTTTCTCAATGTCTAATGCCATCTCATTCAGTCCTTGGTTCGCCATTCAACATGGTTGGTGCAAATAATGTTGTGCCTGTGATGGTTTTTTTTGCCAAGTTTATGTATTAGCTTTGAGAACTAATATTGGAGCCTGAACACAAACATATGAAACACTTTGTGTTTATTAGCGATGTGGTGGTCTTGATAAGTATAATTCTTTCACATAAGATATCACTCAGCTGTGTTCTATCTGTATGTTTCTTATGTATTCGATATTCATATATACATGTTTGTAGTCAGCCCTCATTTCTCTGCCAATCTTAAATGAAACTCTGTAGATTATAGAGTCCTGAGTCCTACTTCATGCTAGTAAGTTCATTTTTTTTGTATCTACTGTATCAATATGATAAAGGTGGGAGTTTAACTCGGGAATTCATTGTATCTACTGTCAATTAGTACAAAATCGACAATACCATGAAAACACTTGTTAGTAGATTGGGCTTCCTGGGAAGTTCCATTTTTCTCATGCATTTTTTTTGGAGATGCTTCATTTAACACTAACTAAATGTTGTTTCATGTCATAGGATGCCAGTTTTCCTCCTCTACATCTGTGCATTCCTATTTGATGTTGCTGGCGTGAAGAAGTATGGAAGGCGCGGTCTGATTTCTTTGATTAAGCTGCTGAAAACTAGAGGTGGAATTCAAGAAATATATAGGATTATGTGGTATCCTGGTTATATCTCTCCCTATGATGATTCCGCTGAGTGGCTGCGAGACTCGCATCGAGACTCTCGTGCATGAGAGTGGATCCAGTTCCTGAAGATTTGGAAGAAATTTTGTTCAGTTTTCCCTTCCATATGAAGGGATGCGATGTAGTCATGTCCCATCCGAATAAGCCCTTACTGTATAGAAGGTGGGGAGCCTGCGGGACTGAGGGCCACCAGTTCGGAAGCTTTTGTGTAATTTCAATATGTGCGTACAAGGTCTCATCTGTACAAGTCATGACATATGACCAGTACCTAACTTATCTTAGCTTGATATTTGCACATTTGCCACTGTTCTATGAATCTTATTGAAGTTCTCTAGTGGTTATTGTATATTATCCTACTCTTATGTGATACCAATTGATGTTTGATTATTGTGATAACTTGGTTTGCACAGCAAATGTGGTTACTGGGGATAATGCAATCGTTCATTGCCAAATACATATTCTTGTTACCTACGAGAGAGAAAACTGTTAGAAGTAGGACAGCTTTGGTACAAAGCTAATTAGGCAGTTATTAAGATTAGCTTAGGTCCTAAGCTAAGTAGTCAGTTAGTTTTGTCCAAACGCTGTAATACCGAAGAGGTGCCTTTGTAACCGCCTTATTGGCGTCTGTTCGGTGGGTATATATACCCCCAACAATCATCAATGAAACATCACTTAATTCTATCAATCATTTCATTCCTAAACACGTTATCACGCACTGGACTCTACCGGGAGCATCTAGCCTTCAGAAGAGAAGAAGCACAGCTACAAGAACAGAAGAAATAGGCAATGGCTGAACTTGCCCTCGCCTTTGCATTGCTTCGAGCTCTTCGCGGGGATGGAATCAACACATCTGCACGGTAAGGGGAGCGTGACCCGTCGTTCGTCCGCGGCAACGAACTGCCACCTCAGTCGGAAACGGACGGCGCGGCGGCGCCCCCAGCGGCATAGCCCCAACAACGGAACGAGGCTACACACCTGGCGCTGCTCCTCCGGGCAAGTACCCGTGGCGGAGACGGCCACCGTCCCCGGCACTGCTTCTTCCGGCAGCGGTTCCTACAACGCGACTCCTGGCAGCGTGGCCGCCTAGGCGCAGCGAAGGAGACGACGGCCGGCGGCGCTCGCTGCTGCGACCTTTCCTGTTCCCGGAGGCGCGGCCGCCTAAGACACTCAGAGGGACAGCGGCCCACGGCCGATGCGGCGGCACCCTCGAGCGCACCAGCCCACACCGTAGACAGCGTCCTTCATGGTGCTGCGGCACGGCGACGCTCTCTGCCAACGTGCGGCGGCGCTCCTCCGAGCGTGGCTGCCGAGGCACGCCGGCACCCAAGCATGCGGCTCCTAACGGCGCAACACCCTCCAAGCCAACTATAGTCGTGGAGGACAACGGCCGACGGCCAGCGCATTAGCACAACCTTGCTCTCCCAAACGGCGGTGTGATTTGGGATAAGTCGATCCGTACCGCACGGGAGAGAAGGCATCTCTTATCCCTTCATCGATTTTTCTTATTTAATCCCATTGTGGTCTTATATTTACGTGAATATCATGTGCTTTCACTGTTAACCCCTGAGGCTTATTTTCCAATACTCACAACACATTCATAATTCACGTAACAGCACTCTAGACATTCATTTATGCCCTCCGGCATGTTGTAGTTATGCAGATTAATATTCCTCATATATAATTTAAAATGACACCCTCATGGTTATTATAATTTGTATTTTAAGCCCTTGGCTTTAAAAATACAAGCAAGATCATAAGGTCTTTCCTGAATTGCATTAAAAAAAACATAAATTCTGCACCATTTTACATAAACTGCAGATTATCCATTACCAAGAGATGTACTTATTTGTCTTTTTGACAACAAAAGTATCTCTGGAGTGTTTTTTATCAAATATATGGGGTCAAAGTATAATACAACGTATTAGAATAAGACATCCATTGACATATGTCACACTACTTTTCCTACTAGTAAGAAATGTACTCCATAAATATGGAAAGTAGCTACAATGTGTTAACTTACAATATATTTAAGATCACACACGCATATGGCAGAAAAGCATCAGCTTAATATTCGAATTGTTCCTCTAGAGCAATTTTTTGTTTACCAAATATATTTCGCTATCATACTAAACAAAAATCATGCATGATTAGTTCTTGCTTCTTTCACATTGGTATTAGATAAAACTATGGAGCCTGCATCATGGAATAACATTGTTGTGTGATATGTCTATCAAGACAAAGTCCAGCATACATAATATTGATTGAGTTTCTCACAAAACTACTATAGGTTCAACATCATATGGTGATAATCATATTCACCATGAATAAGCAATGTCAAAATAGACATCTATGTTTTGGCGGTGAATGTAACATCTCCCATCACTTTGGGGATGAAGTCCAAAGCAATGACATAAGTATCATTTAATGTCTCAACGTTGAATGTCTACCCTATGGTCATTACGAAATGCATTGTCATCAATTTTAATTTACTATCATAGTAAATAAGTTGCATGATAATATCATATTGTAACACATGGCTAGAATATCCATCAATGGAATTCACTAAATTCAGATGAGAGAAATTGGTTAATATATGTTTCTCTTAAAATCTCCATCAAGGAGATATATGATGTAAACACAATGTTAATAGTTTCTCGAACACTTTTGAGTATTTCTAATACATTGTAGTTTTTCTTTCTGGTGTCTACAGAATCAACTCCAAGTTGATATTTTGTGATCAGACAGTTGATATAAAGATCTGATTCAAAACCTCCAAATCACTTTACATTCTCTTTTGATGATAATACAATAAATTATCATATTTATTTCAGGATAATAATATATCATATCTTCTTATGAAGACTCATACAATAGACCCTACGGGTGATATACTATTACCTTAAATTCATATTAGTGCTCAAAATACTATGAATCTCAATGATCACGAAAAGAACCAAGAGAAATCACCGTAAAGTGGAGGTAAAATGACACGAATCATAGTAGACATAATCTGGTTAAGGATTGTACTTATAATCTTCATCATTAAAAAAATATAAGTCTACTCCAGTTGGAGCTACACTCCTTTGCAATAATAGTTTTATTGCGGAATGAAATTCCAAAGACATTTTGGAAATCCTCGTTTAGTCTCATAACTATTCCAATATGTCATTTAGCCAATAATCATACTACTAAATGTGGTATGTTTTCCATTAATATCATGTTACTCATACATGAAATTTCAATGTATGAACTAAATTCATACTAAACTTTGTTGCGTACAAACTAATTTTTCGGATCTTGATGAATTTAAGATTTGTCATAATGGCCTTGGTTACCCATTATAGGCATAATGCGAAAACTTAGTGAAATTTTGTTGGTCACAATTTACAAGTTGCGAAATTCTCAAATCATCAGATTTTATGAGCACCCTCACACTCCACTCAAATTTCTTGAACTTATTCAAGACGATACTTGTGGACTATTCAATAACTATCTGGGTGATATAAGTATTTCATGGTATTCATAGATACATCAAGTTGATGGTCTTATGTGGGTCTCTAATCTCCACAAACCCATGATATTACTAAATTAATTTCTCAAATTAAGAGAAAATTGTCATAATATATATTGGTTTGACCAATTTAATTATCGTGTTCATGAGCATTTATGATTTTACTAAGTACCTAAGTGTACATACCCAGAATAGTGTAACTAAATTCTTTGTCAAAAGAATTAAACTAATTAAATGACCACTCCAACAAAATTTGATACACCAACATATTGTTGGACACATGCGGTCTTACACGCCGTAGATCTAATCCAGATCACAATAGCCGTTTATCATACTGCTTCCCCTTGCAGTAAGTACGTGAAAATCAAACAAGTATCTCCCATCTGCGATAATTCGGTTATATACCGATATCACCACCCCAACGTACATCATGGGCCCTCACATCAATTTGGGATCTATGTGATAAATAACTAAGGTATAATTTTCCAATATCCGTCAAATACCTTAAACCCTAACAAGGGAGTTATTGATAGCCCGTACGCTGATTGCATTTGCAATAAGAATATTTTTCGGCATTAGGGGGAGATTAGTATCACTTGATTCAAAAAAAAAATGCCGATAAATAAATAATAAATGTCATAGACTTTCAATCCTTATATTCACGTAATTGAAAAATCTGAACGATAAGTTCAGTCATAAATTTGCAACACATTGCAAATCTGCCACATACATTTACTCGTGACAAAAATGTCACAAAATCATATTATGCATGCAACCAATGTGCCAAAAGAGTGAAGGTACCTAATGTAACCACTTTCCTCCAAAATGAGAGCAAAAGGGGAAGAAAATTGGCCACATGAGATATAAATTCTCACATGCTTCCGCGGAATAGAGGAAATTATATCATCAACAAGTAAATGTAGTTCAACCTCAAGTTGAATAACACATAGTGGATGCTCATCATCCAAACCCAGCACAAATGTGCACATAATTTTAAGTGTTGGGACATCGAAACACCTTGACTCCATTGTTATGGGAAATCATGAGGAGTTCAAATATTTAACCATATTTCCACAAATATTATTGATTCAACAGAATCATACAACAAAGACTACACTTTGTCGACAAATATATTTATTCTTAAAATTGCTAAAACCTTTAGGGCCCTGAACCAAAGTCCATGGCAGAGTGCCTAATGCACTCATATATTGGTTCAACTAGAAGGATGCAATTGAATAAGAATAGCACTCACTCAATAAGGGAGGTATTTACAATCGTAATACCTATTCATCATAAGCACCTTCCCTCTCGAAGGCAAATGACTTTTTGTTAACAACAAAAAAAACAATGAGGTGGTGATAAAGTGAGGCTTGTAGCGCAAGGGTTCACGCAGAGACTCGACATCAATTATATATGATGTAACATACCCTATTGGTATAAGTGGAATTATGTTTCGATACTAATATTATTGGCAATTATAAATAAACTATCCATGTAGCTGATGGATGTAGTGATTACATAATCATATGGGTCACTCAATTTGGATATCTATATTAAAGTCCTTAAGACTTATAAATCCAAATCCAAAATTAAATCGCAACATATGTGTAATAATACAAAAGTCACTCTATGACTTAAAATAGTCAAACACAAATTATGTGGTACAATTGACTATAAGAGCTCCTTCTTATAAAGGATTACTCGTACAATGATGATTGCTTATATGTAGTCATAAACAAAATCCATAATTGGATTCTACATGACCTTTGTATATATCAATGCTTTTATCATCAAAGTTTATAATATACATGAAAGGTCCTTACAATCATATCAAGACGGAGATTTGGATTGAACCAAGTATTAAACAAGTTTATAACTTGAGTATATTCCTTCGGAATACATATCTATCAGTCTTTACATGTCCATAAAATTTTGGAGAAATTAAATATGGATAAATCAAATCAAAGATACATATGGTCACACTATCCCTAACAGGCATACACATTCATTCATACATTGTAGTAGTGATGAAGTGATATTGGACCTCTTGTTCCATATCTCAATACAAACTACATCATGAATGTGAATGTTTTGTTGTCAACTTCTTTAAAGTGCAAGCCCCAACTAAAAGATTGGTGTAAGTAATATCCTCCGATATATTTAAGGCTCAAACGATCTTGATTAATTCCCTTAGGAATATCCAGATTTGACCATCATGTAATCTACATTGGTTAAAATTACCCGATCCCGAAAATGCCATATCATAGACTAAATTCAACGAAAGAACCTTCTAAAATAAGAATACAAAATAGACTCTAATGGCTCCATATAATGATTGACCACATTCAAGATCATGTGGTTAAGATTCAACAGAATCACCCCACAATTATCTATCAGATAATACCACTTGTATTGCTAAAATGCATAAGGGTTAAATTAATATTTTTCAAACTTGGGAGATAAACACTTTGCAAACATATCATGTGAAAATCTAATAGATTTATTCACAGTGTTTTACTGATTCCCATACTCATGAATTTAAGTTCATGGATTGGTGTGAGACAACTTTTAGATTTGCAAAGTTCAGGGGGAGTAAAACTCCCAAATTATAACCCGGTGATGATCATTAGATCATATATATTGTACTCTTTTTCCCTTAGTGAGTTTTCCTAATGGTTTCTCATAAAAGGTTTTTAATGAGACAATATAAATACAAGTGTCTAGATATGCCACATTGCTTTCTCCTTGTTTTTTCCCCATTGGGTTTTAAAGGAGTTTTCGGTGGCACATCATATTGCACTCTTTGCAATATTAATATGTCGTACCTCCTATTTTCCCCACTGGGGTTTTTAAAGGAAGTATATAAGTCATATTTATTGATCTCTAAACTCACTAATGAGATTTTTCCTTATCAAGGTTTTGCTCATATGAGTTCTCAAGAGACAATAATCTTTATATGTTGTATTATTTTCTCCTTATTTTTCCAACATGGTTTAAAGGAGTTTTAACAACATATCAAATACAACTCTCCTCATATTTTTCCCACAGGGTTTTTGGGGGAGAGATTTTAAAGATGATGACTTTCAAGATGATAGAATATTTACAAAGAGCGACTTTCAAGACTATGCGAGAAGATCTTGAAGATTACACAAGAGATTTTTAAGAAACAGCGTTGTCCAAGGGGGAGTGTTAGAAGTAGGACAGCTTTGGTACAAAGCTAATTAGGCAGTTATTAAGATTAGCTTAGGTCCTAAGCTAAGTAGTCAGTTAGTTTTGTCCAAACGCTGTAATACCGAAGAGGTGCCTTTGTAACCGCCTTATTGGCGTCTGTTCGGTGGGTATATATACCCCCAACAATCATCAATGAAACATCACTTAATTCTCTCAATCATTTCATTCCTAAACAAAAACAATAGCCTGAAGTTTGTGCGGTTTTGTGGTCCACTTGGAGTTCAGGTACTCTGCGTTTAACAGCTCGCTAGTACAGCATAGTATGACCTGGAACGATTTAGAGCCTGTCTTCCCATCCTATGATCGGCCGCTAGCGTATCATCAAGTAGCATGCTTATGAGCCGGCGGCTCCTGTCTTTGGTCTTCGAGACCTAGAATGCATCGGAGTGCAGACTTGCATATTTCTTCAGGCCAGCAAGGTCCCAAAGCATCGACATGGTGTAGAGGACGAAAACAGGAAACCTGCAGCATGTATTCTCTTAAACCCACAATTAGCATGTCTTTTTTAGATTAAATGCTGCGACTATATTCATATCCTGGACATGTCCAGATTCAACAAGTCTACAGTACAGCCGGTGGAGCACCAAGCCGCTCATTACAACTTTTATTCACGCAGCTTTCCTTTGCTAAGACATGTGGATATTCATCAGAAGAAGCTTGATCTCATTCACCAACTGTCCGTTGGCCGACTGGTCCACTTCATCCTTCAGAAGTTTCGCTGCTACCCCTGTGCTGTCAGTTTCCAGGCACACCTTTTGGACCGACACCTCCTTCGCGAGAAGAAGTGCCCTCCGGCAAAGCAAGTAAGTCAGCTCCTTCAGCATCGACAACGTAGGGAAAAAATGGCAGGCCCCAGCCGCGAATCTGCCATGATGGTCTCTGATGACCACGCCACGCCACCCGCACCGCTACCAGTGGACAACAAGAACGCCCCGTCTGCATTCACCTTACTCCAAGAACTCCAAGAAGGATCCGGAGGGAGCCACAGCTCCACGGTTTTAGCAGGCACGGCCTGCGCCAGGGTATGCAGACTGGCCACTCTTCGACCCCATCGATTGATCTTCTTACCACCGCTCGAGGGTTTTCAATTCACCCAGATTCCCGCGCATCATTTCTTGCTTGCCAAAGGTTGTAGATCATTCTCATCATAAGTGCAACCTGATCAGGTCCGTTCTTCCCAATCCAGTCCAGAAACCAATGCTTGAGCTCACTGGCGGAGCTCTGTTGTGGCCAAACCGGGCCATGGCCCGCCCTTGTTTTTTGCAAAAAAATTGACTCCTATGCATCATTTGTTCAATCCGCTTGCATGCCTTATTTGCTCGATGCTTCCACCCAGACTTGTATGCATCAGCCTCGTTTGTGGATGTTTGCCATGGGGATGGGGCTCCTTGCTACTACCTGCCTGTGGAGGGTGCACAGGAGGCAGCTGAGCCGCGCCGCCACCCACGGCCAGGGAGCGCTGTAGGCCGCACGTGCACGACGAACCAGCCAGAGATCCAGTAGCTGGCGAGTGATGGTCCGACAAAGTGAAGCTCTTCTCTTCTCCAATCTCTCTAGGCAGGTAGTTTTCTTTCTTTTCCCAAATTCAATAAAATAATAATTGATTTTGTCTTGAAAAGAAAACGAGATGACGTAAGTGATGTTGGATAAGATCCTTCTCCAGTAGCATTCGATTTTTTTTGGAGATGAGCATCAGATTATTTGCCTTTGCTTAAATCGGAAAAGCAAGGACATAACAATGACGAAGTAGTTGGGGCAAATTGGCCCCGCGCCGCCACGCCTCGCCCAGGCCCTGGCCCCGCGTGCCCCGCCACGCCCCCGGCCGCGCCGCCCCGCCCCAGCCCCGCCACCCCACCCCGCCCCGGCCAACACCGCTCCGGCGAGCTTGATCCCGCCCCACCTCCTCACGGACGCCTCCAGGACCGCCCGCGCTAGGCGAACTCGTGGCCGGCCGGCTGTCCGCTCTCCCTTTCCCAAGCTCACAACACAGGCTCCACTGAACTTTGGTTATCCTCCAGCCGGATTTTGTCAAATTTCGGTCCTATTTCGGTAATCCTCCGCGGAACTGCACTGTTTGGAACTTGATTTTCAGCCCGCCAAAACACCACTAGTAATACATTTTAGCATTCAGTTTGACCTTCCAACCCCTACAAACAGGGGGTGGAGTTTGGTTTTCGGTCTCGGGCTGTAAATTTTTTTTCGGTTTCATCCCGTTTACAGTAACTGATCTGCGTCAATTTCTAAACTTAACCCGTAAATTGGCGGTTATTTTACAGTTTTGGCTTGTTCACGGACTCTGCTAGAAATGCTCTTAGCCTGGCCCGCCCATGATTTTTTTTCAAGCTCCGCCACTGCTTGAGCTCCTAGTGGTGCGGTGCAAAAGCATGCTGGGTGGGCACTCCATCTTAAAACCAGACCCTTCCTGCAATTCTTTCCACGCCATGGATGAGTGAGGACAACGACCAAAATCTGTCAATCAAACTCTCCTCCCTACCGCACACTAGACATACAACTCCGTCTTTGATATTCCTGTGTTTGAGTTCAGATCCAACAGCCAACCCGTTCTCAACTAATCTCCAGACATGTATTAAAGCGAACAGTTGAGCTAAAAAAAAACTCCATCACAAAGAACAGAAGTTAACATGGTAACACATGAAAGAAGAACACCCCAGTATAATGGCATATCAGGTACTCACTGCAACAAAAAGGCTGAACTCTTGTTCCAGTGTGAGCCATGGTTTTGCGACAAAAATCCTGACCCATTGTTTCTCTGACGTGGTTCGCCCAATATGAGGATAAAAAGATTTTTCAATGGTATCAATCCTTGCGTAACACAGCACCATAAACTACCTACTGTTTTTCAGCTCCTGGTTCCACTATCATATTGTAACGGAACAAAGTATGATCCCAAGTCAATAGAGGTCTAACCGCTTCAGGTTTACTGCAACCAAACCAAACCACCAAGCTAAGCAATCTGTTATTAATGCAACAAAATCCACTACAAGGAAATAAAACGCCCACTATCCATCAGAACCATATCAGATATATATACAAAAGCTGAAACGACAGCTAAAAAATCCTGCAATGTTCAGATCCTATCTTCTCTTCCATCTTCTCCTCCATCATCACATTCGACCACCTTCTGCACAATGCAACCACTCCCCGTTAAACTCAACCCACACAGATTCTATTCTACAGGGTGTAGCCTGCAGACTACTTAGAACCCAACAAACATTGGAATATAGAGGGAATGGAATAACGCAAAATATGAGTTATTAGTTCATGTATAGTTTTATTCAAAATCTCAAGACTAAAATTAACTATCATTCAGTAACTGAAATATTACAATCAATTGACATCAAACAATGAATAAACTTAACTGGTGTTTTTGGTGCATACAAATTGAACAACATTTGATCAAGTTGCCAACAACGGAAGTGCAAGAAAACATTAAGTCAATCATAACCTCGAGAGAAAAACAGAAACTTAGCACAATTTAAATATACTTACAGCGACACAGGTCTACTTGAAGATGACACAGATTGTTGTGACTATCTTATAAAGCTTGTCGGCCTTTTCACAAGTTCCTGCTAAGATCACAGCCCACTCATGACCCTTTGACGCCATGAAGCCACACCAAATGCTTAAACCTACGAGTGCTACCAGGGCAGACTTTCTGATGATATTGGAAACTTTCTTATCTCTCAGAAAATAAGCCTTCTGAATCATCAGAAACATGGATATGGACAGTAAATGTGCAAAACTTGAACACATCTAAATATATGTCATAAAAGACGTTATCCTTTATACAAATATGTCATAGCCCAACAGGCTGCAGCCAACAGTAAAATGTGATAACCAAGTCATGCACTGCCAAAGAGAAGATGGACATGCAGTAGTTTTAAGGACAGAACCCAAGGTACCCCAAAAAACTTTAGCATGCGAACAAACGAAAAACAAATGCGAGGCAGTTTCATTGCACCCACAAAATGAACATAGCTCAGAACCTTGCCACTGCCTTTTTATTCAAGTTATCACAGGTAAGAATAGCATTTTAAAACACTTGCCACAGGAAAATCTTAATCTTGAGGGGAATTCTCGCTTTCCAAATCCACTTGTTATTGGAATCAGCTAGGTATTTTTCCAAAAACTGATACATTGACTTTGTAGAAAACAAACTTATTGGCAATTAAACTCCACAAGACACCATCAGACACTCCAGGTCTATTCTATAGGACTGCTGCACCATGTCAGGAAGCAGCCTCCTCCTAAAGGGAACAGCAAAATCACAGCCCAACATCTTTTCAAATGTCCAATCCTGAGCATAAAAAATATCATAATAGAAAAGTGTAACTTTCACACAGAGAGGTTTGGTCCAACCAAGGATCCATTCAAAATCTCACTATATTGCCATTATTCAGAACCAAATGACGCCATTTAAAATAAAACTCAACAGGGGGAATCTGATGCCCTTGGCTTAACAGACGCCACAGACTTATTTCTCAAATATATAGCTTTCACAATATCTTGTCAAATGCCATTTTGAGTTTCAAGTTTCCACCACCATTTAGTTAATAAAGCAATATTTTGTCTCCTCAGATCTTTTACCCCCAAACCCCTTTAACTCTTAGATCTGCACACTCTATTCCACTTAACCATATAATATTTCCAAGATGTTGCAGAATTAAAAAGCATGAACCCAACAGAGTTAACCTCCCACCAGATGTTGCAGAATCACACACCCAAGCATCCAATTTTTTAATGAACTTAGCGTCAAGGAAATCCCAATCAGCATTTTTAAAATTCTGAAAAGTAACCGGCATACCCAAATACGTAAGAGGAAGCTTGCCAACTTGACAATTAAAAAGTTCAGAGTAGAATTGAGCCACATTGTTATCACCTCCAATAATAAACAACTCACTTTTCAGAAAACTGATTTTAAAACCAGATATCATCTCAAACATATAGAGAAGAAGCTTCAGATTGACAGCTTTCTCTGGATCATGTTCAATGCATAGAACCATATACTGAAGAATGGCCACATTGTTATCACCATCTTGGTGAGCACTTCCCCAGCCAAGTTAAACATAAAAGAGGATTGCGCTCTAAAAATAAGGTCCAATCTCATCACTGATCCACTAACTGTCCCATTATAAAGAACTTGACGAATCCAATAACAAAACATAGGATTAAACCCTGTCACCCGAACAACAAAAATTCCCATGTTTACCAATTGTTATTACGATCAATGGCTGCAGCAAATAACAAGGGATCCTCATGTATCTATGTCAGTTAGGTCCGTAGCTATCGAGTATACAGGAACATGCCTAATTTCCATTTCAGATTCGTCAGCCACATCGGAACAGCAAGACTATAGGTGGTGGCACGCCATGCATTAGTTTCGTGTCCCCAAAAAGTAGCTAGAAATCATACCAGGATCAGTATGAGTAGCATCTGCAAGCCCATGGTCGGCCGCATCCTTGCTGCAGTTGCGCAGAACCCGGCTGCCCCTGCTTGTACCACCAGCACCTGCGTATGAACAAGTTAATTAGGAGGACCATTGAAGAGCAAATCTCCAGAATCCGACCCTCTATTTCAACCAATCGCATACCCAAGGTTGATTTTCCGCCGGTTGCGTGACCGAAGGTCATCGAGGAGCGCGGCGCGGCGGAGCAAGCGCAGGAAGAGGGGTAGTGGAGTGACGCGGCAGCATCTGCGTACGAACAAGTTAGGAGGACAAGGACAATTCAAGAGCAAATCTCCAGAATCCGACCTCTATTTCAACCAATCGCGTACCTGAGGTTGATTTTCCGCCGGTTGCGTGACCGAAGGTCATCGAGGAGCGCGGCGCGGCGGAGCAAGCGCAGGAAGAGGGGTAGTAGAGCAGCGCGGAAGCATCTGTGTACGAACAAGAGGCATATAAGGCTAAATATCGACAACGGTACCTACATCTGTGCCAAATCCATACCGTACGACGAGTTTCCCCCGGCGGCGCGAGCCACGGCCACTGAGGAGCGCGCCGCGGCGGAGCGAGCGCACGGAGTAGGGAGGTGGAGGCGCGCGGATGCGGAGGCGGGGGCGCGGAGGCCGAAGGAGATGGAGGAGGGCGTGGTCGTGGCTCCGGCGACGTAAGGCTCTCCAAGGACCGCCCGCAGCGTCGCAAGCAGCGCGATCCTACCGGCGATCGCCATCGTCGGCGGTGGCTTGCGGAGACGCGCAGCGAGCGAGCGAGCGAGCGTGCGTTGGTGTTGTGGGGTGGCCGGTGGGGGCGGGGCGGGGATGGGCAGTGTGCTGCTAGGGCCTTGCGGCCCACCTACCTATATGGGGTGGGGTGCTCCCAATCCCAGCCGGATTTCCAAAAAGTGGGCTCAGCCCGTGACACCTCGTGATCTTAACCCGATTCCTTTCACCCGTTTCGTGGGCTCGACTCGTTATGTCTTGCATCGTTGGTGCTCAGTTTGGTTCCTTTCTTTCGAATCCTATTTTGCCTAAAGTGTTTTTTTTTTTTGCTCCCCATCTTCAATGCTTCCGTCATTTTAAAAAAGTTAAAAAATATTTTTACAAGTTACTAAGAAATTTGAAAATAATTTGAGGATTGTCAATGATACATCTCACAATATCATACAAAATCTTAACCCGAAATTCGTTTTATTTTGTGCTAGACAAAAAAAAAATGACAAAATCTGATATGTTTGAGAGATTTGAAAATGACTACTCAGATCTACACTTTTGTCATTTTTATGTAGATCAGAATATAAAGTATTTGAAGTTGATATCTTACACCCTTGTGGATACAACATTAACTATATACAGATTTATTTTTAGAATTTTTTGAAACTTAAAAATATGATTTTTTTTTTTTTTTTTATAAAAAACAGGATCATTAGTGCCCATGGCACCAAATCTCCATCCCCTGTTTTGCTCTATCTATTTCACGTACGCAGTCATGCTTACGCCGGCGTAGAATGGGAATATCTGAGGCATTCTCTAGGATCCACCAGGGAAACCTATATCGCCGTATCTCTTTCTCTTGGCAGTGGAAGGACTCTCTTGCTTCATGAAGGTGCATGCTAATGCCGAAGAGATCAAGCGGGTTAAGGTTGCAGGTACGGTTCCTTCAGTTAATCATCTTTCATTCGCGGATGACATCCTGCTATTTTTTTTGGTGCTAGTGCACAAGAAGTTGGACGTGTTGGAGAAATCCTTCAAATCTGTTGCAATGCCTCGGGATAGAGAATTAACAAGGAAAATTCGTCAATTTTCTTTATTAAAGGAGTTGTAGAAAATGTGCGGGAAGATATCAAGGTAGTGCTTAAAGTCCCAAATGAATCTTTGTCACATAGATACATGGGTCTCCCATAAGATGTTGGCCGATCTATGAATGGATGTTCTAAATACTTGAAGGATAGGATCTGCAAAAGGGTTCAAGGATGGATGGAAATTCTTTTGACATCGGGAGGGAAGGAAGTTCTCATCAAGTCGGTTGCACATGCTATCATAACTGAAAGACCAACGATGTCGCCTAGAAGGGGCTGAATAGGCGGTTTAAAAACTTTTACCTAGGGGGCTTGAACAAGTGCGGAATAAAACTAAGTTTTAATTGTCAACCACAAAGCCTACCTATAAACTAGGGTTTGCCTATGTGCACCAACAACATATGCTAAGTAAGATACGCAACAAGGTGATACCAATATATGAAACATCAAGCACGAAAGCTATCACAAAGTAAAGTATATAAGTAAAGGAGATCGGGTTGAGAAG
The DNA here is from genome assembly GCA_030979885.1 of Lolium multiflorum. Classification (NCBI taxonomy): domain Eukaryota; kingdom Viridiplantae; phylum Streptophyta; class Magnoliopsida; order Poales; family Poaceae; genus Lolium; species Lolium multiflorum. The sequence goes on from CM061751.1 coordinate 208,240,146, forward strand.
TAACCGAGGCATGCGAAGACAACGATGTATCCCCAAGTTCTCACCCTTGCGGATGCTACTCTCCGTTGGTGCGGTGTGGAGGCACAAGGCACTCCAAATGCCAGAAAGGCCACATTATTCTCCTCGAGCCTTCCCACCAAAAGGGAAAACCTCGATCCACTAAGGGTTCCTTGAGGTGGTCACCAAAACCGTACAAGTTTGGGGAAATCTCCCAAGTAACAAGTTTGAGGCAAACGGCTACAAGGCTACAAAGGCTACAACGTGAGAAACAGCTACAAGGCCACAAAGGATACAACACCACAAAGGCAACAACGCCACAAAGGCAACAACTCCACAAAAGCTACCACACCACAAAGGCTACCATATGCCACTGTTGCCTGCCAAAACCCACCGGCGAGCAGTGGTTAAGCAACACGAAGAGCCGGGAGACTCCCAAGACTGCTAAGTGGGCCCTGGTGCCTCGCGTCGTCCCGCAAAGTTCCAGCACACGTCCCGGCGGTTGCAAGGGCGTGCCACCCTGACCTATACCCGATCGGAAGGTGTTGGATTGCTTCAACTAGTCTCCCGCATGGTAGACACGTAAACATTAAATACGAGCCCGATCGGCTCTCAGGTTGCCCGTGGATCGGCTCAAAGAGCCGATCGCCCCATGGTTCACGTTGGATTTACGATGACATGGGGATCCTGCTTGATCAAAATAAAGCTAAACCAATCTACGACAGTTTAGGGTTTTCACCGCATAATCGGAACATCCTACGCGTAGTTGGGCCTAGCAGATACGAAAGATGATGGAAACTATCCCTAAAAGAGGCCTAAAAACCAACGTTAAGTCAATTCCTGGAACATCCCTTATAGGAACGGTGAAACAACACCTCACGCACTACCGGATCGTCCAACCCCATAAGGCCTAATCATGCAGATATTAAACTAATCCTTGGAACAAGGAGCAACTATACAGATCGATCTACTAAGTAACGAACAAGCAGGTGCTGCCCTTACACCTAGATAGGTGTAAGGGCGCTAGATGTCAAAGGACGGCATTGCTAAGCAAATATGCATAAGAAAAGCATCAATGCAAGCCCCAAAACATCTATGATAAATAGTGCTACTCGCCATCAACAACGCTTCAAGACGAGTAACACAAGGTAACGAATAAACGTATACGCCTAGATCGCAAGATGCGATCTAGGCGCATGATGCTTACCCGGAAGAAACCCTCGAAATAAGGGGTGGCGATGCGCCTGGTTTGTGTTTGTTGTGAACGTGATTGTCCTCCTTTCTCAATAACCCTAGATACATATTTATAGTCCGTAGACTTTAACGTGGGCATAAACCCAACCGTGTACGAGCTAGACTCTGTTTCTTAATCCTAACCGACACGTATACTACTATTATTTACAGATACACGGGCACGCGCCCAAATTCTAGCCCCAAGGCCGATTCAGAAACTCCTCTTAGATATAAATCTTCCAAGCCCATCTTCATCTCGGCCCAACTCCAATGCGGTCAAATTCCGCGATAACACATGCCCCCTGGTTTTGGCAATAGTAATTCCAAAACCACTGCTTTTCCTTTTCTTCGTCGTGTCAAATCGTAGAACCGCCACGGTATCCCTTCATCATGATACCTTGCCTTCTCAACTTCTCCGCATGATTTGACGGTTTTGGCACCACATCCTCGGGAACCGCCGCAACATTGAATCATCTCCACTATATCGCCTCTATTTTAACCGCATCCCGCAGTTCACTTCTTCATCCCCTTCGCATTAGCACTCCAAAGCCCTCCTCTCTGCCACCATGTCTTCTTCCTCCTCGCCTCGTTGGGTCTTTCCTCCCGCTCCTCCTCCCGCGAGCCGACGCCGGAGTGGGACCCGGAGGAGGCCCACGAGGCCCACATTCGCCGCGCCATAGAAGACGGGGACGAGTCCAATCACGACTTCTCCGTCTGGTCCGAGGACGACAAGTCCTCGACCGACGGGAAAGTGACCTCCTCCCTGCCGACGGGAAACGGAGGAGGAGAGCGTGACGATCGCTTCTCCCGGGACGACTTCACCTCCTCCTCCGAGGAGGAGGAGGACGACACCTCCTCCGATGAGCCGCCGGCCAAGCGTCGCCCGGCCGGGAACCTCAGAACTTTGACAGCGACGACGACGACGAGGAGGACGAGGACAACGAGGGCCCCGGCGACCGCGCAAAGAGGACGACGAGCCGGAGTAGCGCCGACGCAGCGACGAGCCGACGACGAGGGCAGCGACGGCCCATAGATAGGACCCTTAGCATAGGATCGTAGTAGTAGATGGGGCAATGTATCCCCTGGTACTTCCTTTTGAGAGCAATCACTTTATGTAAGGAATCCCGTTATCAATGAAGAACTTCCTTTAATTTGATTTTGCCGATTTCCTTTAAGCTAATTTAGCCGATTTCCCTCATACTGACTTTGCCGATTGTCAACTTGGTCAATGCTCAATGAGCCGATGGCAACGCATCGGTCCCTCACGATAAATTACGAGATAGGTCAATTTAGTCACCCCCTCACACGGTAACCTACAAACCTTGCTCAAATTCAGATCCCCAAATTTCTAATCGAACAGGTCCAGACGGCAGTCGCGCGGACCCTAGATCTTGGACACGCAAATCCAAACTCCGCAGCGAACCCAATGGCGGAATCATCCAACGCCAACGCCACGGTCTCTGGCCTAAAGGTAATCCTTAACCGCCCCAAGTCACCTGAGCGTAATATTAGATTTAACGGCAAAACTCCTGAATTAATGCCTGGTCTCATCATTAATTTTAGGTTTCAGACATTCTTCTGCCGCATCCTTCTCTTCCAAATTCCCTTTGCCTTGGTCCCCGTTCCACCGAAAATCCATCCAATTTGATTTCCCACGAGGCCAATAGGATTCCCTTCGTGAACCAAAACCTGGATCTAACCTCCTGGGCCGACTGCTTACGAGCCTGGCCTAACCCTCCTGAGGACTGGGTTTCTTGGTACAATAGAGTAGCCAAAACTCACCAAGCCAAATGGGAAACCACAGGAATAGCCGATGCTCTGTCTTTGTCATTGTCTCCCCTTGAGAAACATGAAAATCTCCTGAAAACCATCGGCTACTTTTGGTCTGACGCGCTAATTGCTTCATGTTTGGCCATGGCCCCATGACGCCAACCTTGCTGGACGTGGCCATGATCACTGGCCTAGACGTTTCATCCCCAGCCCCTCTGCTTTCATGCCAAGGTGCCATTCAAACTCTCCTCTAAGGAAGAGTGCACTAACTGGGGTGCCTATCTTAGACGCCACATGAAAACCAAGGGCCCTGTAACCGAGAAAGAACACACGGCTTTCCTGAACTTCTGGTTGGAGCATTTCATATTCTGTGGTCCTTCCCTCGCTCCCACCAAGAACTATCTCTCTTTGGCCTATGAACTTGCCAAAGGCACCCAACTTGGCATTGGCAAGCTGTTTCTGGGAGAAGTCTATCGATACCTCCAACTGATGTCTGTCAAACTATTCTCTCAAAAGACAGTTAACAGGAGGCCCCGGTGGTTTATTCAGCTATGGGCTCAACTGTACTTAGAACCACATCCCTAACTTTCCACCTTTGGCTACCTGCACCTTTCCAAACACCAACGGGAAGCCAACTGTACTGCTACGGCCAAGCCTTGTGGTCTTTCTAGGCAAGAACCGAACCCTAAGGAAGCATCAGGATGGTTCGAACTTTTTACCAAGGCCCGGATGACCCTCTCTTCTTTCCTTATCGGAGTCTGAAAATTTTGAAAACCCGTCTCCTTCAGGTTAGACAGCTTTGCCGATGACACTCGGCAGTTATATTCCATCATGATCCGTCCTCCTTCCTCCCAGTTGGCATGAGCACCTCAAACAGGATCATAAAACCTGGTTATGAATCTTACCAGCCGGTTGTAGTAGGCCGACAATTCGGTCTTGGGCAGGTGTCTCCTCACCTCTTTCTCCATCATCTAACTGAGAGCAGGGCTGACTTGCCTGATGTTATCACCAGTCAAAGATGTTACTCCTTTTTTGATGCTCTAGTCATCCCAATCCCTCACAATCTATCCTTCATCTCTTCGACTGATGACTTTGAGATCTGTGGACAATGTGGAAGACCCATGCCTTCAGAGAGCCCTAGGACCGTTGCTGAAACAACTTGACGCTGAAGCTGATACTCTGCCGAACGGGTACCACTTGCTCGCAAATTTTGCGATAGTTTCCAAGATGCTTTATAACCCTGCTCTGCTTTGCAGAACAAGATGGCCCGAGCCTCTCAATGATGATGGATCCCCTTCAAATTCCTCCCACCAGTGCTGGTCCTCTTCTAAGAACTCACCACCTTTTAAAAAGGTTGTGATGCAGAGCCAGCCGATTCCAATAAAATCGGCTCCCAAGAGTAAAGACTCTTCAGTGGCTAGCTGCCCCGAGCCTCAGTGGCGAGATCAGCAGTGAGAAAAGTAGCTGCCAGGAAAACTTTGAAGGGCAAAACCCTGCCAGCTCCAGAAAGCTTATATGTAAGCTATTCTATACCCCATCTTGTTCCATTCATCCTTCTAGGCTTTTATAGCATGTCGTGTCCATTAATCCTGCTCTTGCAGATCTCACCAAGACAATACCAGGAGACGCAGTCCAGCCGACGAGGCTCAAGCTCGGGCACCTCCGAGGACACCACCACGCAAAAACAGCCAGATGTGCCACCATCGGCTTCCAAGAAAGGTCAGCCCCAACCTGCTGCCCTTCAAGCTCCCATCAAAACAGGGCAAGGAAGCTTACGCACAAAGAGTCAATGTACCAAGAGGGCTCGGAAGGATCAGAACCCCTTCCTCAAACCAAGAAGCTTCAAATGTAACGGCTCTCCAACTCCTCCTAGCTTTGTTCTTGTGCTTTGCTGCCCAGATCGGCTCACCATCCTTTTGCAGACTGATGAAACTTCCAGTGGGGATGTCGAGGAAGTTCGATGCCCTCCACAACTCTGGAGGTAACAACCTCTAAAGGTGACATCGACTGTTGCCACCTTGGCCAAACCTCAGTAGAGACGCCACAGCCGATTGCTTCGTCATCGGCTGTTCCCATGGTATGCTCCCTTTGTTGGGCTTGCCCCCACCCCGATCTCAGACTTATGTCGCTTTTTGTTGTTTGTCGTTGTGATCTCAAAGCTTGCTCGTTCGACCCATCGAGCCGGCCCACTCCACAAGACGTGATGAACCGAGCCCCGTCATCGCTGACCAACTCCAACGCCTCAAAGCTCTGCTTTTTTCACCCATTGAGACATTAGTCGAAACTCTGAGGAGGTGAAGAACATTCTTGAAGAAATCCAGCCTCACGTCCCAGTGACGCTGCAGAAGCTCGCCGCCGTGACGTTGTCCGCTTTCAGGTCAAGGGTGCAGTTGGCTCGTCAGAGAATCGACTTACGCCACACCCAACTCCCGCTGAAAGCCGATATTGCAGACAAATGTCAACGGCTAACGAGAAAAGGCAGCTTTGGATGCCAAGACTGACACCTCAGCACTGTTGAGCTTGAGATCTTGCGAAAGGAGCTGAAGGATCTCGAAGAAAAGGTGCGGGTCACCAAAGAGCTCATCTATGACAAGGAAGCTTCCATTGCTCGCTCCCAACGGGAAGCAGAAGGCCTCAAGGCTGAACTGAAAACTGACTTGGCAGAGATACGTGCCTTGAACAAGCAACTGGTGACAGGCAAGGATGATGACGACAAGGCCGAGATCGCAGAGGTGGATCACGTCCGTGCTGGTGCACTCCGCGCCTTAGAAACTTTCCTTCAGTAGGGCCTGCGCATGTGGCAGTTTGTGCTTGTAATTCTAGAGTCGATGGCTGTGCATCGGCTTTTTATTCTAGAGTCGATGGCTGTACATCGGCTGTGCTTAAAACATTATATTTTTTCCGGCTGATCTACTTATGCATCGGCCCCGGTATTCCAATGTCCATCATCTTCGAGGAATATATCTTGAGCTGCTGGCCATTGACAGCCACTTCATACTTCGTAACCTCGTATCTTATCCGTTTAAGTGCCCCCCGAGCCGATTTTTCAAAGGGATTGAAGATATCGGCTCTTCAGGCATCCTTTCTTAGATCAACTAGATTTAGATGTGCGCCTTGGCGCACGACCCCGTAGAATTCGTATTTGTTTACGTTTTATATAACGATGATAAAAATTAAGTGAGAAAATGGTAATATGTTTTTTAGTTTTTCTTTCAAGAAAACGCAAGAGATTTTGCATTCGATTTTATTGAACAGGAAGAAAACATCAGGGGTACAACCTCCAGAAGGAGGAACACACACACGACACACACATACACGGTCATCCTCACCAAGCGACTACAACTTGGTAAGGAGGTGCCCTCGACTATAGACCATAACAACAATAGGCTCATGCTCGCATGCACGGCGTCCTCCACCAGCGGAGGGATGGGTGGAAGGATATTGGATCGGGGGTGCACTGTCGTGGCCCGTCCAAGCCCAGGTCGGGCCAGAGCGTTGCCGCCAACCTCTCGTGCAGTTGGCACCGCGCCACAACGCCTTTCACCGCTCTGAATCACCGTTGCCACTCCGCCTCGCCGAGGTCACGTGACCCAGAAGGTGATGCTTCTTCGCGCGAAGGAACCCTGCCAGGGTGCGCGCATGCCCTCACCGCCTTTGGCGGTCGGGCGCCACCAGCCAGGGATGCAAGTTCAGCGGTGGCTTTTTGCTTGGGTTTGGGGTGCCTCCGGAATCGCTCGCGCGAGCGACACTGGAGGTAGAGGAGCCAGGTCTCCGTTAGATCATTTCTGAGTTTTACAAAATTAAAATAATGCATATATGTCTGCCTCAACTTCTTGCGTTTCTCACATATACAAGCATGTATCTGTAAAAGCCGATTATATAATAGGGTCCTTTTCAAGAGAATCGTTAAGAAGCATGATACTTCACATTTGTAAAAAGCTAACCTAGATTGGACAAGCATTAGCCAGCATTGTGTGCCAACTGGAAATCCCTTCCTATCCTTTTGAACATCAGTAAAATTTAAACACACGAGCACCAGATCAAGTACAAAGAGATTGATGAGGAGAAAACCGATAGTGCTCTCTTGCTGCAAGCAAATTATATCAGGCAATAGAATATTACATCTTATGAAATCCAAATGAATATAATATCTAGGTCATTGTCACAAGAGAATGTCTCTTTCTATTACTTAGTATAAGAAAAAGTGGAATGATGGCCTGAAGGTAATCCAGCATCACGAACCACGTGGAATTTTATTTGAGACCCAAAGCCCTGGTGAGATATCCCAGGAAATTCGGATGGGTTGGGTGGCCACCACCTATACCAATCATGGAGCCATTGCTCGTTCTCATAATCCCCTGTCTCTACAAAGAAATCCATCATGCAACAGAAAAACTTCGAACTCCTGATTATAAAAGTGACATACGGCACAGGAAAAAAATGTTTTTCTTCACTGATCTATCGCAACTGAAGATAATGTGTGGTATGTAAATGAAATATAAAATACCAAATGGAGTGAGGAAAATAATCAGTACTGATACTGGGAGGAACTAAGCTAGTTCACCAACGAAATTAAACACTAAGAATGGATAGTAGGATGGCTCAAGTCCAATTCGTTTGTTAGTGAGATTGTCTATGGAGTAATAATGCACATGAGGAACGGAAATTCTAATCCTTGCAAAAAAACAGAGCAGAGATATTATTTTGATTCATTCGGCTGCTGCATATAAACTCCAATTTCTACAAAAGGAAAAAAATAATAATGAAATTGAATCAACAAATAATAGCAGCTTGTGTGCCTATAATGTATCAGATAGCCAGGAACTTTGGCATCATACAACTTAAATATTTTTCTCTACACCAGAACAATAGTATCCCAAGATCTGCGGCTGCCGATGTTTAACCAGAGTTATCAATAATTGTGGAAAGTGTTTTAAGTGCAGGATAGGAACAGAAAATTATCACATATATAAAGTACTGTTTGGCTTTTGTTATGTACAATCTTACAGTGGTAATTAATAGCATGATCATGCACATCATCCGTAATCACTACCTCAACAATTACTGTACTTGTAAAAATATGTTTACTAATCGAATACATTGATGAGGCATATGCACCCAGTTGATCTTCCAAAATCTGGAACTATCAAGTGTGATATTAAATATCATTGGATAGATACTTACCTGGACCTGTAAAGTATAACCATAGTAAACAAAAGGATATCAGATTCATTCAAGGACACAATTATTCAACAATACAGAAAAGAAATACTAAATATATGGAATCTATGAATTTGCCAATCAGAGTAACAAAGATAGAAGTACTGGTGAAGGAGGAACTGAGAACGATGAATATGAAACAGCAATAGCTGGCATACTACATTTGTCTATAGTAAAGTTACTTGGCAAAGGAGCACAATTTAACTGACTACCAGCTTTGGTACATTTATGAGAATTTATATTCAAAATCGTCAAATTTCTTTGAGAGGTACCAACTTTTGTCGGAGGGGGGCAAGGTTTGCAGTTATCGGTCAGATCTGGAAACTCCACTGAGAAAAAGAAAACCCTGGGAGTGACTGAGACCAACCTCGCACGGCTTGTTGCTCCGTCTTTGTACTTCACCTTTTTCCCCGCATCTACATAATGGAATTAATTGCTTCGACGCCCGCACACAAATTATTTATCTGAATTAGGTCATACCAGAAGGACTCTGGATATCATGTACTGAGTAAATTGCAACAATCCAGAGCATAATTAATGCCCTCTGAGTTAGGTCAAACCAGAAGGACCCTCCGCCGGTGTTGCTACGGCATTTTTCGCTATTGGTGCATTTTTTCCACATGATCTGTGCACCGGCTTCACCTAGGCTTTATACATTTGCCGATTGATCCTAGGAGCTGGAGCGTTGTCGCCTCGCTATTTCAGACAGGCATACAACAATTTGGTTTGAAAGCAAAATTATCTCATGCACATGATGTTATCCTGAAACAATACATTGAGCTGAACCGGTCTACATAACAACAACATCGATTTTGGGTGAATGTATTCACAACACACGATGGATTTAGATCAAAAGTGTATAGAACAATCAAAATGTAAGGGGAAATGAATTCAGATCTGTAAGCATAGGGATGCTAGAAAATTTCAGACAGGCATGATGTAATTTTGTTTGAAAATAAAATTAGCTTAGCTACATGAACCTTATCCTGCAAATGAAGACACTTAGCTGAATCAAAATATTGATTAGACCATGTAATGGGGGAGGAAAGTAGTTCATCACCTCTAGAGAATCATTGTAGAGAAGAGGCTGGAATGTAACACCGAGAGCTGCAAAGAACGAATCAAAAAATGAAGAATGTGAACATATTAATAGTCTGAGAAATTGCACAGGGCCATTCATATACAAAAATATCTAAAATCCATTAGTATTATATAGCAGATAATTTTTTCAATTCTCTAGAGCATGCAAAATAAACCTTTTGGGTTAGACCATATGTATATGTGGTGTAAAGGTAGAAAATTTGTCGGTGCACTCCAATTATCACATCAATGTTCTGTACAAAGTGCAAGCAAGTTCATCTTTTACATATAACTGAGAGCACACCTCTTGAGTAACAATTGGGCCATTATTTGAGGGCACAAAGCGATACCTCTTTTGATGTACAAATCTAGACTTCTAACATATACGCATGAAACCAGAAGGAAAGTAGCTATACTACACATAGGCGTGCACTGTCACATGATTTACATAAAGAAATTTGGCATGATAAAATATAGATTGTCTACTGCGTCCACTTAAGACTATAAAAAGAGAGATGCCTACAAAGAAAACGAAGAGGTGTCTGCAGAATAGTACAAATGGAGGTCTACTGTACACATTTTCTACTGCAAGAATAGCAAGTGATTTCAGATAGCTTCATTTCCCACCTCTTAAAGCCAATTCGATGGAATAGAGTGTAAGAACAGTGATCTTTTCTGTTAATACACACAAAATAATCTATCAGAGACAAAGCTAAGATGAGGCCGGAGATAAAACTAATTTTTTACCTGGCAAAACAACTGATTCAGCATAGTAATTTCAGACCTGATTTCTCAATCTTTTAACACCATACCTGAAAAAGGCAGCTTTGTTGCTAATTGTACAGGTCTGGCAGAAATAATGATAGTTTAACATACTCAAATTGAAGCAATAGCACTACAAACTTAGTTCCTAATTCAATGTAGGAACCAAAATATTCAGACATAAACGCAACTTTTGTTATTTATGCACTGATTACTGAAAATAAACCAGTGGGGATTCAACTAAAAGTCTGCAACGTATATGACATTTCAGCAAAACGCAACTATCATCAAACACTACATAAGGGACTCTAAACCTCTCAAAAAGGAAATATTAATATGCAAATATTTACTTAAGCATACCCCTCCATTTAACTCTACTTGTGCAACCTGAAAATGTTCAGGTCACTAAATAATAGGCAGTTGCAATGCTACAGATTTCCACCCTTAATTCTGATTATTAATTTATTATTTGTCAACAATATATACAGTGATATCTCATCGTCTGAACATATTTTTATACAAAGGTTTGCTTCAGATGAGCATTACCTGTAACTTCGATGTGACCTCTCACCTCACACGGTAAAAATGTTCCCGGTAGAATGCTGAAAAGCGGAACAATATCCCTGTTGTCTGATATTATGGTTGTCCGCAATTTACCAAACCAGCAACAGCAATCAAGTTATTTATGTTCCTAAAAACATGATAAGAGGGGCATTTAAAATCTAAAAGGTAACATAATAAATTTTCACAGTGAAAGATAACTCTAGTACTGAACTAAAATATTACAATGGACACTGAAAATAAATTCTCTAGAGATCTTACCATGTTGGCTTATGAAATGAGACTGGAAAAACATTATAAATTATATATATGCAAACCATATTAGTAGATATTTTCTTTACATTTAAACTATAGTACAAACAAGAAATGAGACCGGAAGCGATGTAGTACACACAAGATAATAATTTAAAATATATTTCAGTGTTTTAATGTATACAATGGTTTAAAACTGAAAGTGCATGAACTCAAAAGCTACCGATATATACATGAAACAGGGAAGTGCTTAGGGATACTTTCAGGAGATGATTTTGAATGGTCGAACTGAAGGTTGCGATGGTCTGCATCATGTTTATTTTTTAGAGGTGACATAAAATAATTCTTGAACCATAACTATGAAGGATGCATTTTAAACCATCAGTAATACCATTGGCAGAACACATCCTTTAAAAGTCCAATTCTAATAAAACATACAATTAATAGAAATAAATAGGAGATCTGCAACACTGTAAACTGAAAAAAATGGTGAGGTCCACCAGGCGGTAACCTGAATGCTAATATCTTTCAAAGTGAAATAACATAAATGCAAACAATATTAATGTTAAACAAATAAGTCATCTATAAGTTCCGTTTGAGCAAGAAAACTCTAAAAAAATGGATGCAAGAAGATCAACTAAAAACAGAGAGAAGAACTCTCACATAGGATCAGATGAAGCAAACATAATTAATTAAAAAATCTGATCGTACATTGGAGCATGCGCATTTTCCAAGAATAAAATGTCTTTAAGCTTCCCCTTTGTTTATTTATGGATCAATGTAAGATAAAACAGCAATAGAAATTCATAAATATAGACATAAGAAGAAATAACCAAAGTGGAAAAGAGAAGAAAAGGAAGAATCTCACCTAAGCTAATTGCTTCGCATGGTGTGAGTCATCCTCCAGCAACACCTAAGAAACAGTGAATGCCATGGGGCTTGCCTGCGGTCAGTGTTGGACCTCAGCCTGCGATATTGGACTCACATCATATTATATTCTTCTTACCGAGGAGAACAGGAAACTAAAGCGGTCAGTGTTTTTTTGTTAGGCATATTTTTTCCATCCTAATCCTCATATTGTTCTTACTGAAGTAGGCATAACACAATCTAAAGCTAAAAGGTGTCTACTATATTATTCCTAATCAGATTTAAACCTAAATCTGAACCTAAACCTAGCAAACATTTGCACAGTAGAAAATGAAATTTAAGCAGCAAACTAAAGCCACAAATAACTATTTTAAGTTTATTACATCCGATGAAATGGTATAATAATTCTTAAAGGCAAACAATCATTGATTTATTCTCTACTTTCTTTTGCTAAAAGGTGGAAGATAGAAAAATCAAGAATAGGTGGTGTGAAGAAAGCCTAAATTACACACTATATGAGAAACGAAACAAAGCATGTGGCTGCTCCTTAAGGGACAAAAGTAAGGAAAATAAATTATGAACTGAAGACCTTTGCATGAAGGAGCAGCCACACCAAACTTGCCGCTCCAGCCTCTTATGCGGCAAGCCGCCTCCATGCTCTTCCTTCCTAAGCCAAATTGATATTGGGAAACCAACAAAAATTTCAGTAGTTGACTAATAGCATAATCATGGGATGTTGGATAATCAGAGATTCTAGCCCACAGAGATTTAAGATGGTAATGGTAAATTTTCTCTAAAATATAAAAAAATAAACAAACCGGAATTACTACCCTCATCATAAGTGGATCTCTAGCCATGTTTTCTGACGTTAGGCATGAACATCAACATGAGAAACAACAATTAAGTCTCCTCTTATTCCTCACACACCCTCTCTTCTGCATTACACCCATTCATCTCTGCATAGGAAGTCGTAGAAATTACAATAGGGGCCTTTGGCATACAAAAATAGCTTGTCAATTTAATGAAACCGATGCTTTCCTATGCAGATGCCACCTCTTATCATATCCACTGTCATGTTTTAAGTCTAGACTTATAGAACTGCGGTAAATGGGATATCGAGAGAGAAAATAGTATAGAAAGGAACTAAAAGGTCCATTACTAAATGGTACCAGGATGCAGATTTTCATAAGAGAATGTTGTAATCACTGATACACAATGCGCCGAATCTACCTATTCCAAATTTTTATTATTTAGAGTTGCAGATTTATGAAAGACCAAGTTCTTCATATTATCAATATTTTAGCCAAAAAACAACAATGGACATTGTCAATACACAAAAAAGGATACTTCTGTGGTCGGCTCACCTCGGCTCACCACGGTACAGCGGCCACAAAGTAGGAGATCACATCTTTCATGGTCGTGTCCAGCGTTATATTTTGTCAGGAATGATTTATCTGTATAGCAATAATAGTTTGTATAGGCAAGCCACATAATCGACATAGTATATTGTACATGCAAGGGACTCTTGTAGCTAAATTTCAGGAAATGAAGAGGCTACCTGAGGACACAGACAATCTGTTCAAAATCAACAGCTTCCTTGCAGCGTCCTTTCCTAACCAATCACACAACAATTTCACCAAATTTGCTCATGAGGAAGAACATTATCCAGAGAGAGTGAGAGGAACCTGGGAATGCTTCCAGGTCGCGTGGCCCCGGCGACCTCGCCGTGTCGCCCGTGCCTTTGCCGGTCCTCTGTCCGTCCTCCACGGCAGCGGCCCATCCTCCAAGTATAGTTGCATGATGTCAATGCAGTTGTATGATGTAATGTGATCTTGCAAGGCAGGCGGATAAAACAACATATTGGTAGCAAATACATACCAAAAACATTTCGCACACTTGTAGCAGCTAATATTGTTACTATGTCATTTGGTTCAACAAGGGAGAAAGCCAGCGAGGGTAAAATGAGTTGACAGTTGACATCAACAAGCACAATAGCGCAGCAGCGCATAGTTTCAACTTTCTTTCTTTTTATTTACCTTGTGAATATCCCCAGTTATACACATGTGACACCTCACAGGAAGACAAGGACCATATGACTGAATCACCACAAATTTATTTTGGTCTAGTCTTCAAAATGCCCAGCCATCAATAATAGGTTAATATAGAGGGGGCGGACAAACAATGTTACTTCTAGTGTTGGTGCAGCAGATGCAACAATATGCAAAAATAACATCTCCAAAAATGGAACGAACAGAACTCACTTAACACAGACAAATTTCTCTCGTCACCATCAAATGAACAGAAAACTTCCTCGTCAGCTAATCTTGGGTTAGCTCCAATGATGATGCCCAACACCAATTAACCTATGAGACAAATAAATACACATATAATAAATGATGATGCACCTTCTCATTGTAGATAGATAAATAAGAATTCATGAGGTAAATATGAATTAGAAACTTCATGAATGGCATAAATACACATGTTGCAGAATTATGGAGGCTAGAGATGTACCAAACCTGTTTTTTTTAGCGGCGGAGAAAAATTCAGAAGAAGAAAAAATACTAAGCATGAACACCTGCCTGGAGTTCCTTCGAACACCTCATAGGCATAGATCAAAAATAATCTGCAGGGACAAAAAAAACAGAAGTTATATAGTAGATGAAATCAAAGAGAGGAGGTGAGGAGTCAAATCAGGAAGGAAAAGGAGTGTGGGTACTCTGTCCTTCTTTCACAGAGCAAGCCGTATACATAGTTGACTCTATTTACTTATGCAATAGGAAAATCTGCGTTAATTTAGTAACATTCACGACCAGAAGCTTTTGATTCAAATAGCTGCTAAATTCTGGCGGTTACCTAAGCTGAGGTGACTCGTCCCAATCTAAGATGCAGATGCACACGGGGCTACTCGAACAGATCGGCTGGAAATCGTGGGGCGGGAGGAAGAACTGGCCTGGGGAGGGTTGTAGTAGCGGAGGATCTCGAGTTGGTTGCCGTCGCGCGGGGAGCGGCCGTCGGCGGCCATGACTCTGTAGACGGGCTGGTTCTAGCGCGTCGACCGCGCCTCTTCATCCTGTTCGACCAGATCGAGCGGTGGTGGCTCGATGCGGCCGACGCTGCTTCCTCCGCCGCTGCTCGCGCACCTCCGTGCCATCGCGCCCGAATCGTGGCCGCCGCCCCGACCACCGTCGCTTGTCGCGCGGCTCCGCACACCCGCATCCGGCTCGTGGTCGTGGCCCTGACCACCGCCGCTGCTCGCGCGCCTTCGAGCGACTGCGTCGATGCGCGCCCTCCCCGCTGGCCTCCTCGTGGGTGGCGGTGGCGGGGCGGGGGCGGGGCGCGAGGCGGGGCGGGGCAGGTGCGGGGCAGGGGCGTGGGCGACGGCTAGGGTTGTTTTCACCCTGGGGCTCGCTTTTATATGAGCCGTGGTGAAATACCAAAAATACCCCTGCGGGTTGAGATCCACTGCCAGATGCCAACGCGTACCGACAGAGATCCCAGCCACGGTGGCTGACGTGCGGGTCCGGCAAAGGTGGGGCTCACATGCAGCCAGACGCGGGTAACAATCGGCTATTGCATGGGGTTAGCTAGTGAGGGGAGGGTCCAAAACGAACGGCTGAGATGCACAGATGAAGTGATCTGACGGCCGAGAAGCTCAAAACGCTGTGAGAGCCCCATGGGGGTGCAACAATTATACCTTTAGACTAGATTTTGATGTGCGCCTTGGCGCACGACCCCGTGTGACTCGTGTAAAATATGAAAATGATCATCATCTACATAGGTAGCCCATTGTCACAATATATGGTAGCTTTTCTCAAGACAACTAATTTCATAGAACAAAATTTTAGAACAATTCAAACTCTTGTTCTGAGGAAGAATAAAGGTCAATACATAATAGGAGGTCACTTCGGCATATGAGGAAGAGCACTTGCTAATATCAAGAACAATAAAACATTTGGAGCAGACTTTCTAGTATTGTGGCCAATTATTACGGCAGCAAGGAGATGAGGTCCCTGCTCTAGTTCTGAAATCCCTCGCAACCGGTCACAATCTCGGCCACCTGGTGCACCTCCGTAGCCTGTGCACACGGCCGCGAGCCCAAAGCATGTCCTCCTATAACTCCTACACTCCAAACAACAGCACGCTCACGCTCACGCCCACCGCTGCAATACCCTGTTGAACAATATGTAGTAGGCACCATCATTAAACTTTCAAAGTTCAATAAAGACTTAAAGAACACAGCCTTTTTAGGCCACTGATATTTTAATCCATTCAAAAGTTATAAGAATCAATAACATCCAGAATTGCAGACAACTTCCTATCTAACTGATTTCAACATTCACAGACCTGTTTAACTTTAAGATCTGGAGACACATGTCTCAATCTAAGGCATACATCTCAGATGTTAATGGTACTGTTGTAATAGCAAGCAATATCGAAATGTTAGAAAGCATTTCAGTGAAATCAGAGAAGAAAGAATTAAGTCAAGCACATAATGAAGACCATTAGCTTATCCCCGACCTGTATAGAAGAGAACTGTCAAGAAGATGGGCAAAGTTCCTAACAAACATTCCTTGAAATCAGTCAACACTCCCCATGCAGCAACAACTATCAGTAGTACCAAGCAGGGTGAACCCTCGAACAGTATTCTCAATATATACCAGAAGATAAAAATCATACCTTTTCTTCAAGGAAAAAAAACTATCAGACAAGTAGAACAAATATGTAACAAATACAAATAAGTATCAAACAAACTAACTTAGAACCAGCTGAACAATATGCAAGGCTACCTACAAATCTAAAAATAACTATCCACACATATTGGTGAAATGATCAATGATCGTGAGAAGATTTAGATGTGCGCCTTGGCGCACGGGCCCGTGGAGCTCGTCCTGTTGATTTTGTATGTCAACGATAAAATTTAGCTGCCAATGTGATAATACATTTGCTGGGTTTTACAAAACTATGTTGTTAGGATGAAATTAGGTTAAAGCATAGAGAACTACAAACGGAGTACCGAACACATATACATATAACCAGTGAAATAGGGGAAGATTTAGGGGCTAATGTCGGTGGGAAGACCCCGGATAGGGCAATGGACGAGGAGCGGCCGGCCACTGGCTGGCTCGCGGCAAGGCCGGCTGAGGAGCAGCGGGTCGGGCGCCAGGTCGGCTGGTCTGTGCAAGTCGTTGGCCTCAGGTCCTGGGTCTACTGCTGCGGCCACCAATGCTGGTTGGGCCCGGCTTGCGTTTCATCCGGACTGGGGTTTGTACTGCACCGACCCGAGGCCGGCGTAGTCTCGTACGGAACCGGTAGGTGATCCCGGTTCTAAAGTCCACGTGCGTGACTCACACTTTCGTGAAACGCGGCAATCGGGGCGGGTCATGCCTCGCGCCGACAGGTCGTCAGTACACACGACCGCATCGCGCAGCGGGTCGACGGCAGACTGGGACACTTCCTCCATACCGCCCCACCCGTGGCAATGGATGGGACAGCCACGATGCCTCAACCACTCCCGACGGCCACCGCCGGGAAGGAGCGGAGCTTCTGAGCCGGCCCGGGCCTCGTCGCAAACTATAGGTCCCAGGTAAGTGCAGTCAGGCTCATATAAGTCGCACACCCCCTCTCTGGCAGGGATCGATCATTTATTACTTTCACCCACTTTCATAGAGCTGCCCAGAGAGAGACCTTCGTCCACCTCAGAGCAGCCTGACACAGCTCTAGGAGCACCATTGTATTCTGTGATCATCATATACACTCATAGCAGAGAGAGGTTTACCTCCATCCGAGGGCTCGAACTGGCACGCCGCCAGGTCACGTGCCCAGGCCCGGAGTCCTGGATACCGGGGCCAAGAGATCCTCAGAACCACTTCGACTAGCCACTCCCATGGCGCTGGACGAGTCACGACATTTGCGCCACCGCGGGGGCCTTCAGCATCCTCGGCCGGTGTCTTCGTCCGGATGATCTGCACCACGACCACCGCGAGCGAGTCGCTTCGTGCCTGATCTCGGGAGATTCGCCCTCGATCGCTGCTGGCCGATAACGCCTCGTGTTTGCTGCATGACCGGTTCTCTCCCCGGGCCGCCCGGGGCCGTGGCCATTATCTCTTCAAGTGTAAGCCACGCCCACGCCGCCATCAGCCGCACCGGGGCCATGCACCCGCGGCAGTTGCGGCTGCGCTGGGCCCTCCTCCGCGAGCCAGCCGCCCGCGCCAGCCCCGCTGTCGTGCAAGTCATGATGGCTGCGACGAGTTTCCTAGCTTGCTGAAATCTGCGTATGCGCCCCCTTTCGACTGAGCGCAAGACGACCTAACCAGCCCGGTCGGGCCCAAAAAGCTACTCACCGCTGCCTAGCTGGATGCAATGCAAGTCGAGCACCCCGCTCTGGCGCTCAAGTGAGACTCCCACTCTACTGCCGAGGTGACTTGGAGGCGCACCGCCAGCCTCCTCAAGCAACCCAAGAACTGGCTGCTAAGCGCCAGATGGAGATCACCCAGCGTGGAGTACAAATCAAGTCGATCTGCCCACCCAGGCAGCACGCAGCTGCTTCAGTCGCCACATTCGCTTAGGGGCTGCGACCTTTATGCTGAAATTTCGTCGCGACGGCGTTTCCTTCGCGTCCGTCTGGAGTCTCCTGCCTACAACACCTCCTGACAAAGAACATGCGCGCGCGGTGCTTCGCCGCAGAAGAGCTGAACCGCTCAGGGCAGAGTTACGCCGCGACTGGGGGCAGGAAGCTGCTCAACGCAGCCAACAGGCAGATCGCCGACCCCCGGTATGTCAATGCCCCCAGAGCTTCTCACGCTTCGTGGCGCTGCATGCAACGACAGGGAAGGCGCCGTGAGCCACGGGGCCGAGGTCCCTTCCTCCCATCTGGCTCACGCCATGATTCCTGCCACGCACAGCTCCTGCCGCCTGCCACCTCGCCAGCGGCATCTGCAGCCCGGCTCCTCCAAGCCTGGGGTCCTAGAGCAAGACTGGCCCCGCCGGTCATCACCGGCCGGTTCCGTATGCGGCGCCAGCGCCAGCCGGCACACTCCCGCTGGCCCGCGGCCGCACCAGCCCGCCGACGCCCGACCGCCCGACCGGTTGGTTCAATCCCGCATCGCGAAGAAGAGGCTGCTCGGCCCGAGTGTCGGGGTCACGGATCCTCGCCAACGAGCCTGGTCGAGGGCTTCCAGCCCCGCCGCGACACCCCTGGCACACGGCACCACCAAGCCGGAGGACTGGCTGCTGGACTATTCCACGGCCAGTCGGCATCGCCATGGGCAACAAGCGCTGGGCCGTTACTCCCCCCTCATGCTACTCGGCTCCGCCCCGCACGTGGCTCAACAACCCGCCAGCCGGCAGCATAAACGGCTAGCGGACTCTGCCGCCTTCATCAGGCAACTTCACCGGCACTTATCGCTGCTCGGGTCAGCCTCACCAGCCTTGAGATGTGCAAGCAGTGTCCGGACGAGACTGGATCGCGGCGACTCCGACGCGCCGGTGCGAGATGCGCAACTCCCGAGGGCGCGCACGAGATGCAAGCCATCAGCTTCTTCATGGGCGGCTGCCGGCCCAACACCATGCCGTGGCACAAGCTACGCTCGTTAGCCGAGCCGCACGATGGGTCGCTCCTGAGACAGTCATTCGGTACAAGCACGCGCCGGCAGGAAGTCGGCAAGGCACCACTGATAGCCGACCGCCTCGCAAGACGGGGACAACAACAAGCCGGCCGAGGGCGCCCGCACGGCAGCCGGCGGGACAACCACCGCGGCGGCAAGCGTCACAACGACCAGCCGGACCGGCCGCACGGCCCGCCACGTGGCCGCCGTGGGCGGCACA
The DNA here is from genome assembly GCA_030979885.1 of Lolium multiflorum. NCBI lineage: Eukaryota > Viridiplantae > Streptophyta > Magnoliopsida > Poales > Poaceae > Lolium > Lolium multiflorum. The sequence continues at coordinate 208,259,715 of CM061751.1, forward strand.
ACGCGGCAAGGCACCGCCGCCGTGGCTAAGACCTAAGAAGTGAGCCGAGTGCACACCTTTCGAGCAGATGCTCCACTGTCGTGGGCACCACAGCGGCAAGAACCCTCCAACCACACCACCCGCGACACACTTCATGAAGCGGCCGACAAGCGGTGAACCTCTACCGCTCCACCCCCACTCCCCACTCAGCCGGCTGGCCGGGCGCTGGCGCTACAGTAGAACGTCAACCTCGAGCACCACGAGGCTAACCATGTGCACCATGGCCGCCCGGCCGAAGACGCCACCTACATTATCTTCACCTCCGAGCCCGAGGACAGGACGGGCCAAGAGCGCCGTTCCTCGAGGTCAACGCGTCATACTCGCCGGTCCCCCGCACCTAAACCGTCGAACAGCCATCACTTTCGACCGCTGCGACACTGGGCCAAGTCCCGCCGGCTGGCAGCTGCGCCATGGTCCTCGACCCCACCATCGGCACAACCCGCCGCAGCGTGCTTTCGCGCGTTCTCATCGACGGCGGCAGCAGCATCAACATCCTCATCGCGACACCGCCCGCAAGTCAAGAGCATCCAGAGGCCGAAGGCGCCTCACCCCCACCGTTTTCCATGGCATCGTGTCGGGTCACTCCTGCCGCCGGATCACGCTGGAGGTGATGTTCGGGAAGCCGGACCACTTCCGCACCGAGAGAATCGAGTTCGAGGTGGTGGACCTCGTGAGTCCCTACCACGCGCCCCCGGGCAGGCCGGCCCCGACCAAGTTCATGGCGGTGCCCCACTATGGGTACCTCGAAGATGAAGCTGCCCTGGCCCCAAGGGGTCAGTTGTCAGCCCGCGACTATCGCGCCTCCATGGACTGCGCCATGGTAGCTCCAAGATGGCCCAGACGCGGGTCATCGCCACCGAGAAGTAGCTCATCCACGACGCCGTCGTCTTGGCTAAGGCCGCGCAGGAGGATGTCGGCTGTGGGCAACCCGGCTGCGACGACTCACTTCCAGCCGGCCGACAATGTCGCAAGATTCATGGACCCGGCGTACCGGGCAGTTCGGCCACCATCAGCGGCGGAAACAAGAAGCAGAGCGCAGCTCACTCGCCCTTCCTCCGTGAGAATCTGGGACATCTTCGCATGGACTCCAAGAGACATGCCGGGTGTGCCGAGGGAGTTGGCTGAGCACCACCCCCACGTCCGGCCTGAAGCCAAGCCGGTGAAGCAGCCTCTCAGGCGCTTCGCCGAAGAACGAAGGAAGGCTACCTGAGAAGAAATCGCCCCGGTTCCTAGCTGTCGGCCACTATGGAAGTGCCGCACCCGGACTGGTTGGCGAACCCGGTCCTGGTTTTGAAGAAGAACGGCTCCCGGCGCATGTGTATCGATCACACCAGCCGAACAAGGCGTGCCCGAGGATCCCTTCCCCGCTCGCATAGGGATCGAAGTCATAGACTCGATCATTACCGTGAATCGGTTGTCTCTTCTTAGACGCTGGTCAGTGCTACCACTCGCATTCCTTTGAATCCGGCCGATCAAATAAAGACTTCGTTCATTACCCCGTGGGCTTATTGTTACACGACTATGCCGTTCGCTTGAAAATGCGGTGCGACCTACTAAAGGTGTGCATGTAAAAATGCTTATAGATCAAATCGCGTAAACGTTCACGCATATGTGGACGATGTCGTTGTAAAGACCAAAGAGACGACTACCCTCCTTGATGACCCGAGAGAAACCTTCACCAATCTGAAGATTCCGATGAAGCTCAACCCGGCCAAGTGCACATTCGCCTGCCGTCCGGCCAGCTCCTTGGCTACCTCGTTTCTCCGAGGGATCGAAGCCAACCCGAAAAGATCAGCGCCATAGAGAAGATGGAACCGCCGCAAAGGCTCCTCAAGGACGTCCGTAAGTTTGCCGTCGCTCGGCCTCCCTGAGCCGCTTCGCGCCCGGTCGGGGGAGAAGGCACTGCCCCGGTATCAATTGATGAGGAAGTCAGTTCGCTCGGTCAACAAGTAGTGATGAGGCTTTCCGTGACTTGAAGCGCGTGCTCTCAACCGCGTCCTTGCAACGCCAGGTTCAATGGAGCCGATGTTGTTGTACATCGCAGCCACCAATCGAGTGGTTAGCGTTGTCCTCGGTGGTGGAGCAGAGAAGCCAAGAATGGTGGAGCAAATGTCTGGGTCACTTGGGCCTATTACTCACATCTTAGCTAAGTGCTCTCCCTCGTCCAAGCAAAATTACCCCCACTACCAGAAGGTACCTACGGCGTCTACATGGCGGCCAAGAAGCTCAAGCACTACTTCCAAGAGCACCCATCGTGGTGGTTGCCACGCACCTCTTGGCGGAAATCACAGGGCAGCAAGGATGCCAACTACTGTTGCCAAGTGGGCCCTGAGCCAGCCGCCCACACCATCCTCTACGAGCCATGAACGGCCATCATAGATCCTCGCGGACTTCTTCGTCGACCGGGCTGAGATGCAATACCTGCGGTGCCGGATTCCACACATTGGAAGATGCACTTCGACGGCTCGAAGATGCGCAACTGCTTGGGAGCCGGCACTCTCCTAAGGGGGACCGGCTGGACTACGTCCTGCGGATCCACTTCGCCGCTCCAACAATGTGGCGGAGTACGAAGCGCTCATTCATGGGTCGAAGCTGGCCAAGGAGATTGGCGTGCGCCTGCTTCCGCGACTCCGACTTGGTCATACAAAGAAGTATCTCGCGACTGGGACGTCATGACGCCAACATGGCCTCATACCGCCTCCATGTCCAGCAGCTATCCGGCTTCTTCGACGGGGCTGCGAATTCCATCATGTGCCACGAGCAAATAACGAAGGCGGCTAATGCCTTATCCAACATTGGCTCAACCCGGCAAGCCATTGCCGGGTGTCGCCTTGGCGGTTCTCAAGAAGCCGTCCATCATACTGTCACGGACCCGGATTCAATATTCGTGCCGGCTGACCCGGGGTTGTTCAGCCATCCTGGGGTTTCTTATCGCCAAGTTTCCAAGCAATGTTAAAACCCGCTTTAAGCAGAGATGTTAACCCGGACTTCAGCCTAACCCGGCTTCATCGCCAAACTCGTGGCTAGCAAGCGAACCCGCCGCCAGCAAGCCGAACCCGGCGACCATGGCCGAATCCGGAAGCTCCCACGCAGAAGGCCCTGTTGGTTACCGTATTCGAGATAAGATGCGACCTTCATGGGCACAAGAATTCTTCTCCTACCTCACCGACGGTGTGCGTGATAGGGTCCAAGCAAGGCAGATTGAGAAGGGCCAAGGCCTATACCATCATCAACCACCAGCCGTACAAACGCAGCGCAAGTGTGTTCGAGCGGTGCGCCGAGTCGGCTGAAGGAGCTAGTCCTCACGGGAAATCCATCAAGGAGAGTGCGGACATCACGCCTCATCCAGAGCCATGGTGGCCAAGAGCCCTTCCCAAGACGGTTTCTTGAATGCCGACTGCGCCGTAGACGTGTATGATTTGCGAAGAAGTGCAACGGTTGTCGCGCTGCAAAGCAAAGACACCAGCTCGCTTCCGCCTTGAAACCATCCCCATCACATGGCCATTTGCCGATGGGGCTTGGATATGGTAGGTCCATTCAGAACAGCGAGGCGGCATGACACATCTCTTGGTGATGATTGACAAATTCACCAAGTGGATCGGCCAAGCCAATCACAAACTGATTCGGTCCATGTACTGTCACATTCCCAAGGAAATCATTGTGGAGATTCGGCTACTCTCACACCATCATCACCGGCTGTTCCGCACCAACTTCTCCCACAGGTCTTCTCATTATGGGAAATGTGATCCGGATGGCCCTATCTTCGGTGGCACACCCAGAGTCCAATGGACAGGTGGAAAAGGCTAACGGCTTAGCCCAGCCGGCATCCCGCCCCGGCTGGTGGAGTTGCCGAGCGAGCAAATTGCCGGATTGAAGAACTGCCCAATGTGCTGTGGAGCCCGCGCACAACGACAAACCGCTCTGTCGCGGCTTCACACCATTTTTCCTCGTATACGGGGTCGAAGCCGTCTTGCCGACTGATATCGAGAACATGACGCGCCAAGGACTTGCTCTACACAGAAGCCGAAGCCAAAGAAGTCGCGAAGATGGAGTTGACCTGGTCGAAGAGGCTCGGAAGGCTGGCTGAGTCTAGATCTACTATCTACCAGAAGGAAAGCCTCCGACGCTATCACAGCTCGAGGGTCCAGCCTGGCCCGGAGAAGGAGACCTAGTGTCTCTCATTGATCCAAGACAATGGGACAAAGATAAATCGTCATCCCCATGGGAGGGTCCCTTCATCGTGAGCAAGGCAATGAGGCAATGATTCCTACTATCTCATAGATGCCCAAGAGGCTAAGAAAGGCAAGCCGGACAAGGCTGACGAGGAGACTAAACGCCCCTGGAATGTCAGGTTACTCCGCCCATTTTACACATGAGAGCAGGAATGTATGTACCCCTTGTATCCCTTCTGTGAGAATTATGAAAAGCTTGCGCTAAGAGCGCTGTTTCCAACAAGTTTTTCGCGTAATTCTATCTTGTTTCGCCAATTGGCTTGAACCTCTCCACGCGGTCTAAGCTAGTAACGTGATCCGGCTCCGACTAGCCCGGCTCCGATCCAAACACATGCATCGCAACCCACGTCCGCCGGATGATCAATAGGTTGGCAAACTTTTTTCACAAAAAAAGACCAAAAAGAAAATAATGAGAAGTTTCAACATGGTACCGCGTTGTCCCTTTAGTTGATTTCAACGAAGTGTAGGCTCCACCTGGTCAATCGGCAAGAGTTTCTTCTCCTGTGGCCCCCGCCAGATCACTTTGTTTACTGATAAACAAGAGAAGACAGAACGAGTCAAAGAAAGCAACAGGGAAATCCTGGGAATGATAATAAACACATTAAAGTGTGCCTTAATAAAAGGATAATAAATATTCATACATATGCACGGCATCCCGGGGATTTAACGATTTGTCTTGGCAAAAGAACAACCGGAAAGGTGAAATTCTAAGCCGGAGGGCACTGCTGGAGCCGGTCGGTCGTCCTCGTGCACGTCCGCCTCCCCACGTCTGCACTCCCATCTGATGAGGAGGGTTCGGTCCGCGACGAAGAGGGCCTTGCCTTACCTAACTCGCGATGGTGCTGGCTCCGAGCAAGGCTGCGGCCCTTGAGATCGGCCGAGCTTGTCTCCACGCCGGTCGCCGAACTCAAGCTGCCCCAGGTCCACCACAGCCTGTGAGAGGACAAGGACAGCGCCAAGGCCGGCACCGGCGTCGCGTGGTCACCCTGGGCCGAGGAAGCGGTCCTAGCGCCCGCCTCCATCGCGTGCGAGACAGCCGGACACCCCGCGGCCGCCTTCAGCCGCAAAGATGGGCACCGCCTCTTCAGCCGCCTTCCGGTTCCCCAGCCGAGCTTGGTGATAGGCTCGACGCGGGCAGCCATGGACGCCATGTGATCCTCCATGGAGAAGTACTCCGAGCTGCCCGCGCCTCCTCGCCTCCCCGGACTCGCGCGCGCAACGCCAACGGCTGCCAGAGCCGCGTCCTGCGCCGGGAAGGCCGCTGCAAGACAAAGCAAGTCAGAAATCATCGGTTTAAATAAGCTGAAAATGCACCTAAGCCAAAAGGAAAAGCCTGGCGGCAGCCGGCAAGAACCGACTGCCACCAGCCCCAAGTTGAAGATAACGAAGAAGTTTCTGCTGCCGGCTGCCAGCGAAAGCCGGCAGCCAACAGCCGAAAGCCGGCAAAGGGAAAGGAACTTAGAGATGCACTCACCCGCCAAGCCGCGATCTAGTGCGCCAATCTCATCCGTCCAGCGCTTGGCGGTAGCCGTCAGCTCTGTGGACTTGACGGTGACCTCCTCCTGCAGCACAAGCCGCTGCTTCTCCACCTCCGTTAGCCGCCGGCTCAGATCCTCCACCTTCTCCTTCTCCGCCGTCCGGAGGGAGTTGAGCTCAGCAAGGTGGTTCTGTTCTGAGGTTAGCCTGCTGGCGCCTCCCCAAGCTTCAGGCTAGCTTGAGCTAAGCTCAGCGGCGATCGGCTCCGCTCTCGCTTTCCGCGCACCGGGCACGAGCGGCTCGAGATCCGACTCCAGCTGCGGAACCTTGGCGGCTTCAACTGCGAGGCCAGAAAGAAATGTCAGCCAACCAAGACTGAAAGAAAACAAGTCAAAAGAAGCATAGAGCTTACCCTTGACAGCCTCCAGCTCGCGAGCCAAGCCGGCTCGCTCGATCTTGGCCTTGTGGTAGCTAGTCACCACCTTGTTGTACAAGACGGTGCGTCGCTCCATAACCGCCTGAAAGAATCAGTTGCTTAGACTAAACCCGGACCGGCTCCAAGCAGCCGGACCATGCCCTCGGAGGGCTACCAGATAATAACAAATTATAAAAACAACAGACACCTACCTTGTCGCATCCTCCAGCGTTGCTAGTCGGGGCGCGGGGCCTCGGCGCCTGAGCCTTAAGGCCGGCTCCCAAGCCGGAGAAGGCCATCTCTGCGCTCGCATCAGCCGCCCTCCGGTTGAACACCTCATAAGAATCCGCCGAATGCCACGCAGCCTCCATGGTGCCGGCCGAGCCAAGGTTGAGTCGAGGCGGGGGGGAGCCAAGACATGCAGCAGCCGGGCCCCCTTGGCCACATGAAGGCCCTCGGACGGGCCCGCTGGGCCCTCTGTCCTCACCACGGGAGTCGGCGTCCTTTGAGCGCGCTGGCTGCCCCCTCGCCGGCTCCTTCCCGGCCGGCCCTCCTCGTCGGCTCCGAAGCTGGCGGCGGCGCGGTCGAGGCAGTCGGCTCCTGGGAGCGCCGTCGCATCCGCGCTGAGGCGTCCCCTTCGGAGAACTCTCCAGCACCACAACGTTGGGCGCGGACCCGCCGACTCCGGTCGACATGCGCAGCCCCACCGCCTCCAGCCCAGCCTCCTCGCTGGCGATGGCATGCCCCCGGCTGGGTCCGCTGCCCGCTTCCACAAACGGCGCGGCGCGGAACATATCGGTCTGGCCGTCGGCTGCCGCGGCAGCCGACTCGCGCGTGCTGCACGCGCCAGCTGCACGGCGATGAAGATGCTCTCGCGGGAAGGCGCAGCACTGCAGCGGCGGCGCGCAGGAGCGCGCGAGAGGCCGCGCGCCGCCTCTCAGGCGCGGCGCAGTGGCGGATGCTGACGCTGGGCGTGAGTTTGCTGAGCCAGCGCCCCGGCGAACTTTGATAGGGACCCCAGCTGATAAACAGAAGACAATGGTGCATGGAAGCAAGGAAAGAAAAGGAATCAAACAAGAAAAGAAAGAGAACTCACCCGCTCGCTTCCGGACCTTCTTCGGCTGTCGCGGCGTCGTTTCTTCGCTCGCCAAGGCGGTGCGGGCCGGTTCGCTTTCGTGCCCCCGGGGCGCCGGTCGCCGTGGTGCTTGCGGCTCAGGCGGAGGACGGCGGGGATTGGCCTCGCACGGACGCCGCCGCTCCTCCTCCTCCGCGTCCTGTGGAGAAGATTAGGTTTCCCCTGGCCGCCTAGATCAAAGCGCCTCGCGCAGTCGTCGTCGCCGGCATGCTCGCTGGTGCTGGTCGCCCGAGACGGATCCCGGCGTCCACTTTCGTGCCGCTGTGTCGCCGTCTCGACGTTCTCCGGCGTTCAAAAAGCTAGATAGAGCGTAAAAACATAAGCATATGACGAGCCGGAAGTCGGCAGAAAAAGGAAGTCGGCCCCGCAGCCGCAAGCCGGAAAATGGTGAAGACATGAGGCCATCTGCCACGCGGATGATTCCTCGCCGCAGTGGCACCAAACAGACCTGGGCCCTCCAAGCAGGTGTTCGCCCTTGGTGATGTGGTTCCGCTGGCCACTGCCTTGCAGCCGCTGATTGGAGGTCCTGTCGATCGAACTGCCGGACATGCCCGATCTTATGGTGCGCATTCGAGCGGCACACCGCGCTCGCGATGGTGAGGAGATCTTCGGGCGTCACTCGCCGCCGTGGCTGTCGCCAGGAAGTCCCAAAGCAGGTTCACCTCGGCGTTTTGATCCGTCGAAAGGGCGTTGTGGCTCCAGCTGATCCGGCCGACTGAGGAGCCGGGTTGAACCCGGCAGGTTGATCCGGTCGATGAGCTGTCCCTCGTTGCGCACGTAGAAGAATGACATCTCGCGCTTCTTCACTCGAGTCACGGTGGGGATTTTGGGAAAGGCGTACTCAGGTCGGCGTGTAGATCGAGGCAGCGCCGCAGGCCCGCAGGCGGCCGTCGTTGGTCTGCGCCTTCAAGAAGAAAAGCCGGCTCCAGAAGTCCGATGTCCGGCCACAAGCCGGCGTAAGCCTCCATGAACGCCACGAAGCAGCTCAGGAGGACGCATGCGTTGGTCGGTAGTGGTGCGGCTGAAGGTCGAAGTGGTCGAGGAACTGCCGGAAGAACATCGAAGTCGGGCAGGCCCGGCACCATGATCGAGAAAGCGCGCCGAAGACGACGCGTCACGGCCGCGTTCGGCCCACCTCCCGCCGGCACCCGCGTGATCACGATCGGCGGGATCCGCCTGGGGAGGCGCACCAGCAAGCTCGGGCTGTCGTCTCCGCATGTAGAGCCCCTCCACGATCCGCTGGGGGACGCCATTGGCGATGTCGAGGAAGAAGATGACCAGGAGAGACTAAACGGCGAGGAGGAACCTTGCGACCGCGGCGGCGACGGCGGCTGAGGACGCTCCGTCGCGACGCGCGGCCCCGTGGCGCCGGATTGGCGAGTGGCGGCTAAGTGATCGGCGGAGACTTCGCCTGGGGTCGGAGCCGGGCTGGGCCGTGGAGGCGTTCGTCGGAGCAACAAACAGCTTAGCTGAGCGCGCTGTGGAGCGGCGGAAGCAGATGTGTGAGAGGAAGAGAATGGCAAGTGCCGCCTCGCCCGCGGCATTTATAGCCTGCCGCGGGCGGCTACCCAAGTGGCGGTCGGGGGCCACGTCCCCGGGATTTACTGCGCCTGCATCCCTCCCACGTCCACGACTTGCCACTTCTCAGAAACGGCCACACCATCGCCGCCCACTACCGCACCGGATCCGGAGGGACATTGATGTGACCAGACGAACCGACCGCAGCGCCAGGCGTCAGACCGGTCAAGTCGGGCGCAGGACCCGAGGCGGCGGAGACTCCGGCGCGCAGCGAGCCGGAGCCGGACAAGAAGTTTCACTCGAGCCGAAATTCATCAGCAAGGCGGAGACGCCATCAAATCTTTGCGAGAAAGCAAAAACTGCACAAGCATGAAAAGGGGGCCGCCAGAAGCAAATGCAAGTAGGCACAAAGCCGGATGAAGCAGCCTCGCTCGAATGGAAATTCCTGGTCTGGCCCAAGCGTCGTCCAACAGGCTCAGAAGTCAGAAAACCTGCTCAGGTCCTTCTAAACGCAGGACCTTGCCAGCTTCGGCAATGTCGGGGGGAAGACCCTGGATAGGGCACGGACGAGGAGCAGCCGCTGGCTACTCCGGCCCGCTCGTTGCACGGCTGAGGAGCAGCGGGCCGGGCGCTGGCCGGGGTTGGTCTCGAAAGTCGGTCGGCTCTAGGTCCTAGGGCCTGCCTGGCCGCGGCCACCAGTCGCTGTAGTTGGGCCGGCTTCTGGCAAGCCATATCCGATCGGGGTTTGTATTCCCTGCACCGATTCGAGGTCAAGTAGTTCTGCACGAAATGGAACCGGTAGGTGATCCGGGTTCCCAAAGTCCACGCTGGATCTATCTTCCAGAACGCGGGCACTCGTGGAGCAATAGTGCTCGCGCCGGACAGGCCGTCGTGGCTTACGATTTATCCGTACCGGGCGGCAGCTGGCCGACGGCGATCGGGACACCTCCTCCATAACGCTGGACCGTGGGCACTGGATGGGACAGGCCACGATGCCCCAACCACTCTCCTGACGCCACCGCCTCGGGAAGGAGCGGAAGCTGGCGGCCCAAACTCCGGCCAAGAACTATAGGGTCTTATATACAAAGTGTGCCGGTGCTCATAGTAGCCGCACCACCCCCTCTCGTGCGGTGGATCAGATCATTTATTACTTTCACCACTTACGTAGCTGCCCCGTGAGAGAGACCATAGTCTTCCTTAGCCTCTCAGGAGCCGGATACAGCTTAGGGAGCACCATTGTACTGTGATCATCATATACACTCATAGCGAGGAGTAGAGGTTTTACCTCCATCTGAGGGCTCGACCCGGGGTACGTCGCCGTGTCGCTCGGGCTCCCCCTACCCGCATCCGGATACCGCGGTGAGATCTCTAGGAACCACTCTCATTAGCCACCCCATGGCATATGCCGTGACGATACCACGACAATAATATTTATCCACACTTTCTCTAACGCCCCATATAGGGCATGTCACAAATGGCGTAACGGAAATACCAGGTCTGCAACACCATTCATATTTATGGGAGCCGGTTTACACTTCTGAAGTTTAACCTTAGACTCATCCTGCAAAAAAAACAAGACAATAAGTTTAACAAAAAAGCATAGAGACAAAGGATGAAACACGTCTGTTTTTTACACAAGCGTATTTTTTTAAATGCGTGATAAAGAAGAAACTCTATCAATACATATGCAATTAAAGTATTTGTCTAGATTGTAGCGCCATTCTTAAGCGCGTATCACCGTCGTTGCCAAAAATGAGTGAAAAAAAGTTGAACAACAATATTTTAGAAGAAATTTCTAATTCTAGAAGCACAGCAGATCCTCCTTGGATCTGAGGCCTTGACCTGCAGGCCCTTACCCATTTTGTTCCCAAGTAGAGATAGCGTCTTAAGTCTTAGCTCTTCTAGAAGTAGCGTCACATGAAGCTGGTTTGATCTGAAAACAAAACTGGCATAAGCTGTATATGAGTTATAATTAGTTAATACGGTGAAGAAATCAAATAATTTAGGGTGCCTCACACACATGAAGCAACTCACTTGTCCCAGGATTCCTCCATTCGATTGAAGAAAGGTAATGCATGGTATCATATTTAATTTTCAGCTAGAATTTCATCTATAGCCGAAAATATCATCCATCATATGTTTTATACACAAATAAAAAGATCAACTCAAACTGTGAAGAATATTTGTAATGAAGAAATTCGTTTTCTACTACGTGGATCTACTCCTTACACCACTGCGATAGAAAACGGAGACATCTCCATGTAAGTTATGCTACATTGTGCAATATCTTTGTATCATTATATATTAATTTCTGCAATAAACAGTAGCAACTAATAGATGATGGTTATACCATGCTTGGTATGCATACCTGATATAAACCCAATATCAGTACCCTTTTATCTTGTTTACTTCACTTCTTTTACGATGGAGTAGACACCCTACCAAGTAGTGCCAACCTGAGAAAAAGCAAAGACAAAAATGGGAACATGCTGTTTACATGGTTACAGAAGTTGTCTGATAAGTGATAAGAAAGAGCATATACCATTTTGTTTTGCAATTTTTCTTCTAAATCACTCCTCACTTGAATAGAGCAACAATGATCTGCTACACTTAGTTTTGTAAGGTGCCATTACCATAGCCTTTGAATTAATAGGAACCAAAAACTCCTTGCCATATCACACAAAGCATCAAATGAATGCATCTGGGAGGTGCATGGTTTTTCACAACCCTTAGCACTTTTCTCTGATGCTAAAGTTTCATAGGATAGTTTTTAATTGTTTTAGACTAATTCCTAGATAGCATATAGCATTCCGCAACATGCATACCTTGCTGAACAATAACCATGTTGTTGCCCATATCATTGGCCATTGCTCCAAGTCCAAGCGCTTAAGTACTAATATAAAAACCAGCCTGAACAATCTTTAAATAGAATTTCCATGAGAATGTTACCAATATACTCTGGCTTGAGTGCTGGTGACCTGTGCATCCACAAGAAATACATCCCAGCTTCAGCAAATCCTGAACTATGGCGGTGAAACAAACAAACTTTACACATAAATTTCTGAAATAAATATTGGGCTGCAAGGGAATCATTGCCTGATGCAGTTGATCAAGAGATGAACAAATGAAGGCATGGCAAAATTTTACCTACCAATTTGGGCCGATGCATGCCGTGGACTCGCCACAATGCTGCATGCGGGCTAAACGGCGTAAGGCGGCGCTGATCTCGGCGACAACAACATCAACGACATGATTCGGGCGCTGTTTCCGGCAATGGCTGCGCCGGCGTTTACTGTGTGAGACATCGCTGCCTCCTGTCGACGTGACAAAGGTACAACTCTCATCTCGCACCTCACCTAAAATGTTTAATAACAATCCATGAAAGGCCAAGAGTGGGCAAATTTCAAAGAAAATGCAAACTAATTATAGGAATATATCAAAGTGCACACCTAAAGCTTTGTAGCATCTACACAATTTTTTGAACAACTACAATTAAGTTTTTAAGCTGGATAATTATCTATCTAAACCACGAGAGTGCAGCATGTCCTAAATACAATTAAATGTTAGAAGGGGTTGTGGCTTCAGATCCTTCTCTTTATCTAAATAATACAAAATCTAGGGGACCAGTTCTGATATCCTCAAAAACAACACGGACTCTTCTCTTTAGTTCTTACCCTGAACGTAGCAAAGAAAGAATCACTCGTATGGCAAAAACTTAAATATACACTATAAGGGAAATTAAAATAACCATGCTTCTGGTCCTAATAAGGGAGAAATATGATGCCTACTTCGTTTTAGAAAACACCAGTTCAACATTGGGCTAAAATAAGTAATATCATTTGATGTTTCGCTGAACTATTGCACAAAAGATTGCATCTAGATATCTAAAGGAAGCTTCAAGTCTGATTCCGCTAGAAGCTAAAAAACACAAGTACCTAAATCTAATTATTTGAGTACCAAGGAATTTGCAGTAGCAATGATGCCAATTCTAGAATATCTTTTGGTTACATTCTCTCATCACAACAGTAAATTGTAAGATGCAACTATTTTTTGGAAAATGGTGAGACCATACATCCTATGTGATCGAGGTCTTCGTTTCTCCCGAGTTCCGATTTTCCTTGGTATCCAAAAATATCTCAAACTAAGGTGCATATGACACATGCAGCCGATTGCCAAGAAATACATGATCATCCAATTTAATCTTTGCAACGCTCACAGCTGAAATCAACATGAAACAAAAAGGAAATTTCTCATGTGAATTCACACGATAGCAACTTCAACAGATTGGAGCCTCTGCACAAAGTCAGATATAAATACATATGCGTTGAATAAGTACAAACGAGAAAATGATTATACATCAGTCAACACCATATCAGTGGAAAATAAAAGATCCAAATTTGTTGGAGAATAGTCTAATTACTGTCCATATCAGATTACCAAATAAAGTAGTAAGTCATAGATCTCAATCCTAATGTTGTACGGCAAATGGCCACCATGTAAACTAAGTTCTGCTGCATCAGGTTACCTTGTTCATTGATTTGGATTGTTGTGAACTGGTGCCTTCTTTGAAGATGTTGATTTACATCATCTTGCAGAAATATTAATTTTGGTGGGGGGAAAAGGGAGATGACTCAATCAAGTGCTGAAGATAAAAAAAAAAACGACGGCTCACAGCTGCCTTCTTCTCATCCTCCTATCAAGTGCCAAGGAACAGAAAACAGGGTAAGGGAAGAGGACCATGGGACAGGCCACGGTTGCAAGGGATGCGAGAGAGGAACCTGGGTGTAGGAGATCTAGATCAACCGCCACTTGCTGCTCGTCCACCTCCGGCCCAGCGCTGCACCTCGCCGCTGGTCCACCTCCATCCAGCAACTCTCTAGGAGTAGGCCACGAGGAGGAGGGATCAGCAGATCGGCGATGGAGGCACGCTGGCGGAGCCTCCCTCCATGTCACTCGCCGTCGCCGCCGCAGTCGCTGCCGTCGCGCAGGCACACGCTTGCCTCCGTCGTTTCCAGCCGCGCGCTCGCCGCCGCCGTCGCCAGGCACCGCGCCTTCGCCGCTGCCGTCTCCAGGCGCGCGCTCGCGGCCGCCGTCTCCCAGGCGCGTGCTCGCGCTTGCCGCCGTCGCCAGGCGCGCCCTTCGCCGTCTTCAGGCACGCGCTCGGCTTCGTCCCCGGGCGCGTGGTCGGCGCCGCCGCCGCTGCCCTGTTCTCCTCGGTTGGGGATAGGGCGTGGAAATGAGGGGATTGGGGAGCAGCCTCACGACGCACGTCGCCGCCGTCTCCAGCACGAGCGTATCCAGCACGTCGCCGCCGTCTCCAGCACGAGCGACGACGACGGGGTGGCGGCGCGAGCGACTGGGAGGAGACGAAGCAGCGGGGGCAATGGGGCGTGCGAGGCCTGGGATTGCGGAGGAGGAACCGGGCGACGGGATTGGGATAGGGCACGACGCCGCCAACGCCGGGCCGGATGGGCTTCATTGACCCGTGGATAAAAAGCGGGTCGCGCGAGGGCCTCGTTTCCTCCACCAGTGAAAAATGGACGGCCAAGATTCACCAATGTCAATATCTTCCAGCTCATCAGCTGATGTAAACCCATACCCCAGCTTTCCATCACCTGCTAGATCAATGCTGAACACAGCAAAAATGCATGTTGAGGATAATTTTGGCCGATTGCTAGAATCGGCCTCCTTTTTCATTGCAATGCTCAATGAGGGTTTACAACTTCTTGGTGCTTCACTATGGCTACGTGACGCGCTTGAGATAAGATTACTACTTTTTATTTTTTGGGGCCGATCGCATGGATCGGCCTTGCCATGTACACCTACTGATTTAGATCTTGCTACTTGATACGTCTCCGACGTATCGATAATTTCTTATGTTCCATGCCACATTATTGATGTTATCTACATGTTTTATGCACACTTTATGTCATATTCGCATTTTCCGGAACTAACCTATTAACAAGATGCCAAGTGCCAGTTCCCTCGTTTTCTGCTGTTTTTGGTTTCAGAAATCCTAGGTACGAAATATTCTCGAATCGACAACCAACGCCTCAGCTCCTGCCTTGTCTAAGCATCCAGAACACCCTAGAGTCGCCAGAGGAAGCCCTGGGGGCCCCACACTACACCCCGGCGCGGCCGTAGGGGGGCCGCCGCCCTATGGTGTGGTGGCCCCTGTGCCCTCCGAGGCTGCCCTTCCGCCTATTTAAAGCCTCCGTTGCGCCAAAACCCTATTACGTTCGACGAAACCCACAGGAAACCTTCCAGTCGCCGCCATCGCGGGCCAGATCTGGGACAGAGTCCTGTTCTCCAAGACGTCACGAACGGGGAAGTGCTCTCAAGGCTTCTCCATCAACACCGCTGCCATTTCCACCGCCATCTTCACCGCTGCTGCTCCCATGGTGAGGGAGTAGTTCTCCATCGAGGTTCTGCCACTCTATAGCTTATGTTCATCTCTCCTATGTGGCTTCTCCAATACAATAATCTCATGAGCTGCCTTACATGATTGAGATTCATATGATGATGCTTGTAATCTAGATGTCGTTATGCTAGTCAAGGGAATTTTACTTATGTGATCTCCGGAGACTCCTTGTCCCACGTGTGTAAAGGTGACAGTGTGTGCACCGTGTGGGTCTCTTAGGCTATATTTCACAGAATACTTATTCACTGTTATGAATGGCATAGTGAAGTGCTTATTTATATCTCTTTATGATTGTAATGTGTTTTGTATCACAATTATCTATGTGCTACTCTAGTGATGTTATTAAAGTAGTTTTATTCCTCCTGCACGGTGTAATGGTGACAGTATGTGCATCCGTGTTAGTACTTGGTTTATGCTATGATTATGATCTCTTGTAGATTATGAAGTTAACTATTGCTATGGTAGTATTGATGTGTATTATTCCTCTAGCATGAAGGTGACAGTGTGCATGCTATGTTAGTACTCGGTTTAGTCGAATTGATCTTTCATGCACTCTAAGGTTATTTAAATATGAACATTGAATTGTGGAGCTTGTTAACTCCGGCATTGAGGGTTCGGTAATCCTACGCAATGTTCATCATCCAACAAGAGTGTAGAGTATATGCATTTATCTATTCTGTTATGTGATCAATGTCAGAGTGTCCACTAGTGAAAGTGTAATCCCTAGGCCTTGTTCCCAAATATCTTATCGCTGCTTGTTTACTGCTTTATTGCATCTATTGCTGTAATACTACCACCATCAACTACACGCCAAGCCAGCTATTTTCCTCGGGCACCAGCAGCACGCTTCATACTGACATTCACAGCCCACCTGCATTTCATCATCTCTCGCTCGAACTAGTACACTCATTAGGTGTGTTGGGGACACACAAGAGACTCTTTGCTTGTGGTTGGGCAGTGGTTGCATGAGAGGAAGGTCTTTAATCTTCCTCTCAGTTCGATATAAACCTTGGGTGATCCACTTCGAAGGGAAAACTTGCCGCTGTTCTACAAACCTCTCCGCTCTTGGAGGCTCAACACTGGGCCTGCTGTGGAAAAGGATGAGGGGGCGAGAGACTGCTTATTTTCCAGGCGCCCGTTGCCTAGAGGAAAGGTAAAAGGTAGGTCACACTGATCTCGGCCATTAAGCTATTTTCGCGTTAGGTACTTCAAAGCTATTTCCTTTAGATCCTGCAATTGCATCTTTTTACTTCTTGTTTACACTAGTTTGGCAGTAATGGACAAGAATGAGCTTCTATTTCTATTTCCTGATTTAAACATGGATTGTTTGATGCGAAAATTAAAAACCTATGGAATCTTATTTGGTATGCTGGTAGTAATATTAGTATGGACGCTTTGAACACCTGTTGATAATGATAGAGAAAGTTCTAAGCTTGGGGAAGCTGTTTTCATGATCTTTTTATTCCCAAGCATTGAGGAGAAAATTTACTTGAATGATACCTTGCCTCCTATTTATGATAATGATATTGGTCTTTTAGTACCACCTGTTATGGAGGATAAATTTGATTATGATTACAATATGCCTCCTATATTTGATAATGAGAATAATAATGATAGCTACTTTGTTGAATTTGCTCACACTACAACTAATAAAATTGATTATGCTTATGTGGAGAGTAATGATACTTTTATGCATGTGAATAAGAATGCTTTATGTGATACTTATATTGTTGAGTTTGTTCATGATGCCTCTGAAAATTATTATGAGAGAGGAAAATATGGTTGTAGAAATTTTCATGTTACTAAAATGCCTCTCAATGTGCTTTTTTTTGCTACACTTGTTTTATCTTCCCGATCTTGTCATTTTGTTTTTCATGAATTTATTTGTGTACAAGGTTCCTTTTCATAGAAAGTTAGATTTAAATGTGTTTTGGATTTGCTTCTTGATGCTCTCTTTTGTTTCAAATACTATTTCTTGCGCAGTGCATCATTAAAATTTGAGCCCATCTTAATGGCTATAAAGAAAGAACTTTTGGGAGATAACCCATGTGTTATTTTAAGTGCAGTACTTTGTTTTATATTTGTGTCTTGAAGTTGTTTACTACTGTAGCAACCTCCTTATCTTAGTTTTTGTGTTTTGTTGTGCCAAGTAAAGTCTTTGATAGTAAAGTCAATACTAGATTTGGATTACTGCGCGGAAACAGATTTCTTGCTGTCACGAATCTGGGCCTAATTCTCTGTAGGTAACCCAGAAAATTATGCCAATTTACGTGAGTGATCCTCAGATATGTACGCAACTTTCATTCAATTTTAGTATTTTCATCTGAGCAAGTCTGGTGCCATTTTAAAATTCGTCTTTACGGACTGTTCTGTTTTGACAGATTCTGCCTTTATTTCGCATTGCCTCTTTTGCTATGTGGGATGGATTTCTTTGTTCCATTAACTTCTAGTAGCTTTGGGCAATGTCCAGAAGTGTTAAGAATTGATTATGTCACCTCTGAACATGTGGATTTTTGATTATGCACTAACCCTCTAATGAGTTTGTTTTAGTTTGTGGAGTAAGTTTTCAAGGGTCAAGAGAGGAGGATGATATTATGACTGGGCAGAGAGTGAAGTTTTGGCTTGGGATGCCCTGGGCAGCCCACCCCTGCATAATTTAAGAAGACTCAAGCGTTTAAGCTTGGGATGCCCAAGGCATCCCCTTCTTCATCGACAAACATTCAGGTTCCTCCCCGAAACTATATTTTTATTCACACATCTTATGTGCTTTGCTTGAGCGTCGGTTTGTTTTTGTTTTTGTTTTTGCTTGAATAAATGGATCCTGCATTCACTGTAAGAGAGACACGCTCCGTTGTAGCATATGGACAAGAACCTTAGGCTTTACTCATATTCAAGGCGAAGTTTCTTCTTGTTAAATTGTTATATGGTTGGAATTGGAAATGATACATGTAGTAATTGCTATAGAGCCTTGGGTAATGTGATACTTGGAAATTGTTGTGCTCATGTTTAAGCTCTTTGCATCATATACGACCCATTAATGAAGAAATACATAGAGCATGCTTAAATTTGGTTTGTATATTTGGTTCTAAAGTCTAGATAATTTCTAGTATTGAGTTTTGAACAACAAGGAAGACGGTAAGATTTTATAATGTTTACAATATGTCTTTTATGTGAGTTTTGCTGCACCGGTTCATCCTTGTGTTTGTTTCAAATAGCCTTGCTAGCTTAAACCTTGTATCGAGAGGGAATACTTCTCATGCATCCAAAATACTTGAGCCAACCACTATGCCATTTGTGTCCACCATACCTACCTACTACATGGTATTTTCCTCCATTCCAAAGTAAATTGCTTGAGTGCTACCTTTAAAATTCCATCATTCACCTTTGCAATATATAGCTCATGGGACAAATTGCTTAAAAACTATTGTGGTATTGAATATGTACTTATGCACTTTATCTCTTTATTAAGTTGCTTGTTGTGCAGAACCATGTTTCGGGGACGCCATCAACTACCTTTTGTTGAATTTTCATGTGAGTTGCTATGCATGTTCGCCTTGTCCGAAGTTATTGCAACAATCTTATGGTTAAGCATGCATATTGTTAGAGAAGAACATTGGGCCGCTTAACCAAAGCCATGATTCATGGTGGAAGTTTCAGCTTTGGACATATATCCTCAATCTCATGAGAAAATTATTAATTGTTGTTACATGCTTATGCATAAAAGAGAAGTCCATTATCTATGAGGAAACAAAATTGGCATGGATGTCTAAGTTGAGAATAATCACTAGCGAGAAATCCAATGCGCAGCTTTCTCCTTAGACCTTTGTACAGTTGGCATAGAGGTACCCCTTTGTGACACTTGCTTAAAACATGTGCATTGCGATGATCCTTAAGAGTCCACACTAGGACAAGGTGCGAATTATTAGTATACTGCGCATGAGGCTTCAAATCTGTAAGATATAATTCTACATGATACATATGCTTTATTAGCCATCGTTGACAAAATTGTTTCATGTTTTCAAAATCAAAGCTTTAGCACAAATAGCAATCGATGCTTTTCCTCTATGGAGGACCATTCTCTTACTTTCATTGTTGAGTCAGTTCACCTATTTCTCTCCACCTCAAGAAGCAAACACTTGTGTGAACTGTGCGCATTGATTCCTACATATTTGCATATTGCACTTATTATATTACTCTATGTTGACAATATCCATGAGATATACATGTTATAAGTTGAAAGCACCGCTGAAACTTAATCTTCCTTTATGTTGCTTCAATGCCTTTACTTTGAATTATTGCTTTATGAGTTAACTCATGCAAGACCTATTGATGCTTGTCTTGAAGTGCTATTCATGAAAAGTCTTTGCTATATGATTCACTTGTTTACTCATGTCATATATATTGTTTTGATTGGCTGTATTCACTACATATGCTTTACAAATAGTATGATCAAGGCTATGATGGTATGTCACTCCAGAAATTATCTTTGTTATCGCTTTACCTCCCTCGGGACGAGCAACTAAGCTTGGGGAGGATGCACGTCTCCGACGTATCGATAATTTCTTATGTTCCATGCCACATTATTGATGTTATCTGCATGTTTTGTGCACACTTTATGTCATATTCGGGGGCATTTTCCTGAACCAACCTATTAACAAGATGCCGAAGTGCGCGTTCCTGTTTATTGGCTTTTGGTTTCCGTAAATCCTATGTTAGGAAGATATTCTCGTAATCTGACGAAATCAACGCCCAGGTTCCTATTTTGCCCGAAGCATCCAGAACACCCGAGAGCCGCCAGAGGAAGCCCTCCGGGGGCCCCACACTACACCCTTGCGCGGCCAGAGGGGGGCGCGCCGCCCCCATGGTGTAGGCCCCACCAGCCCCCCTCCGAGGCTGCCCTTCCGCCTACTTAAAGCCTCCGTCGCGAAACCCTATTACGTTCGACGAACCGCGTAAACCTTCCGTAGCCGTCGCCTATCGCTAAGCCAAGATCTCGGGGATGAGTTTCCGTTCCCAAGACGCTTTAACGGGAAGTGCTCCCTAAGGTTTCTCCATCAACACCGTTGTTATCTCCACTAAGCCATCTTCATCATCACGTTGCTCCCATGAGGAGTGGAGTAGTTCTTCATCGAGGCTCGTGGCTGTCCCTGTAGCTATGTGGTTCATCTCTCTCCTATGCTTCAATACAATAATCTCATGAGCTGCCTTACATGATTGAGATTCATGTTGATGATGCTTGTAATCTAGATGTCGTTATGCTAGTCAAGTGAATTTTACTCATGTGATCTCCGGAGACTCCTTGTCCCACGTGTGTAAAGGCAGGGTCAGTGCACCGTGTGGGTCTCTTAGGCTATATTTCATGAAATACTTATTCACTGTTACAAATACAGTGAAGTGCTTATTTATATCTTTATGATTGCAATATGTTTAATACAATTTATTCTAGTGCTACTCTAGTGATGTTATTAAAGTAGTTTTATTCTCCCTGCTGTAATGGTGACATGGTGTGCATCCTGTTAGTACTTTGCTGTTATGATTATGACTCCTTGTAGATTATGAAGTAATATTACAGATGGTATTGATGTGTATTATTCCTCCTACATAGCATGAAGGACAAGTAGTATGCTATGTTAGTACTTGGTTTAGTCTAATTGATCTTTCATGCACTTAAGCATATTTAAATATGAACATCGAAATTAGGGAGCTTTGTTAACTCCTACTGAGGGTTCAGGTAATCCTATGCATGTGTCTATCATCCAACAAGAGTGTAGAGTATGCATTTATCTATTCTCGTTATGTGATCAATGTTGAGAGTGTCCACTAGTGAAAGGTTGATCCCTAGGCCTTGTCTCCCAAACATCGCTATCGTCGTTTGTTTATCGTTTGTCACATTATCGTCACAATACTACCACTATCAACTACACGCCAGCATCAAGCTATTTTCTCGCACCGTTGCTACTGCTCATACTTATTCATACCAATTGTATTTCACTATCTTCTTCATTTAACTAGTACACCATGAGGGTGTTTGGGGGACACAAGAGACTTCTGCTTTGTGGTCGCAGGTTGCATGAGGGATATCTTTGACCTCTCCCTCCCCGAGTTCGATAAACCTTGGGTGACCCACTTAAGGAAAACTTGTCGCTGCTCCTACAAATCCTCGCTTTCTGAGGCCCAACACCGTCTGTCAGTAAAGCAGAGGGGGTTGAGAGATCACACACTCACAGCCGTGGATAAGACCCACTCTCACCCTGTTTTGAAGCTTCAATGCTTCACAACTGCTCAAACTGACTCTAAGAGAGCTGCTCTGGCCATTGAGATCCCAAATATTCATGGCAGCTAGTGAGGGTCTCGATTGAGTCATCTGCACGAACAACCTCCACTTCATCTCCATCCCTGACTGTGGAGGATGTGGCTGCAATGATGATGCAACAATTAGCGTAAACCAATCCCTTCCAACAGACAGCTAATTGCTTTTGTCGTCGACGATGAAGAACGAGGTAGGTATGGTTTTTCTGCCTACGGGTCAGGTCTACATTCAGAACACCTTTTGCTTCGATGCTTGGCCGTTGAAATCGCTTAACGTGACGCTGGTCTTGACATATCGTCATTGGAGTGTCCCAAACGTCGTAGCATGGAATACGGCATTATGTTGACTGATCGCCCCCATGTCAACCAACATCTTGCCGACAGATGCCCATCGATATAACCTTTTAGGTAGAGCTTTCAAATGCCTGTAGCTCCTCTCTCGTGGCTTCTCAAAGATCACCGGCCGTGGACCGCAGTCGAATTGAGCTGGCACTTCTTCCGTCCTTGGAGCACAAAACTCGACGGGAGTATGAACACTATGTTTGTATCGCTGGCGCTTCCAGATCGGTTGGTCTGTTTTTGGGCGCCACATTTTCTTTAAGGGCGCGTTCCGTCTCCAAATGCTTGCTGAATTTTCACGCTGTGTCACTGGGGCTTTCCTCAATGTGAAGGCACGAGCCCTGCCTAGGTTTTCAGAGTTTGCTGATACTGCCTCCCATGTATCGATAAT
Source organism: Lolium multiflorum (assembly GCA_030979885.1). Lineage (NCBI taxonomy): Eukaryota > Viridiplantae > Streptophyta > Magnoliopsida > Poales > Poaceae > Lolium > Lolium multiflorum. The sequence goes on from CM061751.1 coordinate 208,281,990, forward strand.
TTCTTATCATGTTGTATGCCACATTATTGATGTTATTCAGAGAAACAGGGAGCACTTTATGTCATATCTGCATTTTCTCTGAACCTATTACCATGCCATGGCGTTTGTTTGCTTTTATGCTACTTTGGTTTGTGAAATCCAGAATTTGGGCCATTTCAATTAATTAAATCAACGCCTGTGGTCTTATTGCTCAACAAGCTCTGTAAGACCGAAGAGGAGACGGCGGGGCCAGCAGGTGGCTAAACTCAGGCGGCAGCTGCCCCCCCCTTGCCGCGCTCGGGACTGTGAAAAGGTCCCGTGGCTTCCCTCCTGACTTGCCCTTCGCCATTTAAAAGCCTCCGTTAAACCCCGACCGAGAGCACCATGAAGGAAAAACCCATCGAGACGCTCGCCGCCGCCAATCCCATCTCTGGGGACTCAGGAGATCGCTCTCACCCTGCCTGTAGAGGGGATTCATCTCCCTGAGGGACCACGCCGCCGATCGCCTCCGCAGTGATGTGTGAGTAGTCTACTCCCTGGACTATGGGTCCATACCGGTAGCTAGATGGTTCTCCTCATTGTGCTATCATTATCTGATCTTGTGAGCTGCCCAACATGATCAAGACCATTCTATCTCGTAATTCTATATGTTGCCTTGTTGGGATCCGATGAATAGAGAATACTTGTTATGTTGATTATCAAACTTATGTCTATGTGTTGTTTATAACTTTTATGTGCTCTCCTACATTAGTAGATGCTCTGGGCCAAGTAGATGCTTTGTAACTCCAAGAGGGCATTGTTCTAATAGTGGGTTCATGCCCATTGATATCTCGTGATGCGATGTAAAGTTCTAAGGTTGTGATGTGGCTGCTACCACTAGGGATAAAACATTGGTGCTATGTTCAAGTATGTAGTCACATTACATTACTTGCAATACTTAATGCAATTGTCTCATCATTTGCAACTTAATACCGGGAGGGGTCTGATGATAACCTCAAGGTGGACTTTGTAGGCATAGATGCATACGTATGTGTATTATATTTTAATGCCCAATTAAATCTCACTATACTCATCATAATATGTATGTGCATGGTCATGCCCTCTTTATTTGTCAATTGCCCAACTGTAATTGTTCACCCAACATGTTGTTTATCTTATGAGAGACACTTAGTGAACCTGTGTAACTGGCCCAATTCTCTATAATCGAATACAATCACCTAATGATTGTTTCATCAAGCTTCAAACAATCATCATCCACACTATACATCTAATCTTTGTTAAGCCAGCCAGTGAGATTGACAACCTCACCGTTTCGTTGGGCAAAGTACTTTGGTTGTGTTGTGCAGTTCCACGTTGGCGCCTGGACTCTGCCACCGGACTACATCCCGCCGCCATCAACCTTCAACATGCTTGGCTCCTACTGGTTCGAGCAAACCTTGGTTTAGCATCGTAGGGAAAACTTGCCGCTTATACGATCACACCTTCCTCTTGGGGTTCCCAACGGACGCGTGTTGTACGTGTATCAAGCTCTTTTTTCTGGCGCCGTTGTTTGGGAGATCAAGACACGCTGCAAGGAGTCTCCACTTCCCAATCTCTTTACTTTGTTTTTGTCTTCGTTTAGTTTTATTTACTACTTTGTTTAATGCACTAAATCAAATACAAAAAAAATTAGTTACTTGCACTTACTTTTATCTAGTTTGCTTTATTTACTGCCTTGCTCTCTACATTAAAAATTACAAAAAAAATTAGTTACTTTGTTTACTGTCTTGCTCTCTACCGTTACTTCTTCGCCTGAAGAATTAGTCTTCACTTAAACAAGGGGATGAGGAGAGTTTTAAGGATGCTTGGTCTAGAATTTTTACTTCTTATCGTAAAACTGAACCTCAAATGACTCTAAGTTTGCTCCTTAGTAATTTTTATTTTGGTCTTGTGATTCGTTATAGATATGCTTTGGATGCTTTAGTGGGAGGAGATTTCCTTCATTGTAATGGGGATCAAGCTTTTAATGCCATAAAGAAATTGGTTGCATCACATCAGCTAATAACTTTGATTCAGCTCTTATTAGCATTTATAATAGATTAAACAATCTCGAGATAAGTACATCTCGCTTGGATGACAACTATTGCCATGTTCGTAATCGTCTTGAACAAGTTTTAATGAACTCTAAACTTTCATTATGGGATCCCATCATAGAAATTGTTATCGGTAATCGAACTCTTCGTGCCAACCTGTGATATTATGTCTGAATTTTGCCTTATACCTGGGGAGCATTTATAAATCTTTGAAACTTTGGGAGTCGATGAAGGAGGAGAAGAAATAACTCTCATTGATAACTCTCTTATAATTCCTAGGAATAGCCGCAGTGTGTGCATACAACCATTCTTGAAGAACAATATCCATTGATTATCTTGTTATTAAAACAGGGACAGGGAAAATCACACTCGGAAGATCCCTCCTGAAACTATTGGGAGCAGTAATTGATGTGGGAGAAGGCACCCTGGAAATTCACCTCTACACCGGTGGGAAGACATGTATTCCCTAAATCAAAGGGAAAGAAAACAATAAGAAAAGGTAAGGGAAAAGCCCAAGGTAAGGATGACACACCATCTCTTGATAAAATACTTGAGTTACACTTTCGCGCCTAGCTGAAAGGCATTAAAGAAAAGCGCTTATGGGAGACAACCCATGTTTTTACCTAAGCATTTTGTTTTTATTTTGTGTCTTGGAAGTTGTTTACTACTGTAGCAACCTCTCCTTATCTAGTTTTGTGTTGTCTTGTTGTGCCAAGTAAAGTCAAGTGATAGAAAAGTTCATACTAGATTTGATTACTGGGCGCAGTTTCAGATTTCTTTGCTGTCACGAATCTGGGCTAAATTCTGTAGGTAACTCAGAAAAAATATGCCAATTTACCGTGAGTGATCCTCAGATATGTACTAAACTTTCTTAAATTTTGCATTTTCATTTGAGCAAGTTTGGGTGTTATTTTAAAATTCGTCAATACGAACTGTTCTGTTTTGACAGATTCTGCCTTCTATTTCGTATTGCCTCTTTTGCTATGTTGACGAATTGCTTTGATCCATTAATGTCCAGTAGCTTTATGCAATGGCCAGAAGTGTTAAGAAAGTGATATGTCACCTCTGAACATGTTAATTTTATTGTGTGCACTAACCCTCTAATGAGTTGTTTCGAGTTTGGTGTGAAGGAAGTTTTCATGATCAAGAGAGGAGTATGATGCAACATGATCAAGGAGAGTGAAAGTTCTAAGCTTGGGGATGCCCCGGTGGTTCACCCCTGCATATATCAAGAAGACTCAAGCGTCTAAGCTTGGGGATGCCCAAGGAATCCCCTTCTTCATCGACAACATTATCAGGTTCCTCCCCATAAAAATATATTTTTATTCCATCACATCTTATGTGCTTTGCTTGGAGCGTCGGTTTGTTTTTGTTTTTGTTTTGTTTGAATAAAATGGATCCTAGCATTCACTTTATGGGAGAGACACGCTGTTGTAGCATATGGACAAGTATGTCCTTAGTTTCTACTCATAGTATTCATGGCGAAGTTTGTTAAATTGTTATAAGGTTGGAATTGAAAATGATACATGTAGTAATTGCTATAAATGTCTTGGATAATGTGATGGTTGTTGCAATTGTTGTGCCCATGTTTAAGCCTTGCATCATATGCTTTGCACCCATTAATGAAGAAATAAAAGAGCATGTTAGTTGATTTCCATATTTGGTCTCTCTAAGGTTCAGATAATTTCTAGATATTTTACCTAACAAGGAAGTAGCTTTAGCCCTTATAATGTTTTCAATAGCAGTCTTTTGTGTGAGTTTTGCTGCACCCGCTCATCCTTGTGTTTGCTTCAAATAAGCCTTGCTAGCCTAAACCTAGATCAGAGGGAATACTTCTCATGCATCCAAAATACTTGAGCCAACCACTATGCCATTTGTGTCCACCATACCTACCTAATACATGGTATTTTCCGCCATTCCAAAGTAAATTGCTTGAGTAAATTTCTATCCTCTACATTTACAATATATAGCTCATGTGACAAATAGCTTAAAAACTATTGTGGTATTGAATATGTACTTATGCACTTTATCTCTTATTAAGTTGTTGGTTGTGCGATAAACTATGTTTCTTTTCGGGGACGCCAACCATTTCGCTGAATATCATGAGCTACTATGCATGTTCACTCTGTCTAAGTAGAGAGATCTACCACCTTTATACATGTATATTGTTAGAGAAGAAATATGCGTCGCTAACTAAAGCCATGATCCATGGTGGAAGTTTCGCTTTGGAATAAAATCCCTGTCTCATATGTAGGAAATAAGATTATACATGCTTATGCATAAAAGAGGAGTCCATTATCTGTTGTTCATGTTGTCCTGGTATGTCTATGTTGAGAATAATCAATAGCGAGAAATCCAATGCGAGCCCTTAGACCTTGTGTGCATAGAGAGGTACCCTGGCCACACTTGTCAAAATGATGCACTATGATGATCCCAAGAACTGTACTGTCTATAACACAAGGTAAGTGTTCATAGCATGAGCTATGCATGAATGTAACTCAGCAGGTAATTTACATGATATTGCTTTATTACCACTGTTGAGCTAAATGTTTCAGCTAAAATCAGCTCTGACACAAATATAATTCCATGCTTTCCTATGAGGACCATTCTTTTACTTTCATTGTTGAGTCGGTTCACCTATTTCTCCACCTCAAGAAGCAAACACGTGTGAACTTGTATTGATTCCTACATATTTGCATATTGCACTTATTATATTACTCTATGTTGACAATATCCATGAGATATACATGTTACAAGTTGAAAGCAACCGCTGAAACTTAATCTTCCTTTGTGTTGCTTCAACACCTTTACTTTGAATTATTGATTGACAGAGTTAACTCTTATGCAAGATTGATGCTTGTCTTGAAGTGCTGTTCATGAAAAGTCTTTGCTATATGATTCACTTGTTTACTCATGTCATATACATTGTTTTGATTTCTGCATTCACTACAGATATGTTTAAGAAATATATGATCAAGGTTATATGGCATGTCACCCGTAAATTATCCGTGTTATCGCTGCACTCGCCTCTTATTCATGCAACTGCTTGGGACATTCACGATCCATAATTTCTGTGTTCCATGCCACATTATTGATGTTAGTTTGTTTGAGGCACACTTTATGTCATATTCGTGGCTTCTTGAACCAACCTATTAACAAGATGTCATGCCGTTTGTCGTTGCTTATTTCCCCGTAAACTTGCAACGGGGCTGATTTTGAATATGAAAATCAACGCCAGGGTCCTACTGCCACAAGTTTTTGCAAGGACTGAAGAGAGAGACGGCACACGTCGGTGGCCGAACCCTAGGGCGGCGCGCCTCCTTGGTGTCGCCGTCTTAGTGTGTGGGGCCCTCGTGCTCCCTCCTGACTTGCCCCTTCCGCCTACTCCAAGCCTCCGTCGCGAAACCCCTGTGCAAGACGAGAGCCATTGATAATGAAAATCATCGAGACGCCGTCACGCTGTCCCATCTCCGATTCAGAGACGCTTTCTCCGCACTCCCCGCCAGAGGGGACCATCTCCTGAGGACTTCTACGCTCATGGTCGCCTTCCTGATGATGTGTGAGTAGTCTACCCTGGGATTATGTCCACAGCTGTAGCTGTGATGGATGTCTTCCTGACAGAAGCCTAATAATGTTCTGATCTTAGAGTCGCCCAACATGACCAGATCATCTATCCCACTGTATATGTTGCTTGTTAGATCCATGAATAGAGAATATTTGAGCAGAAGATTATTTGTTATGTTCATGTGCTGGTTATAATCTTGCATGCTTCAGCACAGAGCGCTCGCTAAGTAGATGCTTGTAACTCCGAGAGGGAGCATGCTCGATAGGGTTCATGCCTCCATTGATATCTCTGACATTTAAAGTTCTGGTTGGGGATGTGCTGCCATCAGGGATGTCATTAAAAGTGTGTTCAAGGATGTAGTTACCGATTACATTACGCAATACTGTACCAAATTGTCTGTTGTTGAATGGTTCTAATCGGAGGGGGTTCTGAAGGATAAACCCAAGGTGGACTTTTTAGGCATATGCATGCTGGATATAGCGGGCCATGTACTTTGTCGTAATGCCCAATTAAATCTCACTATACTCATCATAATATGTATGTGCATGGCCATGTCTCTATTTGACAATTGCCCAACTGTAATTTGTTCACCCAAGATGTTGTTTATCTCCTATGGGAGAGACACCTCTAGTGAACTGGACCCCGGTCCAATTCTCTATACTCAAATACACCATCGTAATATCGTTCATCAAGTTCGCAAACAATCATCATCCACACTGTACATCTAATTTAGCAAGCCGTTGAGATTGACAACCTCACCGTTTCAAAGTGCAGCTTGCTGTATGTGCTCCACGTTGGCGTTTTAATCTCCGGTGTTGCGCCTCGCACTACATCCCGCTCATCAACCTTCAACGTGCTTCTTGGCTCCTACCGGGTTCAAACCTTGTTTCAGCATCGAGGAAAACTTGCCACCATACGACTCACACCTTCCTCTTGGGGTTCCCAGGACGCGTGTTGCATGCGTATCACCGCTGCACCCTACGCTTCCGAGAATGGTCATCCATCGTGGCCCACCTTGGTCAGTGGCACCTATCTTCTCTTCATCTCACCAGCCAAAGTCTTCATCTTGAGATGACGCAGTGTTTGTTCTTGAGGTGGAGAGGCTCCTGACGCTCGAACACTCAAACTTCATTTGTTCCCTTCCTCTCGCTGTCTGGCACTGTGGGCAGTTCTCTTTATCAGGCAATCGGTTCATTCCCTAGTCCCCAGTTAGTTATTTAAAGAAAGGGATAGCTCCAATGCCTATCCAAGTCTTCTTGCTCTCTTGATCTCCTCTAGCGTGAGACTGTGACCCTCCGTCGTCTCCCATACTCCTCGCATCCGCATCGACCGACGATATCTGTCATCCACGTCGAGCGCCGACGTCGGTCATATCGCTGCTCATACTTGTTGAGGAGATGGTCTGAGAGTGGTCGCTGATACCGCACGTCTCTACACTCGCGCGTGAAGTTGACACGTCCGCTGGGGAAACCTCAAAGAGGAAGGTGGATGCGCACAACTAGCAAGTTTCCCGCATAGAAACCAAAAGCGACCGAATCCGCAGGGAGTCAAGAAGCACGTTGAAGGTTGATGGCGCGGGATGTAGTGGCGCAACACCGTAGATTCCTGCGCCAACGTGGAACCTGCACAACACAACCAAAGTACTTGCCCCAACGGGGGAACAAGAGGTTGTCAATCTCAACTGCTTGCTGTAACAAAGGATTAACCGGGTTTGTAAGATGATTGTTTGCAAAGAGAAACAAGTATTACTGCAAAGATTGTATGCTATATAAAGAATAGGACCGGGTCCACAATTCACTAGAGGTGTTCCTCCTAGTGCAGGCATGTTGGGTAACAAATTACAGCTGGGCAATTGAGAAATAGAGAGGGGCATAACAATGGCCACATGATAATATAAATATAGTGAGATTTAATTGGGCATTACGACAAAGTACATAGACCGCTATCCAAACATGCATCTATGCCTAAAAGTCCACCTTCAGTTTATCATCCGAACTCCCCTCCAGTATTAGGTTGCAAAACAACAGACAATTGCATTAAGTATGGTGCGAATGTAATCAATAACTACATCCCTTAGACATAGCATCAATGTTTTATCCTAGTGGCAACACAAGACATCCACAACCTTAGAACTTTCGTCACTGTCCTGCATTCAATGGAGGCATGAACCCACTATCGAAACATAAATACTCCCTCTGGAGTTAAGAGCAAAATTTCTTGTAGTGAGCCTCTACTAATAACGGAGAAGCAAAGATCATAAACAACATATAGATA